>LPNX011005343.1:705005-907617 GCA_001517045.1 Pseudotsuga menziesii | reverse complement strand
TTACTCTTTATATGTGGATCCCATGTGGAATTATCATTTATGTGAGTTTACTGTTTAGCTAATGCTCTGTACTAAGATAAGATTTGATGTCAAATTGGTTTTGTATTTGATGAGCAGCCTCAAAATCTACTCCTGGATGGGAAAGGCAATTTGATGGTTTCTGATTTTGGACTGTGTTTTGCACCAGGTATTGTATTTGCATAATATATATTTGTATCGTCCATGGGATTTTAAGGCTTAACGTTTTGCAAGCACAGTTTTTAATCACAGTTTTTAGGCAGGAAACCCTGCTCACCTATGTAATCTACTGGTAACTAAAAAACACAGAAAACAGTATGCTTCTCAAATGGGACATAAGAGCTACCAGTTGATATGGAATTGAGACTTCAATTCAGATTTAGATAGAAAATTTTTGGTCCAGAAATACAAGCAAAATCAGCAGGCCGTTTTTTCTCTTTTATGGAGGAGATTCCCTACGCACTATTTTGTTATTATTACTTGTAGCCGATCCTCATGTCGGTAGCCGATCCTAATGTCACTCATTCCATAAGCATTAAATTTCAGTCAGAATTTGGATCCTATTTAGTATTTATTATAACCAATATAAGATTTCTGCATGATATTTTGTTTTTAAGTTTGTTTATGGTATTCCAACACACATTATGCATATAATCCATTCATTGCTATATTCATAACAACATAAGAAGCCATAGAGCAATTCACAGGGGTCTTGTCAATTGGGCAGTGACGTAGTACTTGAAGGAAGTGGGTCTTGTCAATTGGGCATAAGAAAGTTTTGCATAAATTAACAAAATTGGGAGACTCTCTTTAGCTGATGAGTTTTGAACTTGTACCTATAGGCATTTTAATTGTTTATCATTCCTACTAAAATATTTGGGGACAAAAAAATGTTGAGTGCAAAAAGAACAAAAGGCCAGAAATTATCAACCAGTATCAAATATTTTATAAAATTCATTCTGTAAGACATGGGAAGGGCCTTTTATTTTTCTTGATGTTACATATTTTCTAATAAAGTAGGCATTTTTCTTGGTTTTCAGTTTTCTAATAGGTACCGTAATCAAAGAAATCAACAAATCATTGTAATTTTTTTTATAATCGTTGTGGGTTGCTGAATCGTATTTTTAATTTTAACACAATAGTATACGTAATTCATTGATCCTAGAGTTAAAAATTGCTTCATAATATTAAAGATAAAGGTTAACTATAAACATATAAAGAAGAATATGAAACTGCACTGTTTATTTAAATGACAGAGATTACATGAGCAACTCAACCTAATAGAAAACAACTAAATAAACCTAATAGAAAATAATGCAACTCAACCTAATAGAAAAACAACTAAATAAACCATGTAAACCATGTAAAAAAAACTAAATAAAATAAATTGTAAAAATAAAAAAAATCTATAAACAAAATTGTAAAAGTAAAAAAAAATCTATAAACTTACCAAGATTTTCAACCTCTTTTTATTCCAGTCTTCTTCTTTACTTTTTGTTTGGCTAAGACTAAAGCTAATGCCAATGCCAATGCCATTTTTCCCCATAACTTCATCTTCATCTTAGTTGGTCTTGCTTCTTTGATAGACAATAATCTAGAAGCTATGAAGCGAAGACTACTTGAATGGAAACTGTACAATATATTGAAACTATTTGTAAGTTACAAACTTATATCAAATAATTAAATATAAAAAACACTAGCTATTTAGCTCTGACAGATCAATCCTCAGATAGAGTTTTTGCTTTTGTTTTTGGGTATCGGTTGCAAAGATGAACTGTACATGCCACATCTTGGGCCCAAACTTTCAATCGTTCGTTCACTTGTTGGGATGGTCTCCTGAAACATATAAATATACTGAGAGCTTCTTTAGACATATGTCTCATGCCTTTTATATAACCTCTTGGCTACACGACACCCATATATATTTAGATATTTAGATGGGTAAACTTACGAGTGATATGATAATTTAAAATAAGGTTGAAGAGGAGTTTGTTTACAATATCCTAGGAAGGACATTTTTTGGTGAGCCATGAGCAAATGAAACATATTAAAGGGAAATTAATAGAATCATATAAACTCACAAGGATGTACGGTTCTATGCCATCCTAAGAAGAGAAAACTCTAATAATCAGGGAGAGAAAAAATGAAATCTATCAAAGGACAAATCCTGTTGGGGCTGATAAATTATAAAGCTAATAATCAGGGAGAGAAGAAATAAAATCTATCAAAGGACAAATCCTGTTGGGGCTGATAAATTTCAATAGGGGATGCAGATGAGTACGCCACATTGGTAAGTGAAATAAATATGAAGGGTACTATGTCAAGTAAACAAGTCATCAGTCTAGATGGGAATTTGAATATTGACTTGGCGAATGAAACTGTCTAAGATTAAAGTTATTGTTCCACTTTCTGAATTAGCAAAGGTCTCATTTCAGAAAGAATTAAAGTATTGTTCCTCTTTTTGAATTAGCAAAGATCCCATTTAAGAAACAGAAATTGAGGGAAATTCTTCTGAGTGAAGAAATGACGAAAACATTCCATGTGGTATTTCATGTAATGAACCAGGGAACGGGAAATGGTGGATATGCTCCTTTATACATAACCGTGGTCCTAAACTATATCCTTCATAATTGTATGTTGGACATTGGAGCCTCTACAAATGTGATGAATCTACAGGTAAAGAACTAGTGTAGTGTAGGATCGTAGGTGCGGGTCTTATGTTCGTATCTCTTGAGAGTATTATGAAGAGTTTCCCATAATTTTACAATAACATAGCAGAGTACGAAGAATTGGGTACTGGTCTGAATTCATTAAGGATATGGGGACTACAATACTAAATGTTATAGCCTTAAAGGCTTCCATGTCTTCTTAATGGAAGAAATTGTAGAAACCCCCTAATTTTTTCGACAAATTACCCATTCATTTGCGCAATTCTACTGTTATTGTGAGGCAGAATTGCTCCATGAATTATGTGTTAAGCTCTTTACATTTACACAAGAGAAAGAAAACAAGCACAACTTTAAAGTTGGCATGAAATCGAACCCGACATTCCAAAGCTTCTGAAACTTCAAAGTCAAAACTCACTCATTATCAGAGATATGTTTTTTAAATGGAGGATAAGTATCTCACCTAAATTTATGTGCTTGAATATAGTTATAACTTATGGGTGAGGCATGCACCTGTCGCACTGCTCTCAGCACGGACAACGCAGACAACCCGCACGGACAACGCAGACAACCCAACTCTCCTTATCAGTGGCTCCACTTCCTCTGCCTCAATGTTCTCAACTTCTCACAGCAACCAGCGCATGAACAAACACCCCTTATTAGTGGCATGAACAAACACTCACAGCAAAGACACAAAAGTTTGAGTAAACTTAGGACCGGCGATGGGCGGCAGAGAGCAAGCTTCCTTCCATAATACTCCATCGAGCTGGCTTCCATCCTGTCAATTAATTCGGCATTTAATTCATCAAACTTACCACCCACCAACTTTCAAGTCACCAACTCGCGCAAGAAACGGTCAGCAACAAACCACGTTTTAAGAAAAACGCAAAAGAGTTTCTGCTAAAACCGTTGTCGGAAACGAATCGTTTCGTAAGAAACGGTTTCTCCATTCCAGAAACGAGAACGGCCGAAAAAAACCGTGGTTTTCGTCTCGGTTTCGTTTCTTCTTCGTTTTTTTCGAGAAACGTACAGTCCCGTCACGTTTCTGGTAACATAGGAATTAACTTCTTTCGGAGTGTATTGAAGGACTTGGTCACATGCTTCCTCCATATTTTTGGGCAAACGACCTTCTCTCATCTGCATGGCCTCACCTGCCACTATCGAACCCCAAAAACCTAAAACAACCGTCATCTTATTTTTTGTGTGATACTATGTGCATGTTAGTCACGTTGATAGCTGCAGTCTGACGGGTGGAGGCTCTATATTTTAACATTGACAGGTGCAGTCTGACAGGTGGAGGCTCTATATGTGCAGTTTGATAGGGGGAGGTTCTATATTTAAACATTGACAGGTGCAGCGTCCATTTGTAGATGTGCACTAAATTCTGTCGCTTTTAGCTTCACATTCATACATGTATTTCATTATCCAAGTGTTTCCACGCAAAGGATGAGTGATGATGGAGTTCTGCCAACAATGACGAGTTTCCTTTTATAGACATCCCACGTAGCAGAAGGGAAGAGCCCTGACATGCATGTCATCAAATGAACATTCAATAACATGATTATTGTCTGTCAACTAAATTTGAAATCTCCTATAGATCTAATTACACCTACTGTTGTCTTAACCGTCTGTGCACTTTGTTCAATTCCATTGGATGGTATAGTAACCCTAAGTAATTTTTGAAAATCACAGGGCATAATTAAAGAGGTCAATTTTGAAATTCATAATAATCCTCCTACATATTCACATAAAACAGTTTGTGCATGCGTCTTTGACATATTTTGATAACCAATGCACAAACAAGAAAACGTGGCACAATATGACAGTTGGAGAGAAAAAAACTAAGCATAATAGCGTAGAATAAAAGGAAAAAAATCAGTTCGTTGGCAGGAGGCCTTGGGTAAAACAATGAACACGCCAAACAACAAAATGACTGCATAGAACAATGACAAAGAATCGCTGGAGTTAAACAATGTATTGCTAAGTTAAAACATTTTTTAGTTGCATGTTAACATTCCTTCATGGCGCACTTGTTTGTTTTGGAGTCTTAGCACTTGGCAGCGAATGTGCAATTTGATACAAAAGTAAGGTTGAGTCATTCGCATTTCCAAAGCACTGGTTGGGAGCTTTTTGTAACACTTTTGTACATAGACTAAATACAAGCAACCAAAGAGGATTGGCCCAGTTAACTTAAATTAAATCAAATCAACTGACTCATTTGCGAGCTGTGTTAATGCAATTGTTTTTCAATCCTTTACTCGTGTAACCATGCTAGGGGCAAGCAATTACCTCAGCAAGGACTGCGATGCCATGCAACACTTGTTGCATAAGGTGTATGTTATTGAACATTACACCTTAGAAAAAAACCCTCAAAATTTGTAAAATGATTATTTATTTTTATAATTTACATTAAAATAATAATAAGCTAGTTTTTTTATTTTTCAATAATGAACTTACATTATATATTCTCTCTCACGCACACACATATAGACATAATAATATTTAAATCATTCTTCCATATGGAATTAGCTTCCATTAAAATCATAACAAAACCCTCTGAATTTGGTAAATGATTATTTATTTTTAATTGATTTAATAACATTAATGACCATTTTCTTAACGACGATTTACAATACTTGCATTAATAAGCTCATAATATTCCTTAGCTTCATTTTTTTCTCAAAAACGAATAAGGATCCATTCATGCTCTTACGCAAGTAATATGTTGTCTTGCAACATTCTTATTCATACTTATAGGCTAGAAGTTATCAATAGTAACTTGTTTCACGCGCGTAAGCATATAATGATCCATTCGCTTACTCACACAAATGAAGCGTCGTTTCACAACGTTCAAAAATTAACTTATACTTATGGGTTAAGTAGTGAGTTACACCATCTCGTTTTCCTTTTAGTACCCCAAGTACTATTATGACCTATGTCATCATCTATTGGATTCACAAGACTTCACAAGCCTTCATTTCCCTCTATTGGATATTGTTTTCCCTCTTTTAAGTTGTGTTGCACATTCATCTCCTAGATATCTCTTCATCATTTCATTTTACATTATATGGCAACATCACCATGGTTTTAACTAACACATAGATCCCTCACAAAATCACATTGATGTCTAATTTACATTTTTCACTGGAGGGGCCTTGGCCTTGAGCTCCTCGCCATGAACTAGTACATACAAATAGTAAATTCAGATATTTTCAATTGCAACTCAAGGATGAGGGATATTACAAATGGACACCCCAGTTAGTTCAAAATATTTCTTAGCCACAGAATTGGCGGGGACTTTGTTTCGCTAGACAACAATCTCCAATGCAGCAACCACAACTACCCGCACAATAGTATTTGCAACTCCTTCCAAATGCACCAATAAATTATCTTTTTTTATAACCCCACCTACCTATACTAGCTAACCCAAAATCCAACAAGTTGAAGCATCCACTTTCCCATCCTATTGCATTACCTCTTTCGAATGCAACAATTTAAACCTCAGGGCTAGGTGAATAATAAATTCAAAAACTACACCTGCGATTATTGAACAATGCAAAGGAGAAATAATTAGAGAGATTTTGAGGTAAAAATGGGTCTCCTAAGAGATATATTAAAAAATTATCATTTGGTTATTTTATGGGGTAGGTATATTTGACAACTTACCTCTTACACTACATTCTATGCACAAACTAAATAACCATGGTTAAGTTACATTTCAAAATTAACTAGAAATAAATTAATAAAAAAAATCTACATTATTGTGACTAAGATTCAATGTTAAATTCCCAAAAGTATAGTGTCATTTAATTTTTATATGCAGTGGACTTGAAAATGAAATTAAATAATAGAGAATATGTTATAATGAAAAAGAAAATTTTTATGAATTTCTTTTTAATTTATATTAAATTTTTGTGTTTAGTACTTGACTCTCTTTTATATATAAAAAAAATTATAATGAAAAAGACAATTTTTATGAATTTTTTTTTAATTTATATTAAATTTTTGTGTTTATTACTTACTTTCTTATATATATATATTCAAAAAATGATAAATATATAAATATATAGTTTGAAATTAAAGACATAAAAATGCACAAATATAATATTTATTTATATTGTTTCTTTCAAATAGTATGAATTGAAAATTATATTATTTTATTAAAAAATGAGAAAGGACTTCATTATGAGTACTTTACTTGAAAAAGACAATAATATTATTTTATTATAAGTACTTTACTTGAAAATTACAATAATATTATTTTATTAAAAGTGTGAAAACATTTTCATTATGACTACTTTACTTTATGACTTCAAAGCACTAGCGTGGTTAACTATGGGTTTTCATCCACCATTGAAAATGTGACAAATAATCCAGAAATGCCATCTCAACCATGGGGATGATGCCATTATCTAAAATGTGATTGGTTGATTTTTAAAGTACATTTTCTTTGTTTTGAGGCCCATTTTTTACCTCAAAATTTCTCTAATGCATGCCCCCGAAATTGAGCATTCTCATTAAAAGATTGAGAACCTTCCCCCCCTTTATTGCAACTTCTATAGATTCATAAATCACGCAAAATGCAGCTATCACTAGTTCGATCCAGACACGAGGTTTTACTCCCACATATCTAGAATGATTAGCCATAACCAATACACCTTCACATCCTAAGTTTAATTTTGTGGGAGAACTATAGAATCTTTGCATTAAAACCCCATTATTGCAAGCAATTAAGGGTGTTCGGATCTATTCTAAGACGATTTATGAGTTGTCTCAAGAAAAATAGAAGGAAGCCCAAAAACTTGCCTACCATCCATGTGTTAGGTAAACTATTTGATTTAAATCCGGGTAGAATTACATCTATTAAGTATGATGATCTAGAAATCCATGATTCACTATTTTGATTCAAGGACAAAATTCTTCAAACACATTGGTATACCTAGGGGAGACCATTAAAACTATGACCAATGAGGATTGGAAGTCACTTAGCCTTGTTAATCTCATACCAACTCCTACAGTCTTGAAACTGGCTAACATATATACCATCATATCAGAAGGAATTTTAGAAGATGTACTTATCTTTGTAGACTCCCGGGAATATCCAAATGATTTCCTAATTCTACAAACAAAATATCGCCCTGATCCAGAAAGGCCTTGATTAGCCATGATCAACGCATACATAGGGTTTAGATCATGAAACATGATGACTTCCCTTGGGGATTGTATGAAGAATCCGGTCCTTTATACACCGACTAAATAGCATATGTGGTATGAGAGTCCCTTGTGGGATGAATTTGAACCAGAATAGGGGGATTTTCAGTTTGTCCTCACCATTGAAAAATATTTGTACTTTAAGAATGAGACAGAAAATGATTCCATTAATAGATTTATCAACAATCCTCCATCAGTCCTCCAGCTTGTTTTCCAATTACTAGAAATTCTAATGGATAATGATGCCCAAGAAAATCGTGAGACAAATCTTGGTGAAGAGGGTGTAACAACTACAATTGTCCATAACAACATTCCAGTAGAAATAGAGCTACGAAAACCATTGAATATCAATAAAAAAATTTCCCCATCCCAAACTAAACAATTGTTGTGAATCATGCATACATAAAAGCAGGCCTTTGTGTTGGATTACACAGACATGAAGGGTGTCCACCCATATCTGTGTACTCACCACATTTATATAAAAGAGGACTCTCATCTCACCCACCAACCCCAAAGAAGGATGAACCTTGTCCTAACAAGAGCTTCATAAATGGTTGGATTTCAATTTTATTTACTAAATCTCTTGCAACAAATGGGTGTCACCACTCATTATTGTTCCTAAGAAAAATGGTAAATGGAGGATTTGTGTTGATTATTGGGAATTGAACAAGGTGACACAGAGATACCACTTTACCTTGGCATTTATCAATCAGGTCCTTGATACAATGTTAGGGAATAATTTATTTTCCTTCCTCGATGGTTTCAGTGGCTACAACCAAATACAATTTTCTCTTGAAGATGAAGACAAAACTACCCTCACTTTCCCTTGGGGTACCTTCACATACTGTGTCCTTCCTTTTGGGATATGTAATGTTCCTACTACTTTTAAAATGGATGTGTTGGAATTTTCTCTAATATGTTTAATGACGGTGTCAAAATATACATGGAAATTTTTACACCATATGGTACTTCGTTTCATGAAGCGTTATCTAATCTGGAAAAAGTTCTTCAGCACTTCAAACATACCAATATTTCCTTAAGCATAGAAAATTTCCATATGACGACGACTGTAGGGGTGGTCTTGGTACATTATCTTTCTTCTATAGGGATGCAGGTCGGTCCGACCAAGATTGAGGTAATCCTAAAAACTATTCTTCCAAAAATGAAAAAAGAGGTACATAATTATTTAGGACATGATCATAAATATCGTTACTTTATTGATATGTTTTCTACGACTTTATCTCCTTTATTTTTTGTTGATTTCAAAATATATGGAATTTTTATGGATTAACATATTCCAATCTTCCTTTACAACTCTCGAAGAACAATTATTCACAACTCCCATTTGATGTGGCCTTGAATGGACTTTACCATTCCACATCTCTTCGGACGCCTTCAACACTGTTATTGGATCTTTACTGGGACTAGAGGAAGAAAATAATCCATATTCCATTTATTACACCAGCATTAAGAATTTTAGCCCTATTGAGTCAAATCATACGGTAACGAAGATGTGTTATATAAAATAAAATAATAAATAAATACTTTAAATAAAAATTAATAATATTTAATAATAATAATAAATGAATATTATATATAATGAGAAGTAGTGACTCCTCAAAGCTTAAGCCCAAACTATATTTAAATGAAGAGATGTGACCTTTTCATTGAAAATGCATGATGGCTAATATAAAATCCAAGATACTGTAATGTACAGTGGAAATTGAACCCAAGTGATAGAACAATTACACTCACAAAATTGCTAATCAAACATGCAAAATTAACATCAAAGGAGACTGAAATTGGAGCATAACACTAATCTGTATTGAATAAGTGTACAATAGCCAACCTTGTGAAGTAATAGGTTGCTGCAATATATAATTGCATGAGAGATTCGAATGCATAAGGATGCCATTCGAAATAGTCAAAAAGTAGGCTTACTAAATCTAGTCAAATCCGCCATAGGTGCATAAAGCAGTTTCAAAATCCACTAAGATACTCACGAATCGGCAAAGTCAATTAGGCAAGCTAATAAGGGATGGAAAGACAACTCATACATGCTTTTATTAGGAGAAAATGATGGAGGATGATGTGGGCCAAAAACAAGTCAACTACACCTAGTCTAGCTTTTCTTTTTTCCTTAATTCTCAATAAAACATGCAGCTTTACAGAAAAAGCAGATATGCGCTTTGGAGGACCTGAAATAAAGCAGACATGCTAAATATGGTTTCCAGGAGGTTTCCCAAGCGCTCCATGACTCATTTTTAGCAAGTGTTGACTTCTATGACATGTAGAAGGCAACTAACATAGAGTGGAATCTAGGAGACTAGGTAATAAGACAAAAATGATTTAATTAATGTCTAAGGTAGGTAACTATGGGTTGATTATTCTAAAAATCCCCCTTAAACCTGACTTTATGAGTAAATATCATAAAACTATAGGGCCTAGCAACAAGTCTTAGTCACCCTTTACATATTGCTTGTCCATTCAACCAAGGAAAGAGGCAAAAACCCAGTGGGAAAATCCTCCCTTAAACATGGACAATAAAACAAAATTTGAAAATCTTGTCATCAATCATGCTTCACAACATGATTAGTAATCCCCAGCAATGATTTGAGATTGTTGAATGTCTTCTCACAAAAACTTTGGTGAAGATGTTTGCTACTTGTTCTAAATATGCACAGAAGAGTAGATGAATGGTGCCATCATGCACAAGCTGTCTGATGTAGTGCATATGGATCTTAATGTGTTTGGTTCACTGTCTTTGAATTGGATCATTGCAGATTCGAATGGTGCTCTGATTATCACAGTAGATAATAGTTGAAAACTCTTATTCAAAGCCCCATTCTCCAAGTATTCCCTGCAACCACAAACATTGAGTTGTTGCTTTTACAACTCCTCTGTACTCTGCTTCTGTAGATGAGAGTGCTATGGCACTCTGCTTCTTGCTTGACCAGATGATTGATCCTTCTACAAGCATTAACACATATCCTGATGTTGACTTTCGATCTATGTTTTCACCTACCCAATCACTGTTAGTAAACCCAATCAAATGAAGATCAAATTTAGCTTTGTAGAAGATCCCATGAGTTCTTGTTCCTTGAACAAAGTTAAGGATCCTTTTGGCTGATCTCCAATGGATCTCATGAGGCTGATCCATGTATCTTGAAGCCACACTAACTGCATAATATAGATCAGGTCGAGTGTGTGTAAGATAAAGCAAACACCCAATCAACTGCCTATATAGTGTATTATTTACCATAGGAGAAGAACCTGCTTCTTCAAGCTTAACTCTTGAAAGGAAAGGAGTCTTGCTTGGCTTGCAATCTTTCATGTTGAACTTGTTCAGGAAATCTAAGGCATACTTGGACTGATGTACTTTGATTCCATCTTGGGATTGAGCAATTTTTAGGCCTAAAAATTGGCTCAACAATCCCAAATCTGTCATAGAAAATGCATGGTTCATTGCATCCTTCAAGGAGGCAATCTCTTTCTTTGAACTTCCTGTAATTAGAAGGTCATCCACATACAAGAAAATAATCATCAAAGAACCATGAATCAGATTCAAATAAACATTAGGATCAGACTTGCATCGAACAAAACTCAATGACAGCAAAAAGCCATCAATCTTGGCATACCAAGCCCTGGGGGCTTGCTTGGGTCCATACAATGATTTCTTTAGCCTGCACACAAAATATGGATTAGAAACAAACCATCAGGTTGCTGCATATAAATCTTTTCAGTGAGATCTCAATTTAGGAAAGCACACTTCACATCCATGTGATGTACCTCCCACTGCTTCGAAGCTACAATGGCTAAAGCTAGCCTTATGGAGTCCATCTTTGCCACTGGTGCAAATGTTTCATTGTTGTCAATACCATGTACTTGTGAGTAGCTCTTGGCTACCAATATTGCCTTATATTTCAAAGGTGAACCATCAGCAGCAAACTTAGTCTTGAAAACCCACTTACATTGAACTAGCTTCCTCCCTAGGGGGATATTAACCAGTTCCCAAGTGTTGTTCTTCTGGAGCGAGCTGAATTATTCTTTCATGGTTTTTTTCCATCTTGGATCATGTGATGCATCTTCATATGTCTATGGATCTGATTCAACCATCAGATATCACTTCTCAGCAAACAAGGGATCTTTCATACACAGGGCACTCTCAAACTGAGATCTAGTCCTCCTAGTGTCACTAGGATTTCCAGCTAGTTCCCCAGCTGCATGAATGGTATTTGCTGCCCAATTTGGTCTTGCAGGTCTATCAGGTTCTGCAATCAAATCATCATTATCAGACATATCAGAATCAGCAACCCCATTAGGCTCTCCACTTACAATCAATGGATCTGGTGGTAAAGAAGACTCTCCAACTTCAACTGCTACTAAAGGCTCTTCTTGGAACTGAACACTTATTTCAATGAATGATTTTTTAGTGCTCAAGTTGATCGGCTTGTACCCTTTTGAATCTTCAGAATACCCAACAAATAGTTACTCTTGGCTTTGGGGCTGCAAATCCTTTCTCTTTTCAGTTGGAATTCTAGCCCAAGCCTTTGAGCCAAAAATCCTGAAATGGGTCACATCTGGCTTGTGCCCACTCCAAGATTCGAAAGGAGTCATACCATCAAGCTGCTTATGAGGAACCCTATTCTGGATGTAGGATGCATAGTTTATAGCCTTAGCCCAAAACTTTGGTGACAAAGTCTTAGCCTCCATCATGTAGGTTGCCATCTCCTTCAGTAATTTGTTCTTTCTCTCAGCAACACCATTTTGTTGTGGTGTGTAAAGGATCGAATGCTGCATCTGAATACCTGCATCTTTACAATACTACATGAACTCAGACTTTAAATACTCACCACCATTGTTAGATCTGAGGATCTTGAGTTTCCTCCCAGACTGGTTTTCAACCAAGGCTTTAAAGACTTTGAAGAGGTCAAAAAATTTAGATTTATGCTTTAGGAAGTGAACCCAACAATACCTAGAAAAGTCATCTATGAAGGTCAGTGCATATTTGGCTTGACTCATGGACATAAGAGGAAATGGACCAGCAATGTCACTGTGGATCAACTCAATAGGTGCAGAGGTTCTCTCATGACTAGCTCTCTCAAATTTTTGCTCTGGGTGTTTTCCTAGGATACAACCTTGAAAGACTCCCTTGGAAAACTTGATCTTTGGTAACCCTATGACCATATTTTTTCACTCAAATCAGAAAGATACTTGTAGTTAAGATGGACAAATATTTCATGCCAAAGCTTGCTTGCCTCATTAGCATGAATCAGAAGAGCAAAGGGGTTTGATTAGGGTAGAAAATGGGAAAACATGTATACCTTCGAAGTGTGATCAACAACAACTTTTTCTATGATTTTACCATTCGAAATCTATGTGATTTCAACATCATCAGGGGAGAAGATGACCTTCTTTGGAGACCCAGTGTGAGTCATCTGATACACTGACAAGAGATTAGAGGCAAGACCTGGAACATACAACACATTATTGAACTTACCATGGTCAAGATCAATCCTTCCTTTTCTCAAACTGTCAGTGAGAGAGTCATCTCCCAAAACTATTGGTGGACCTTTCGACATGTCAAGAGAGGAGAATGCCTCTTTTGTCAAAACCATATGTCTAGAAGCTCCAGATTCTATGATGAAGCTAGGTGAGCTTGATGTGCCAACAACCAAAGCATGTACTCTCTCTCTGTCCTTTGAATTTGATCCTCCTTCCCTCTTCTTTGAGAAATCAAGAAGGGAGATGTTATTCTTCTCCAGGAGTTGGGTCAACATGTCAATTTGCTTCTTCATACAAGAGCTCTCAGGATGATAGCCCTTACTGTAGTATGTGCACTTGCTCATTTCCCATTTGTTCTTCTTCTTTTGGAAGTTCTTCTTGGAGCCTTGGGGCTCCTCTTGATACTTGTTCTTGTCTCTCTTTTGCTTAGGTGGATTTTTACCTTTTTTCTTGCTTTTTGAATCCACCCTTGAATCTCTAGCAACCAAAGCTTGGTCTTTGGAAGGTTTGATGGTGCCCATCATCACCAACTTATCTTGTTCCTGTGTGAGGGATTCCATGAACTCTACAAGCTTAGGCATCTTCCAGGCTTGAGCTGTCAACTTGGTGGCATGGAAGGTCAAAACAAACACTGAATAGTTAGTGCCAAGCTTTGAGAGTATGGTCAAAACTAGTTTCTCTTCCTTCTTTTCAATTCCACACTGTTTTCGTAGCAAAACAAGGGCTTTAAACTTGGAAAAATAGAGTTACAAGGATTCGAAGCTATTGGGACTCAAAGAGATCAACTCATTCTTGATTTGATGTCCTCTCATCTCATATGTCTTACCAAAAATATCTACAATATTCTCCCACACTTCATTAGGTGATGTCAATCCATCAAGATGGAAGAGGAGGTCTCTTGAAATGCTCAGACACAAAAGACCATAGGCCTCATCCCTCCTGTTGTGTCATTTTAATTTCTTTGTAGCTGAATTGGGCTTTGCCTCAGTTTCCATAGTAACCCTGTAGATACCTTTTGATATAAACAATATCTCCATCTTAGCTTTCCATTCAAAGAAATTAAATGGAGTCAAGATGATCTTCTGAGATTGGTCCATAGCTTAGAAACTGTGCCCTTCAGTCAGCAGAATATGCTCCCAGTCAAGATGTCGAACCTGAAATAGCAATATGGAAGGAGATAAATCATCTACAAAGGCTTTGATACCATGTGGAAATTGAACCCAAGTGATAGAACAATTACACTCACAAAATTTCTAATCAAACATGCAAAATTAACATCAAAGGAGACTGAAATTGAGCATAACACTAATCTGTATTGAATAAGTGTACAATAGCCAACCTTGTGAAGTAATATGCTTCTACAATATATAATTACATGAGAGATTCGAATGCATAAGGATTCCATTCGAAATAGTCAAAAAGTAGGCTTACTAAATCTAGTCAAATCCCCCATAGGTGCATAAAGCAGTTTCCAAATCCACTAAGATGCTCATGAATTGGAAAATTCAAGTAGGAAAGATAATAAGGGATGGAAAGACAACTCACACATTCTTTTATTAGGAAGGATGGAGGATGATGTGGGAAAAAAACAAGTCAACTACACTTAGTCTAGCTTTTCCTTTTGCCTTAATTCTCAATAAAACAGGCAGCTTTACAGAAAAAGCACTTTGGAGGATCTGGAATAAAGCAGACATGCTAAATATGGTTTCCATGAGGTTTCCCAAGTGCTCCATGACTCAGTTTTAGTAAGTGTTGACTTCTATGACATGTAGAAGGAAACTAGCATAGAGTGGAATCTAGGAGACTAGGTAATAAGACAAAAATGATTTAATTAATGTCTAAGGTAGGTAACTATGGGTTGATTATTCTAACATGTACTCTATCATCTATTACATTATTCATATTCATATATATGTATTTCTTATCAAATATGGAAGCCGAATTCACTTCTTGGTCTAAACAACCAGATTTGGTTGTTATAGTGGTATCAGATTCAGCACGTGGTTTTAAAATAAAGTTACACTTAGATTTTTTTTTAAAGAAAAAGAAAGCAATAAAGGCTCGTGGAGAAAAGAAAAAAATAACAAGAACAAAAATACATTGTTTTATAAAACCACATATGATTTTATAGAACACTCAACGAAGTGTGAGATATTATAATAAAAATATATAAAATATAATAATATTATTATTAAATAACTATTATTATAATTATATATATATTTCTATTTTCATAAAATGTGAAATGATGTCAAATTATATGACTCCACATACTAGAACATTGATGACCGGATTAAAAGCTTGTTTAGATAAATTGGAGACAAGGATGAACACCAAGATAGACTCTATCATAAAAAGGTTGGAAAATTATAAATGTAGTAATCCCACTAAACAACAAAGTAGTACGAGTAAACTGATGGCCTCATCCACAGCTACATCCTTAGTGGCATCACCTCTATATAAAGCATCTCCAAATCCACCAACTTTCGACAAGGATTGTGATAAAGAGGAAGCTGGAAAAAAAAAGACATAATTGATAACAATGATGAAAAAGAGGAACATACAAAAAACCATTATGTCAATCAATATGAGATTAATGATATTGACCAAGATAAAAGGAAATTTATGGTAGATGAACAACATTTATGTTTCTCAAAGGTTGAATTTTTGGACACAATCATGAGGAAATCAAGACACTACGATTCAATGAAGAAGTCATGGACGCTACGATTGAAAGAAAACTAGTAAAAGACATAAAGAATTCCAATCATGTTGACATCATTTTAAATATATTTCATTCATGTAACAACCACCAAACAACTTTGGAATGGTTAAAATTAAAGTGCACACTCCCTAAAGTTGTAATATGGGATCCATCTACAATAATATGGCTTGAGAAAACTAAGAAAGCTCACAGTGATGTCTTAAAACTCTAAGAACTTAAGGATGACCATCGCTTCGATTTCCAAGGTCAAAGAACATCTCTTAAAAATATTTTTGTTATTATGACATCTAATGTAGGATCCACAACTAGTATAAAAAGTGGAAGTAAAGAAGATCCATAATTTCTCATAAATGGAATCCAAAAGACAACATGGAAAACCAATAGTTACAAGTTGTATTGTTTCAAAAATGCACCATTTAAGCAGAAAGGATTACAACACAAGTTCAAGAATCTCATCCGTAGAATGAAATCGATCCAGATTGTAGTGTTCGAGCAAACACTTCAAACACAACCTATAATAAATGAACATCAACACTCTCATCTTTGAGGAAAAAACTTCCCTTAAGGGAAGGGCAACGTTACATGAAATAATAAATAAATATGTTAAATAATAATTAATAATATTTAATAATAATAATAAATGAATATTAAATATAATGAGAAGTTGTGACTCCTCAAAACTTAATCCCAAGTTATATTCAACTGAAGAGATGTGAAATTTTCACTGAAAAGGAACGATGACTAATATAAAAGCCAAGATATTGTAATGTACTCTATCATCTATGCAATTATTCATATTCATATATATAATTCTTATAAAATATGGAAGTCAGATTCGCTTCTTTGGTTGAAACAACTAGATTCGATTGTTACAAGAAGGAATTTCTTGTTGTTATTTATGCAATAAATAATTTTTGACACAATATAATTGGATGCCCCATTTTTATACATATTGATCACTCGGCCATCTGATTTTAGCAAATAAACCCACACCGGGGAGGCATCCTTGCTGTGTATGGAGAATTTGAATTTTTTCCCATCATTTGGAAAAAAACAAACTTAAGTTAGTATCCAATAAAAACGAGCAATGTATCAGCAGGAGGTGGAATTAACACCGGTGGAAGGGAGTCTAGGTGGGTTATGAACAACACCAGTCATTAGAGGAAATTTGAGGTCTAAAATGGGCCTCCTAAGGAAAATAATAAAATAACATTTATTAATTTTGGAGGAATAAAGAAAAAACTAACTTTTGTGTTTGTATTTTCAACATGTTTCCTTGCGTTTTTACTCAAATTTCGATCGAGAGGACTCATTGGATGTAGATTTAAATTCCGCATCTAACGAGTACCCATACTACATACTTTTGATGGAACCCGCTACCCCAAAAATAAGAAATACCTGAAATATGTGTTGATGACATCATCATCACATTTTTTCAGGTATTTCTTGTTTTTGGGGTTGCGGGGTCCATCAAATGTATGCAGTGTGGGTACTCGTTAGATGCGTAATTTAATTCCGCATCCAACGAGTCCTCTTGATCAAAATTTGAGTAAAAACGCAGGGAGGGGTATGTTGAAAATACGAACAAATAAAAGTAGTTTTTTTATGACAAATATGTCAAGTCAACCATTATGGTTGACTCATTTTATTGAAATTCTATTGGTTCTTGAATTCCAACTCACAATAGTTTATTGTTGGCTCGTTTTCTTATAAGGCCCATTTTAGACCCCAAATTTCCTCTAATGGTAGATGGCTCAGATGCAATATGAAGGGGTAAAAATTATTTTGACGGTGAGGTAATTTTGTTTTTATAAAACCCTGTTCCGGTGCGCTCGACTGGTGAACACACCAGTGCAATGTATTTACACTACAATGCATGCAGGTTTTTAAATCAAATTTAACATTTTTAATTTCAATTTTTAACAAATACGAACTTGTGCATTTTCTTATACGGAACACATTGGTGCATTTATTAATAATGAACGACCCGTGTTTAGGGTTTTAAATTAAATCAGACGTGTTTTTTAATAAAATAACCCAGTGCATTTATTCATATTGGTTGTGTTGAGATGTGGGCTATAAAACAATGCATTCTTTGAAACATGATGCACTAGTTCGTTGAGTTTATAAAACGCACCGTAACGGTTTTAGAAAATTTCTACACTTTTCGCATAATTTTTTTTATTAATGCTTTTTTGCAGTACGACGTGGTTATTTTGGAAGTCCTAGTGCATTTGGTTTGGGGACACACCAGGGAATTTTGATTAAAAAGGCACACAAAAAAAACCGCTACAACCTTTGGTTGTGTGCCTCTGGCAGTGACCTCCACTATAAACGGATATTTGAGCTCTTTTGAGAGGAGCATCCACTATAACCTCTGCTACGTGGCCTTTTCCTTGTAGTGTATGGTGGAGGAGAGGGTGGTTAGTTGAAGTTTGGAGGAGGTGGAGGATCACCACCCTCATCATATGAATCATAACTAACCCTCTCAATTTCCTGTCACCTCTATAGTACCCTGGTCACACCCACTATATGACACATCAAAGATGTCGTATCATGTGGGAGGCTCCTCCAAATATTAAAAATATATGGGCCTCTCATGATCTCGTTGTCCAAACAGGGTGCACTCCTTATCAAGACAACAAACCAAACAAATGTTCTACCCTCTACTAGAAGAATCTAGCATTGAGCCTATGCCTTAGGCTAGTTTTTTGTAACTGTGGAAGCTCCTCTTCCTCACCCATGTTCTCATCGGGTTGGGGAGGCATGTCCCCAATATAATTAACAATATCTACAAACTTATGGAGAGTAATGATTAGACAATTTAATAAAACAATTGAAAGAAATTGTTACAATAAAATACATATACATTAAAGTAGACAATAAAGTGAAACTATATTAATCAAATCATAAAGCTAATATTACCTCTACCATCTAGTGGCTCATTTGAAATAAATAGGGTGTTCGTACATCCTCTTCAATCCAACCCTATGTATGGGTACAGTACCATATCTAGGTTGTTATAATCCTCTTTGGCAAGTAAATCAAGTGATCCTAAGTGATCATGTCAAGGAAATTTGATTGGACCCTCTTGGGAAACATCTAGCCCCTCATGTGCATATGCACCTAGGTCATTGTCCTAGTAGGTCGGTTGTAGAATGAGGGTCGAGTGACCAAAAACCTCTAAGAAAATAAGGAAAATAACTCTAAAGAAAACTAGAAGATTGTTCTTCCATCAAACATAGTGTGACAACAATCCAAAGCAAAATGAAACTATCAAAAAATATGGCATACGACCTAATGCATATAGGTCTCTACACTAAAGAATCAAATATATAACAAGGGAAAACTAATGTGTTTCCCATCAATCATGACATGGGTCACTGTCGTGACCAAAAGTGAGAGGCACCTAACCTCCTCTACAAGAAAAGAAGATATGTTCAACTAATCATGAGGTACCTGTAAGTCACCAAGGCTAGTGGCATCCTCATTGGAATATCTCAATACATATATCATTTGATTGGTGCTAAAAATCTTGGTGGGACATCAGGGAAATGGGGAAATCCTCCCCTCTCCTAGATAATCATGTAATAAATTATATGTCCTCCTCTATGGGTTGGAACCATATATCAGGACCCACCCTAAAATCCTATCAACACTAATCCCAATAGAAGATCAACTACATTAGCATCTAGGAACACCCCCTCAATGATGTATCCACCTCATAAAAATTTTGGAGGCCAACATGTTGTAAGGGTTGTCTCATCTATGGGGTAAATGGTTGAGGGAGAAAATTCCTCTCCCTCACTATAATATCCCACTATCATACAACATTGTATAGGTCTTATCGTTGTTATTGGTCATGTTGTTGTTCTCATCGCTCTTATCTCTGATTAAACACATATAACTTTCATCGTAAACATATCCATAGAGATATATATACATAAATAAAAAATAAAATTACTAAAGTACATTTACAGTTTTCAAAAGCAAAAAAAAAAAGAGTATTTTCTCAAAACATATTGAAAATATCATCAATGCACTGAAAAAATAGCAATGCATCATTTGTGGTACTTATATAAACTAATTTCATTGCTAGTGGTGCTTGAAAAACAAACTTGGGCCACCTGCTATGCTCAAAAATTTATAAAGCGCACCACATAAATAAATATACATTTTTTCCTAATTATATAACTTCCAATGCTCTATATGTAAGTACACACCAGTGCGTCCATATATATAGAGAGAGATTATTGTGCTTATTATGGATATGCATCGATAACGGTGCGTCAATAAATATACTTAGTTATGGTACCAAAAACTGCCCTATCAAAAAATTGTGTTCCTTGTCAATCTTACATCAAACTTTGTCAAGCCTCTGTCTTGTTCAAACCTTTAGCCCAGTATAGTACTGAGTTTCCGGTTGTAAAATTGGTGGATTTTCAAAAGTGCTTGCTGCAGGAACTTTCCTTCCAATATATTAAGGTATTCATTACTTCTCCTTTGTTGTTGCATGAATGTTAGAGTGATCCAGCCAAATTTTTGTTGGCGTTTCCACAAATTTTGCGCACACCTCGTTAAGTCCCTCGTCTTGCAAATGGTGCAATTTTTTTTATGAGTTGATGTGTATTGTGTGGATTTCTTTTCGAAAATACTCAATTGGTCTTTGCTTACCATTTTTCAAAGCCAAGTATTTTAAAAAAATATTATATTTTATAAAATCATTTTAGAATTTATTTACAAATAATTCTATAATTTTTATTCTTGGGATAAGTACTTTAATATATTTTATACCATGTATTTTATATCCATTTTAAAATATTGGATAGCCAAATATAAAAAAGGGCTTTCGAGACTAGACCAATCCTAATCCCTCAATCTAAGTTATCCCAACCCACAACTAGGACCAAGTAGCGCTCCCACATGGAGAGTCAGTCAATAGAAAAGGAAATATATACCCATGTGTCAATAGACTCTACAGCCACTGGCATATATGAACAACAATATAATATTTCCCCTTATCCATGTGGGATAAAAGTTTTGGAATGAAAACCTTAAAATAACACTGACTTCCTAAAGGTAAATTCCAAGTGTTGAGTATTCATGGAGATTACTTGAAGGTTTAGAGATGAATTTCAAGTGCCAATTTTGAAGGTGAGTATCATGTGTCAAATGAAAAGTACACCAAGGAGACATGCCAAGTGTCCTGGTCAAATAATAATGTCCACTTATAGCACCAAGAAATTAAGAGCACTGTCGATAATTAAATTGATGTCCAAGATTTGATCTTGTGTCTATTTGACATGTACATTCGCCCAGTACGCAGCAAATTCCCAAGCATTAAAACAATTGTGTCCATGGGTCAATAGTTGTGCATGACTCATCTCTTTGAAGGTTAAGTAAATTCCCAGTTGCATTTGAAGATCAAACTATAAAATGGATGTGTGTTGTGGAAATTGAGTTCACTCAATTTTCGATTGCAAGTTATCCTCCTTTACAACAGATAGTAAGATAGTAGCTTCCATTATGGTTGTATCTTTGTAAAGGAATGAGAAGCCTATTGCCAAGCATGAATTCCCAAGGGAAACTTTATGAGAAATGCTCAATTGTTCATAGCTTATTTTGAAGAAACTTGTTACAACGAATACATCCATGTAATATTTGTCCAAGTATCCCACAAGTGCATCCAAATGTCAAAGCATACATACACTCCAAGAAACTAAGAGTCAAATGAATCTATGTGTTCCCGAGAACCAAGTCTCAAGGTGCACCACCAAGCCAAGTGTCAAACCATAGTCATTGCTAACTGTCAATTCTAGCTTCTAAATGTTATGACTAGTACTCACAAGAATGCCAAGTGCTTGAAATTGTCAAGAAGAATCCACATATTGACTTAGTGCTTACTTTGAGTACATATAATGGAAAAGGTCAAAATTTTGAGGGCTCGTGTTTTACAAGGATTTTCTACGGGAAGGTGAACTTTGTTTACTTCAAGGGAGGAAGTTTCTTGGGAATCAATTTCTTGTGTTTTATATGAACAAAGCACATGTCTCAATGTTGAAGATTAAAAGCCAAACACAAGTTAGTTTTCAAGCACACGATAGATTAAATGTCGATTCCAAGGCTTTATGTGAAGTGTTGACTAGTAGCATGATTAAATTGTTGTTGCATATGAAATTAATACATATGAAAACCTTGATTAGATTGCAAATCCACATTTCCAAATATGGTCTTCCTCAACCAAGATAAACTCTATATATGAAGGTAAATACCTCATTTTTTAAGACTAAAATCAAGATTTAAAGGAAGATTATTTTTCAGGAACAAAATCAACAAGGTAGAGGGTCAAGCATAGATGGAAAAGATTTTCTAGAACACTCATTGAATTCAAAGGATTCCTAAAATCATGTAGGTTTCAAACACACATTTTTTGTTAAAATCAAAGGTTTCAAAGATGATTGGTGGTTTTAAAAGATTCATGGGAGCATATTTATCATCTTCAACACTTGTTCCATTAATTTGACATCTCGAGATTGAAGGGAGAATTAAGATATGTCATGGTCAAAATAGTCTCCACAAATCAAGGAATTACAACAGTTCTCCTATATTATAATTACACATCATTTCAGTTATGTTATATTTTGGGTAAAGTGGATCTTTGATCCCTTTCTGATGTAATTGTACCCTATGTTTGAGGGATTTCGATCCATTAGTTTTGGATATGAGATTTGCATTCTAAATCTATATATTGTAAAAATAATATGGTAGGAGGGTTGAGAATCCAAGTCCTGAAAGTCTGAAGACATATGCTCTGTTAATTCTGTTTGGAGACTAGTAATTTGAAAATGAGATTTTATTTATTATGAGCCAGGTTTTAGTTGTCCTTTAATCTGAGTACTTTCAAGTTTTGCTTAACTTAATTGATCATTGTTATGAAATCCTTTATACTATTTTTTTATTATAAATTCTCATGTTGTGATTGGAATATTTTCCTGAACATGGTGCTTTAAATTTTATGTGTGAATGATTTGTTAGTTCCACAAATTATCAGTAAGCTTTGAATCTGAGTCATCACTGATATCATTCTTGTTTTAGTCCAATCATCTGTGTTATTTTTAGAATTTGATGTTATCAGCTGTCTTATGATTTCTCTATTTATAAACCATCTCTTGACCCATTAAACAACCCATCCTAAAATTGAAATACCAAACTTAGAAATGCCTAAACTTTGTGCTTTAGCATTCAAGTGCAAACTTTAGGACTAACACTTAACACTAGTGCATCCATATATAAAGGGAGCACATGTATATTGTAAAATATATTACATGGTTTGGGTGTTAACATTTGTGGTGCATTATATATAGTTATACACAACGCGCTGTTATAAAGTGGAAACAAGGAAGGTCTTCTATCATTTTCATGTGTCCTTGCTTAATAGAAGAAATAAAACAAGAAGCCATATTGATCATTTCCTTTATCCTAAGTTTAGACTTAGGAAAAGTGCATTATGTAATCTAATTTCAATTTGACTTAATGGAGGTACTTTTATAAAGTTCAAGTGAAATATAATTCAAGTGATTGCTAATCTAATCTTGGCCATTGATCTCATCAAAGGATCTCATCCATTGATCCATAGAGAGAGTTAGGATTTTCGCTTGGCCATTGAGTTAAAAGGAGATTGATTTGGTGGAGAGGACACGTGCACAGTTTATTTGGCACACACATTGCCAGAGAGACATTTATTTCTTGTAGATTTTCATCTGGAGAGTGAGAGAGAAGTTTGTAAATGAATTTTCAGAGAGTGAGACAGAATAACCTTCTCAGAGATCGACAGAGCTGCACAGGAAAATCATTGGAGGTCGTACAACTGACGCAGGGAGGTTGTACAGTGATGCAGGTCATGATGCAGGAGTAGCATGTGTGACATTAGCAAACCATATGCGGTCATATGGGTGATGCAGGAGACCATACTATTGACATCATCATCTATACAACTAACGTAGAGGTTGTACGGTTGATGCAGAGGAGTGAGGGTGATGCAGGCGATGACGTAGGGGGTCATGTGATCTTTGTGGGGTTTTCCTCAGCGAGTTTTGGTTGTACAATTTTTCCAGGATGGGTAAAATCGATTTCTAGATTATATTTTTCTATATCTTGCTAATAAAATACCTTCTCAAACTGTTGCACTGGTTTTCCCATCTTGGGTTTTTCCAGGGGTTTCCATACCCAAAAATATTGTCGTATCTATTCGTGTGATTGCTATTATATGTTTTCTCGATATTTATTTTTGAGTGCATTATTTGAGAAGAAACTCATTTGTAGTTTAATAGTAATAATATATATGTATATATACTGTGTAGCTCAAGATTCAATTTTAAGGACATTTACATGGTATCGGAACACTTCTGAGAAGATCTGAGAGAAAGAAATAATATTGGATAGATCAGGGGTAGATATATTGAAGACACAAATCTATAATTTCATATCTAGGGTTTGATAGGTACACTTCATTATGGTTGTACAGTTGAGAGTCGAGGATAGATTCCAGGGGGTTCAGAGCTTTCCTACATGGAAAGAAATGACCATGAGGATCCTGGATGTTAGTGATGCAGAGGAGCACATTGACTCCAATAAGGTTATGCTTGTAGATCCGGTAGAATTGGATATGTGGAAGAAGGTAGATTCTAGGTACATGTAGATTATCTTGTATGGGGTGAAGGATCACATAATCCCTCACCTATCTAGGACAAAGACCACATTGGAAATGTGGATGGATATAGAAATCCTTTACCAGATTAAGAACGAGAATCAAAAGATGGTGCTACAGCAGAGACTGGGAAGCACCAAGATGGAAAAGGGTGAAGAAGTGGTGCCTTATCTCACAAGGCTCACACAGACCAGGGACGACCTTGGAGAAATGGGCTCTAGACTAAAGATGAGGATCTGGTTCAGATAGCCATCAATGGCTTTTCTAAGCCATGGGACGTCTTTGTCAAAGGCATGGTGGCTAGGATAAGTTCCCTGATTGGCATAGAGTGTGGGATGAATTTTTGCAGGAAGAGACCTGTATGGGTCAAGGTTTAGTTTCATCCAGTAGTGCCTCATAGATTGTTGATGAAGAAGCTCTAGGCCTACCAGGAAAGAGTAAGGGTAAGGTGAATACTAAGAAGGGTGGTAAGAAGAAAATTGACATGTATCTGCCACAAGCCATGTGCCTCCCAATTCCCAAATTAGAAGAAGAAGAACAATAACCAGATGGTAGGTTCTGTAGAGGTGGAGGAGTTCAGCAAAAAATTCGATGAGAACTTTTGTTTGGTAGCTTTCATGGAAAGCACTATAGGCATCATTATTTGGTACATCGACATTAGAGCATCTTGTCAATGAAATGATAGAAAAGGTTCTTTAAGAGCTTGTAGGAGAGTGGATTAAATCTCCACATTGAGTTGGGTAATGTTACATGCTATCAGGAGTAGGGAGTTGGTATTGTTTCATTTCAGAGGGAGTCTGGAAAACCCCTCAGTTTTGCTGACATATTGTATGTCATGGGGTTCACCAAGAACCTCATATCCATTTCCAACCTGGAGGACAAGGGATTTCAGGTGAATTTTTGAGATCGAAAGGTGTATATCATGCCTAAGGGGTCAGATAGGAGTTTGGATTGGGTGATTAGGATCCGTAGTGGGAAGGTGTACATACTACAATTTGAGTCTGCAAAGGCTCTAGTTAGCAGCAAAAACATACAAGGTGAGTTGTGGCATAGGAGGATGGCACACTTACACCATGGATCACTGAGGCATTTGAGACAAATAATTATTGGAGTTCCTTGGGTACAAGAGGAGAAGCATAACCATTGCAAGGGTTGTGCGTTGGGGAAGAACATCAAGTAGTATTTCCCACATAGTGAGCATAAGTCTAATGGGACCTTGGACTTGGTGCATTCAGATGTTTTTGGACCCATGAGTGTCCAATATTTTAGTGGATACAATTATTGCGTCACGTTAATTGATGACTATTCCAGGAAAACCTAGATCTATTTCCTGAAGGCCAAGCCAGAGGTCTTCAAGCGGTTTCATGATTTCAATACTCACGTGTAAAACCAGACCATGAGGAAGATTCAGGTATTGAGGATGGAAAATGGGGGTGAATACACCTCCAATGTGTTCTCGGATTTTTGTTCATTGGAGGGGATCAAGAATGAGAACGCAATTCCTCATACCCCACAATAGAATGGAGTGGAAAAGAGGAAGAACAAGTCATTGGTAGGAAGAACCAAGGTCGTGCTATTTGATCAGCGATTTCCACTATTCCTATGGTTCGAGGCATACATGACCTCATTTTACATTTAGAACAGGTGTCCCCACATAGCTTTTGGGAGGAAGACACCCGAGGAGGTCTTCATAGGAACTAGACTAGATGTGATCCATCTATGCATATTTGGCAGGGTTTGTTATTATCACGTTCATGCTGACACTAGGAAGAAGTTGGACCCTTCTGTAGAGAAGGGTTTACTTTTAAGTTACAGCGAGACTTCTAAGGATTACAAGGTATATATTCCAGCTCGCAAGAGGATCATTGTGAGAAGGGATGTCCAGTTTGATGAGGGCAGAGCCTTACAAAGATCTATGGACGTACGAGCACAGGAGAAACCAACACAGGACTTGGGGGTCAAGTTGGAGGAGCCATGGGTACAGGTACAGGTACAGGTACATACACATGATACAAGTTCTAGTATTCAGATGGATTCAGGTGGACAAGATCCTTTGTTCATTGACTTAGAGGATGAGTTACAGTAGGAGGAGCATATCTAGTAGCCGTAGCAGGTAAACACTAGGACACGCCATATGTGGTTTAGATCCTGTTGATTCCTGGAAATTCGTAGGTAACAACAGTTAGGGATTCTCACTAGTAAACATTCCCAACTAGCCCGTTACTGTTTGGTATGGGGAATCCGTCCAGTTTACAGTTCGGCCACCGTAGGTCAAGTAACAAAATAAAAGGTTTTACCGGTTACGGCCCGGTCCACCGTGTATATTTTAGTTTTTTGAATTTAAGTATGATATGCAAGTGCCTATCTATGAATGCAGATTGATAGAGAATACGAGGAGCGGTCACAATGTGATGCGTAGGTTCTTCCCTCTCGTCTTAACTCACTCGTATCTAAATCAAACATAGCAAGAAACTAAAACTAACTATATAACCTATCCCTAAGGAGCAAGATTATCATTTATCAATGAGTAATGTATTTCTGCACATGCATTAAGAAAAATCATAGATAGCTATTACTTATTTCAAAACACATGAACATTAATAGATATATGAACAACAAGATAGCTCATTGTTTATGAAAAGCCTTCATTACTCACATTGGAAATTTCATCGAATAAACTAGAGCGCATTCATAACAAGAACATAGGTTCAAAGAGTTAGAAGAATCTCACAGTTAATGGACACAAGCTGAAAATGAAGTAGTTCACATTCAAGAAATCCATAGCACAACATTTGAAATATTCCACCAAGCTTTCTCCAACAGGAAACTTGTAATTATTATTGCAAAAGGAAATAGTTCTTCTTACAACATAATCTCACAAATATGTCTTAGAAAAAGTCCTTTCTTCTATCTAACTCTCCTATACTTATACTACAAGCAAAACTCCGGGCTGCCCCTGGGTGATCTTTGGGCTCCCCCCAACTGTTCAAACCACCCTTTTGTCTCTTTGTGAGTGCTCATGATTTATACAATACGCTACATTTCATATTAATATTTAAGAACACTTTATAAAAAGGGACTGGCTTGGTAACTGACGAACTTTGCTCGAGCCTGGGCCTCTGCTGCTATTGATTCTCCTCAGTAATCCGTTGGTCTTTTTGAGATCTTGTTGATCTCAGACCTTCACTCTCTTCTTTTTCTTGAGAAACATCTCTGCTTCTTTATGCTTCAGCTTCTTCTTTCCTTGCTGCCTCCCTTCTGCTTTGTCCTTTAGACATATCTTCTTTGCAGCAATCATCCTATCATGAACATATCATATTTTTAGACCATTTAGCGTTTAACAAAGTAACACAAACTGTATCAATACATGCATTCTGTAAAATGAACTATAAACAATATTAAAGCATGAAAAGATAAGGCAAAGGAAATCCTGCAAGCTGGGTCTAAAATGTGCTAAATTCACTGTCCAAACTAAAATCACAAGCCCGATAAAAAAGGATCCCTATCTCAATCCAGGACACATCTGGACCAATTCAAAATCCTCCAATGAAAGCATGAATCATAACAAAGTAACCGCCAATCCGAAACCCCAAACTGCGCTCTTCATCTCGAAGAAAACCGCCATGGAAAAATAGAGTAGAAAACACACAAAAAAGGTGGAAAAAACCCTCACCAGCGGGAAAAAACACTAAGCATCGGGTGGAAACCTCCTCATCGATGAACGGAACAACTATATGTCAGATAGTTAGTTCGCTAAGCTACCGCAACGACGGAAACCATATAGACTAAGGGTTACGGGGCAAAATAAAGCACTAACAGCTGTCGTCCATGCATCGGAGATCGGAACCACTACCCACTAAAAACAACGGCATCGGCGAGGGGAAGGACTAACCATAAAGCGTCGGCCGAACCATTCATTATGTGGCTGCAATGGTGGAAAACAATCATACTACGACTTCCTATCAAATTCATAAACCGTTCCGATGGCAAAGAAATAGAAAATAATGAAAAGCAATAGACCATGGAATCAGCAAGGACAAGAACTAATCCATTGGAACGTTTGCCATTTTCCCTCCAAAAAGGGAGGGACGTAGAAGACTAATGCTCCGATAGGGATAACATAAAATCATCGACAGTCCAAAAAGCAACAGATAAAGGCGCATCGACGAAAATAAGAATTGTCCATTGGGACATTCATTACTTACCCTCCGCAACGACGGCTGCTTAGAGAACTACCGCCCCGATTCAAACTTTAATAAACTTTCGATAGTGAAAAATCATTGAAAACAAATCAAAGTTAAGCATTTAAATAAAACCAAGACTCCACGGAATCGGCGAAAGTAAAACTATACATTGGCGGCATAGAGAACTAATGCCCCGATTCGTTGTTCACTGACTTCCGATAGCGATCATCAGCAAAATCAAAACAAATGTTAAGTACTCAAATAAACCGAAATGTTTTTCAGCTGGGAGACGGAAATATTAGTTCACTTTACCTCCAAAACAACGGTGGCAAAGAGAACTAAAGCTCCGACTCAACATAAATAGACTTCCGATAGCGATGAAGGAAATCATTTAGATCAAAAGGGTATCATTTTAAAATCAAACTTTAAACTCCACAGTAAAAAACATTGGCAGACAAAAAGCAGTTTCTGAAAAGAAGAAAAATAGTTTGACCTCAATTCAACTTCAAACAATCCAATATGTAGCAGAGGGAAAAGCAAAGTTCAGCAATCCAAACATTCCCAGGCAAGATAAAATTAAAAGGAGGGTCCAAAATTTTTAAAAAAATTGGGAGAATAGTTGCAGCTGCAACAATTGGCGACTACCTGGTGAACCTAGATCTCTGAACAATTTCTTCCTTAAGTAATAGACTATTTTGACAATAAAACCAACATGTTCAATTCCTCTAGATGTATGAATTTCCCAGATGGAAAATGTATGTACTTTTAATCATTGATGATAGTCCAATTTAGGAAAATGGAACCCAGGATTTCAAAGTCAAGATAACTCTTTTGAGGCCAAGAATATGAGTTTCATTTTTTACCTCTGTCTTTGGGTAGCTTCTAGCTTGGACACCACAGAATTGTAACATATGGTAAACATAAATATTCATTTGTTCCTCATTCCCATGCCATTTTGCGCTTTTGTGCTTTTGGACTTTTTTGTCCTTTCTGAGTCCTCCTGCATGCCTTTCTTTCTGAATTTTTTTTCAGGATCCTCTATCCATAGTGTCCTTTTGTGTGAGAGATGTATTTAATTTTCAGCTCATGGACGGAGAAGAACTTTGGCAATTTTGTACTCGTATGGTTCAGTACTTCGTTTTGATACATATTGCTTTTGTAGGATATTTTTGACTCTTATTTTCCTTTTGGCTTTCAATTCTTGGCATGGGATCATTTATATATAATATACTGTTTACCCTGCTTCCTTTCCATGGGTCTTTTTCCGTCAGCCCCTAAGACATTTTTAAATGTGAGATGGATGGAGCCTCGAAATAGTATTCCAGACCTTTTGATCCTGAGTTATTTTACAAGGATTAAGTAGGACTTCAATGTGTTCATAGCCATTTAGGAAAACTGCTAAACTAGAAGAAATTCTTTCAGATAAATCAATAGTACACAGTCTTATAATCAAGGATTTTTGTTAACCAGAATTCTGATGCTCTCCATGAAACCAAAAGTTTTCTTCTTTTATTGAAATCAATCACAATCTAACTAAAACAAACAGAAATAAAATAAATCAAAAATAAATAACCAAATCAGTTTATTTATTTACAAGATAATCAAGAAATAAAAACCAAGAAAAATAAAGTTTGAGAACTAAACCACTAACTGGTCCATTCTCTTCCCACCCTTGTAAATCTGGCAACTTGTAAGTTGAGGGGATAGGATTGACTGCAAATTGAAAAAAGGCCTACCCATTATCTAATTCTACTGGTCTTGAATTAAAAACTATATCTGAAACTAAATCTACTATTTTATAGTCAAATTCATCAGCCCATGAAAATCGAAGGAGATTAGGCTGTGTGTCTGGTGTACCGTTGGCTTCTTCTGCTTGGTAATTTCCCGGTTCAAGTTCAATAAAGTAATTTCCCAACGCGAAATTCACTGGTTCATTCACACCCTCCAACTGAGTAATGTTATGCTTCATGTGGGGCTCTCTTAATACTTTTATTTGATTGGGACTTCCCTTATAAGGCAACCACAGATGTGACCAATCTGATGCAAAATATCCATTTAGCTTTGCTAACCAATCCCAACTCAAAACAAGTCCATAAGCCTTAGGTATGTCTGCTACTACAATATCGATGAACTGACATACCTTTTCATTTGAAGATAATTGAATCATAACATCCTCCATTTCCCCAATTACCTTCACAGCTGTTTTGTCTAACTGAATAACCTGCCAGGTAGATGGTTTGGGTTGTCCATTTATCTTCTTGCAGACTGAAAGTGGCATAACATTGAATGATGCCCCTGAGTTTACTAAATAGTTGTGCACGTTATGGTTGAAAATTTCAAAAGTTAGAAGAAATGGTGGGGTTTTCTATTTAGACTTACCTCCCACACTTGCTTCACCAATTTCTTCTTCTTCAGGTTGGTTGTCAGTGGGAAGCTTTTCCTCTAGTACTTCAAGTGCTTTTAACAATTTTTCTTTTTGTTGAGGTACATTACACATTTCAAATAACGAAATATTTGCCTTAGCCCTTTTAATGTCCTCCACAATATCGTACCCCATCTTAGGTGCTTTGAGACTTTCCTGGACATTATCCACTTTGTCTTCAATAGGCTTAACAGGCATGTTGACTTGTTTTGGATCTTGACTAGTAATGGTAAATTCAGGCATTTTATCATTTGTGTTGTTCTTCTATATTTTCTTCATATTCTCTTGAAATTTATTAATCTTTGGAAGTATTGAATTGTCTTTATTTAACAAACCTTGACTTCTTGTTGTCACATTTGTTTCTGATGTTTCTTCCTGTTTCAGTGAACCTTCCTCTTTTGTATCAAAAAGTGAGACACAGTCCCATAAAACTAAAGCATCCTCTTCTTGTTTTTCAGTGGGTTGATTATCAGCTTTTGTTAGTTTGGATTCCAATAGCTGATTCATTACTAATGTCATCGAATTTATCCATTGGGGACAATTTTTCTCAGAATGAGGCTACTGATGAAAGGTGCAAAGATTATCCATACCTACCTCAGTTAAATTCATTGATGCAGGACTGTGTGGAGGAGGTTTAGATTGATTGTTGTCTTCTCTCTCTTTATAGTAAGGATTGTATGCTTTGTGAGCCTCCTTTTCTTTTTCCAAATCTATCACTCTGTTAGATAGCTTCTGCATCATTTTCAACATTCCTTCAAAGTCATGTGATTGCTCATCCTTAGGCTTAGTCAGTAACAACACTTTCTTGCAAAATTTTTTTTCTCCCTACTGCTCAGGATAATCTTCTATGCTCTCTTTTTCAGCTTCTACCCTCTCAGCTTCTTCATAAGTTTCTGACAATGTAGGTTTGACTGACATCTTGGCAAACATGGCCAATTCAGGCCCTAGAGCTGAAGTATAGTATTCACTCAGAACTTTATCAGATGGTTTATCAGTTGCAGAAAAATTCTTTAGATAAGTAGTAAACCTTTGAGTGAAACTATGCCCTTTTTCCTTTCTTTCTTTCTTTAAAGCGCATAACCCTTTCATCAGAGCTGCATGAGTTTTTTGAACTGCATATTTTCTTCTAAATATTCTTTAAAATGTATCCCAATCTGTGATTGAGTTTGTAGGCGGAGAAAAATACCATGAGGCTACTGCTCCTTTCAGGGTATGAGGGAACAATATGCAGACTACATCTTCATGTTCTCTAGCCCGTAGTCCTTCTATAGCCAAGTAAAATCTTGCAAATGATAATCAACCAAAATATTTTCACTTGGGTCAAACTTAGGCAACATTTTCTCAAAATCCCGAGATAAGTCATGCAAAGGAGGTGCTAGGTTTAATGGTGATCTAGTCCTCCAAGTAGGTGGTGAATTTGGTGGGTTAGGTGGCTGATTTGCGTTTACATTTGCCATGATTTTGGGTGGAGAATGAGGTGGTGAATGAGCAGGGGTATGAACAGGTGAACAGTAAGGTGTATCCGGGTCCAACTGATTCAGAGGTTGAACAACTTCCTATAAGGATGTTTCTACCAGTTCTTCAAAATCTTCAACCAACATTGCGTCTTCCAATATAGGGCAGTCTTTCTTCTGATATTCTCTTCTGGGTAAGACAGGAATAATTGGTAATCCAATATTCTTCGCATAAGCCCTAGTAAATCTTCTCAAATCATCAACTACTTTGTTATCGACAGAATACAGATGCTCTTTACCCTTTTCTTCCAGAATTGGAGTGGGAAACAAACTACTCTCAGAACTGTTACCGGTGGAATAATTTCAAAGAAAAGGGTTTCCTCGGCCAGCCATGCACTGGCTGCCCTCCTTCTAGCGCCAAATACGGTTGATGCCTGGAAATTCGCAGGTAACAACAGTTAGGGATTCTCCCCAGTAAACGTTCCCAACTAGCCCATTACTGTTTGGTATGGGGAATCCGTACGGTTTATGGTCTGGCTACCGTAGGTCAAGTAACAAAATAAAAGGTTTTACCGGTTACGGCTCGGTCCATTGTGTATATTTTAGTTTTTTGAATTTAATTATGATATGCAAGTGCCTATCTAAGAATGCAGATTGATAGAGAATACGAGGAGCGGTCACAATGTGATGCACAGGTTCTTCCCTCTCGTCTTAACTCACTCGCATCTAAATCGCACACAGCAAGAAACTAAAACTAACTATCTAACCTATCCCTAGGGAGCAAGATTATCATTTATCAATGAGTAATGTATTTCTACACATGCATTAAGAAAAATCATAGATAGTTGTTACTTATTTCAAAACACATGAACATTAATAGATATATGAACAACAAGATAGCTCATTGTTTATGAAAAGCCTTCATTACTCACAGTGGAAATTTCATGGAATAAACTAGAGCATATTCATAACAAGAACATATGTTCAAAGAGTTAGAAATATCTCACAGTTAATGGACACAAGCTGAAATCGAAATAGTTCACATTCAACAAATCCATAGCACAACATTTGAAATCTTCCACCAATCTTTCTCCAATAGGAAACTTGTAATTCTTATTGCAAAAGGAAATAGTTCTTCTTACAACATAATCTCACAAATCTGTCTGGGAAAAAGTCATTTCTTCTATCTAACTCTCCAATACTTATACTACAAGCAAAACTCTTGGGCTACCCCTTGGTGACCTTTGGGCTCCCCCCAACCGTTCAAACCACCCTTTTGTCTCTTTGTGAGTGCTCATGATTTATACAATACGTTACATTTTAGATTAATATTTAAGAGCACTTTATAAAAAGGGACCGGATTGGTAACTGGCAAACTTTCCCCAAGCCTGGGCCTCTACTGCTATCGATTCTGCTCAGTAATCTGTTGGTCTTTTTGAGATCCTGTTGATCTCAGACCTTCACTCTCTTCTTTTTATTGAGCAACATCTCTGCTTATTTATGCTTCAGCTTCTTCTTTCCTTACTGCCTCCCTTCTGCTTTGTCCTTTAGACATATCTTCTTTGCAGCAATCATCCTGTCATGAACATATCATATTTTTAGACCATTTAGCGTTTAACAAAGTAACACAAACTGTATCAATACATGCATTCGGTAAAATGAACTATAAACAATATTAAAGCATGAAAAGATAAGGCAAAGGAAATCCTGCAAGCTGGGTCTGAAATCCCCTAAATCCATTTTCCAAACTAAAATCACAAGCCTAATAAAATAGGCTCCCTATCCCAATCCAAGCCGCATCTGGACCAATTCGAAATCCTCTGATGAAAGCATGAATCATAACAAAGTAACCGCCAATCCGAAACCCCAAAATGCGCTCTTCATCTCAGAGAAAACCGCCATGGAAAAATAGAGTAGAAAACACACAAAAAAGGCAGAAAAAACCCTCATCGGCAGGAAAAAACACTAAGCATTGGGCGGAAACCTCCTCATCGGTGAGCAGAACAACTATATGTCAGATGCTTAGTTCACTAAGCCACCGCAACGGTGGAAACCATATAAACTAAGGGTTCCGGGGAAAAATAAAACGTCAGAAATTAGAACCACTACCCACTAAAAACAATGGCATCAGCGAGCGGAAGGACTAACCATAAAGCGTCGGCCAAACCATTCATTACACAGCCGCAACAACAGAAAACAATTGGACTACAGCTTTCGATCAAAGTCATAAACCGTTCCGATGGCGAAAAAATAGAAAATAATGAAAAGCAATAAACCACAGAATCGACAAGGAAAAGAAGAGTCCGTTGGAATGTTTTCCATTTTCCCTCCGAAACGGCAATGAATTAGAAGACTAAAGCTCCAACAGTGATAATATAAAATCACCGACATTCCAAAAAACAACAGATAAAGGCGCATCGGCAAAAATAATAACTGTCCATTGGGACGTTCATTACTTACCCTCCGCAACGATGGTTGCATAGAGAAATACCGCCCCGATTCAAACTTTAATAAACTTTTGACAATGAAAAATCATCGAAAACAAATAAAAGTTAAGCGTTTAAATAAAACCAAGACTCCACGGAATCGGTGAAAGTAAAACTATCCATCAGCGGCATAGAGAACTAATGCCCCGATTCGTTGTTCACTGACTTCCGATAGCGATCATCGGCAAAATAAAAACAAACGTTAAGTACTCAAATAAACCAAAATGTTTTTCAGCTGGGTTATGGAAATATTAGTTCACTTCACCTCCGAAACAGCGGCGGCAAAGAGAACTAAAGCTCCGACTCAACATAAATAGAATTCTGATAGCGATGAAGGAAATCATTCAGATCAAAAGGGTATCATTTTCAAATCAAACTTTAAACTCCACAGTTAAAAACATTGGTGGACAAAAAGCAGTTTCCAAAAAGAAGAAAAACAGTTTGACCTCAATTCAACTTCAAACAATCCAAAATGTAGCAGAGGGAAAAACAAAGTTCAGCAATCCAAACACTCCCAGGCAAGATAAAATTAAAAGGAGGGTCCAAATTTTTTTAAAAATTTGGGAGAATAGTTGCAGTTGCAACAGATCCACAGTACATGATTCCAGGCAGGTGACTCTTCCATAGATCTCCATGTGGAGAAGTAAACCACCAGATAGAATTATCTATGTGGAACTAATGACGGAGTTGATTAACTCTAATCCTTCCAATTTCCAGGAATTTTACAACATGATTTGTGGCAATAGGCTATGGTTGAGGAGTATGACTCCATTATGAGAAACTAGGTATGGTAGGTTGTGTCGAGGCCAAAAGGAAAAAGGGTGGTTGGGTCCAGGTGGATCTACAAAGTAAAGCATGCATTAGACAGAAGCATGGAGAAGTAAAAGGATTGTTTCCTGGAAAAGGGGTATTCACATAAGGAAGGTATTAACTATGAGGATACCTTCACCCCTATAGTCACATATTCTTCTATTCAAACTATTATCTCATGAGCAGTAGAGATGGGTTGGCACATTCATCAAATGGACGTAAAGACTGCCTTGCTCAATGAATTTATAAAGGAGGAGGTATTTATTGAGCATCCATAGGGGTTCGAGGTGGAGAACACGGATTTGCATGTATGTAGGTTGTAGAGAGATCCTTATGGGGTCAAGAAGGCATCTCAGGAATGGTACTCAAGGATTAATAACTATCTACATGAGATGGGATTCCAACGGAGTGAGGATGACCATAACATGTACTTCTTGTCGGGGGAGGTAACCCTCATACTGGTTTGTATGTAGATGATCTCTTTCTTACAAGAGATGAGAGGTTGACTGACGACTGCAAGTCCAACCTTGCAGTTGAGTTTGAGATGAAAGACCTTGGGTTGATGCATTAATTTCTAGGTTTGATGTTTGGAAAAGAGATGGGTGCTTCTTCATTGGAAAAGGGAAGTATGTAGTAGATATATTGAGGAGATTTAGGATGGAGGACTGTAGTCTCGTGTCCATACTTCTAGTTTCCAAATGTAGGAAGATTTATGCATCAGGGTCAAAGGAGTTTGATCCTACATTGTATTGTTAGCTTATCGGATCGTTCATGTATCTGGTCAACAAATGGATAGACATTAGCTTTGTAGTCAAATATTTGAGTTAGTTCATGGTGGACCCTCGAAGAGTACATTGGATAGCCGCATGAACCATGTGCTTCGCTACATCAGAGGTACAATGGAGTACGGGTTGCTTTATGAGCATAGTGGGAGTGTACAGTTAGCAAGCTTCACATATGCTAGTTGGGCAAGATGTGTAGAAGATCGAAAGAGAAATTCAAAGTGTTGCTTTAGCATTGGGTCAGGGGTTATCTCTTGGTTCAGCAAGAAGAAGAAATTAGTTTCATTGATATCAACAGTGGTTGAGTACGTGGCAGCCAGTTTGGCTTCATGTGACAGAATGTGGCTGAGAAATTTTCTTTCAGTGTTATTCGAGTGTGAGATAGAGGCTATAGTGGTTCCTTGTGACAATCAGTGTGGCAATAGGATATCTAAAAATCTAGTGTTCCATAACTAGATCAAACACATAGACATGTGGTATCACTTCCTAATATATTGTGTACAAAAAGGAACCATTCGGTTGGACTACATTCACACAGATGAGCAGGTGGCAGACATTTTCACCAAGGCACTTTGTAGACACAGTTATGTGAATTTCATAGATAAGTTTGGATTTCTACCAAATCCCTTCCTCGTTGAGAGGGAGTGTTAGAAAGTGGAAACAAGGAAGGTCTTATATCATTTGCATGTGTCCTTGCTTGAAAGAATACATAAAATAGGAAGCCAGATTGATCATTTCCTTTATCTTAAGCTTAGACATAGGAAACGTGCATTATGTAATCTAATTTTAATTTTACTTAATGGAGACACTTTTATAAAGTTCAAATGAAATATAATTTAAGTGATGGCTAATCTAATCTTTGCCATTGATCTCACCATATAATCTCATCCATTGATCCATAGTGAGAGTTAGGGTTTTCTCTTGGCCATTGAGTTAAAAGGAGATTGATTTGGTGGATAGGACACACACAGTTGCTTTGGCACACACATTACCAAAGAGATATTTCTTGCTCATATCTTTTCAGCTGAAGAGTGAGAGATAAGTTTGCAGAACAATTTTCAGAGATTGAGACATAAGAACTTTCCCAGAGATCGATAGAGCTACACAGGAAAAATCGTTGGAGGTCGTAGGTTGTAACATTGAACGCATTAGTTCTTATGTCTTATTCCCATGCACCAATTTTTTTTTACTATAAAATAAAATAAACATGTTTTTAAAATTTCCATCAACCTCTTACGATAGCAATGTTTTCTTACTAATGTGCACCGATGCATTTATTTTTGCATCGCATACCACCAACTTTTGACTATATATATATATATATAGTGGACATAGGTTTTTAATTAATGTCTTGAACATACAAAACACATTGTTGCGCTGAATAGTTGAATGCACCAATCTGCCTAATTATGCTTGAGCTGAAGAATACAACATAGCTTGATGAAATATAGCGCGCTAGTGCGTTCAGCTATTAAATGTACCAATGTGTTGTGTATGTTCATGTACACCGATTAAAAACCTCTGTCCACCTGTTGTCGCTAGTGGACTCCGCTATAAACGAATGAATAGGATTTTTTTTGTGAAGGGTCTGCAAAAACCTCTGCTAGAAGGTGTTTTCCTTGTAGTGAATGTAGTCTCTTGATTAAGATATTGGGGGGTAATGGAAGACAATGACCACTGAGATAAAAATATTGTTAAAACCACTATCACAACTAAGTTTAAAATTAAAATGTTGAGCTATAGGGAGATTCAAAATAAGAGAAAGTTGAATTACTACAAAGAAATCATTAACCAGGTTAAAATATCATAATTATCTTTACAATGTTGTATGTTCAAGAAAGAAAATAAATATTGCAAAGCTGAGAACAAATTCCCATGAACTTCATAGTGAGATGGGTTGTTGAACAAGAGCTAAATTGCCTTAGCACAAAAAAATCTATAAATTATGTGAAATGAATAGAGTGCAAGATTAAAATGATTTACTCTTGTAATGCCCAACCTACAAAGACATTTGACTAATTTTCAAAGAATAGCTTGTTAATGCCTAAAAAGCAAATGGGACTTGAAAATTTAATTTCCTAGTTATGTGATCATATGAATGACTTGATAAATCCAATTGATTAATTTACTTTTATAGGTATGGTTGACCAAATTTGGTATCAGTAAATGGTAAGCATCATTAGTAAATTTATAATTAGTTAAAATCAATAATAATACATTAAACATAAATGGATCATAGTCTATTTGTTTGTTCCTAGCTTAGGAGATCATTACCACTTCACTAGTGCATAGGGGACTGACATGGGGGCCACCTACCACTCAATGCACATGTCTGCATGAGTTTAAGAGCTCCATGGACCAATCCATATAATTTAGGAACCCACTCTGAGTGTCACCAGCAGTTGACCCTAGTCGGTGTCCAGTTATGTTTAGTTATGCTCTAATTCCCATCAGTTACTTCACTCTTAGTCATCCTAGTGCTAGCTTGGGGAGGCAAGGTGCGTTTTCTCACCTGCCTACATCAACTAACTGGTTGTGAATTGATTCAGCCATTTGGAGTTGCATTAGTGAGCTCTAGTGGTTATTTTCCCACACCGAGTTAGCTCCGAATTCAGTCCAGGTTGGTAGATTTGAATCCTATATTAGGCATTTGAATTATCCTATTTGTAACACCATTGTATTGTACACAATATATTGATAAATGGATGTAATGTGATTCTTCCAATTATTTGTCTCATGTGTGTTTAATTTTCTATGAATTATTGATCGAAGTTTATGGTATTGCTTCTCTCTCTTCTGTAATATTCTTTTACATTTGATTTCATTCAGGCCTGAGGATCCAAATTCATAAAATTTCATAAAATTAAACATGGTATCAGAGCAGGTATACAGGCCAGCTTCAAACCTTGGAAACTTCCATTGATGCACCAGGAGAAATTGGGTACCACATAAATCCCGGTATTGTTTCCTTGCTCCCTTTGGATTCTATTCAGAGAAGTCTAGCCAGGTGTGATGCCCCCATAAAAAGTGCACATGTCAAAGTGGAGAATGATTAATTTCGTTTGATTCGAATTGAAGTGTTTTGCAGTTTTTTTGTAGGTAAATTGAATATTTTCTGAAGAATTAGTTGTTTCTTGAAGTTGTAAGATGGAGAATTCAGAATCTTTGACACCCAGAATCCTCACACCCTTCAATTATCTTGATTGGAGGGATGATATGCATATTTTATTTCACAAAAAGGATTTGTATAGGGTCATCATGGGAAGAGAGGTCAAACACCAACAACATCTTGAAAAATCGAAGTATCTCAACAAGCTTGATGAAGCATTTGACTTCATGTGCATCCACTTCTCCAGAGAGTTACTCTTTCACCTTCAGGTATTGAGAACACCAAAAGAAGTATGAGAGAATATTATAGCGAAAGGTGTTGCAAACCATGCCTCTAAGGAATATGAATTCTCACACTTTTTGCTATGCTAAGATCCAGTTTCATCTCTGCTGCCATTTGAAAGGGAAGATAAATTCATCCTACCTAAACTTTTTGCATATGATAATGTTGATGAATATGGTGTTGTGATTGATGCCAACATTAATGACAAAGGTGAAGTGTGATGACATGACATGAAGCCAAAGAAAGAAAGACAAGAGATGGCAAAGCACAAGGACTTTGGATATGGGTATTAGGTCACCTAATGAGCCAAATGACCCATACTGTGGTCATTTTAAAATGCTTTCGTCAAAGTGGCCCTAGGCCTACTCATGCAAAGGGTAAAATGTGTGACTCTAACTTAGCATCCATAATGATGTGAATCCCTTGACGTGTTGATGGAACCCTTTTAATTTATGATGGTATAAAATCCTTGGGTTATTTACTACTTAGTATTTTTTTAATAAGAAAAAACCCCCACAAGCAATCAAATGAGCACATTAAAATATACTTCAGGATAAAAGTAAGTCGGATGTAAAACTTTAAAATACATTAATTTTTAGTGGTGAAGTCAGCTTCAAGAGTTAAAAATGAAAAAAATAACAAGCCGTCTCATAATTTTTTTTTTATGAAAAAATGAGTATAAATAAGCCAACTTTTTTACCTTTTTAAAGTAGATTTTCGGATGAGATTGAAATGCTCTAAATTTCAGTTTTTCTGAGGAATTTTGAACTGTGGAAGGAGCAAAAGCAAAGGAAACACTTTTTATTTTTGAAGTTCTGATCATAATCTTTGATTTTGGGGTATATAACAACTATGAGGCAGCTATAGTGGAGGTTAAATTTTGAAGTTATATCTCTGAAATACAATCATCTCCGAGGCAGATTTAGGTGGAGTATTTGAAGAGTGAGGCAACCATAGGGAAAGCAAGTTTTTGTTTGAACTTTTAATTTTGATTTTAGACATCCTGAGGTAGCTGAATTGAATTAAGGAAAATATCTCAGGAGTATATTGAGTGTCTTATTTGAATATTTGAGCATGAGATGTGAGCAGACTCCTTGATAACTATGATGTTATGAGCAGACCTTTGATGACACATGTGACTACAATAGATCTCTTAAAGATCATTGGCATAGTGAAGAAGTAATCAGAAAGATACCACATAAAGCATTAGTACATATTATTGTGACAATTGATCTGACATGACAGTGATAAGGTCATACTTCCTCAAGGCATACGAAGGTAGTGTGGTGACAGATATAGGCATAATTCTGAGATGGATATGAGGCTACTTTTATCTTGGACGAGGAGTGCATGTGACAAATATATATGTTAAAGAAGAAACTTGTATACGAAAGATTGATCCTTGAATACCTATTAAAGATGTGAGTATACACAGTCTGGTTGATAGAATTGGATCTGTGCTAGAGACAATAGTTTTTGTTTGAATAAGCACGAAGACCTAGTGAAGATCTTATTGGAGACTTTGAAGAAGGATTTATTTTGAGTGATATGATGACAAGTACAAGAGTTGATGACAAGTTACAGCTTGTCTTGACATTTCAACATAACGATGATAATGACTTCCTTGATATGAAAGCGGGACATGGAAGTGACAGGTTGATGACAGTGATGAGGTGGAAGTGATATCTTCAACATAAGACATGATGAAGATGTGATAGCAAGGGCAGATTGATGAAATGTGATGTGTCAAGAATTAGTGTGTATTAACTGCAAGCTGGGTCTTGTAACTATTTTCTTAGTAGGATCTAAGAAAATACCAAGTAGAGTCTTGGATAGAAGTAGGTGCTTTTGTATCAGTAGGTGCTAATTTACCTCACGATCGCAGCCGTTGAAATACAAAAATATTACAAACATTATATCTTGTGTCTCTTCTGCAATGTGTTGATGATTATTCTTTTTATTCGATGAATGAATTGATTATTGATGCATAGTCTATTGATGAATATGATGATGAATTGAATGTGAAATGATGACTTAAGAGCTTGAAGAAGTGAAAATTGAAGTAAGTCCAAGCTCACCAATTCACCCCCCTCTCGGTGAGCCAAATTGTCTAACAATTTGTAACAGAGCGGGCCTTTAACATAATCCTAACAAGATTGAAGGGATTTGGGGTCACAATCATGGAAGGATCAGAAAAATCATTAACCATGAAGTTCTAGTTTTGGAGAAGTCATATTACTTTTTTTGGAGAGGTAAAATGAAAGACTACTTGAAACAATTCAGTGTTTGGGAAGTAGTGGTTAACCCACCTAACCATCCCAACAAAAAGACAAAGACAGTTGTTGAGACATACAACAAGATTTCCTTGAAATTTTTTATGGATGATCTATCAAGCTCTATTCAAGAAACTCTAAAATATTAAACCTCTACCAAGGATCTATGGTTCAAGTTGGAAGAAGAACACCAAAGGAGGAGTCAACACAAAGAAAAGGAAGCAAAATTCAAGGATGAAAAGAAAGAAGAAAAATAGGTACAAGATTCAGATACAAGTGAAGGTAAGTACTCTTCAATGCATGATAAATCTGAATGTAATGATGATGAAGCTATTATTACTGAAGATGAATAAGAAGCTTTGTTGAAAGAAAATAATGCACTTACAAGAACTTTGACAAACATTAATCTTAGATCCAATCCAAGACTCAAGAATAAAATGACGAGTTCATTTGAAAAATACAAAGAGGAGACAAAAGATTTGCTAATGAAGTTAAAACTCAAGAACAAAGACCTGCAAGTTAAGTTGCAATATCAAAATGATGAATCAAGGAATTGGATATTGGATTAGAAAAAGAGCAAGAAGATATTGGTGTAGATCCTAAAGATCTTAAAGAAGCAATATGGGATAATACTGATCTAAAGATCCAGTTGGAAGAAGCTAAAAGAATATAATATGTTATGAAGCTTCAGCTGGAAGAAAAAGAAAGAGAACATCAGAGGCTTGAAATGGAAGTTGTTGGTCTTAGAAAGAAGATTGAGAAGTCAAAAGATCATGTGAAGTTCAATGAAATTTCAATCATCTTGGATGAAATTCTGAATTGTCAAAGGCTTTCCTCTGACAAGTCTGGACTTGGGTTTAAGAAGGAAGAAGACAAATTAAAAGAAGTCTTGGGGTCCCCTAGAACTCCTGAAGCTGAATAAAGCAAGGATGTTCATGCACCTACACATGCCAACAAAGAAGTTGAATTTTCAAAGGTACCTTACGAATCTACGTCCACTCATCAAGGCCATTCATATGAAATAAGAAAGACAACTCCAAGATGGAGCTAAACATCAAGGTATGTAAATAGATTTAATGGCTATTGTTTTTAATGCTCTAATTTTGGTCATAAGGCTATGGAATGTAGATCCAATGGAAGAAGAAGTGATAGAAGCCCTAATGAAAAAGTTAGATGTTGGACATGTAATCATCTTGGCCATATTGCTGCCATCTGTCACACAATGAGGTGCTACTCATGTAGTGGTTTTGGTCACAAGGCTAAAGAATGCCCAAGCCAAAGGAGTCAACCTAGAAGGACCCCATCATATACATCAGCAAGTAGAACTAATGAATCATGGAAGAAGTATAATGAAGGAAAAATTTAAGATCAGAAGACAAACAATCTAAGCCAAGGACACTCTAAGGTATGGGTAAGAAAAACTATTTTGCTGGATCTAAATGAAGTTCAAGATCAATGCACAAAAGGTGAAGGTGGTTGCCATATGGCAAGCCATACTTGAAGTCTTCCAAAGAATTTGAGTATTCCATGAGTTCATGGAGTTTGGTGGATGGAATCAAGAGAAAATGATGGCTACTCCAAGCTAAGAAACAGGTCCTAGGATCAAATTGCAAACATTGACACACAGGAAGGGATGAAGTCTGAAAAGTATGAGGTGATACAATGTGGCCTTACGTGACAAAAAGAAGATGCATATTGATAGGGGGAGCCATGAGTGACCTCAAGGAATGAGAGATAGCTACAAAGGATCACATCTACATTGGAAAGAAGAACAGTATGGTGTCCGGTGATAAAGACAACCCGATTTCTGAAGACAAATTAGAGTTAATTCAACATGATGTGAGAGACAACTCTCCAAGTCCATCGTCTGAACCTTACACCTGCAAGATCTAGAAGACATTTTTAAAAGTATTCTACACAAATCAGATTTGTGATTGTGTATCATAGTTTGAAGAAGGATAAAATTGCATTTGATCTCAACCTAGTTCTTAAAACAAAAAAGGGATTGAAGACTAATTGATAAGGGACCATCTATGAGACAAGTTAAGTACTATATACTATGATGCAGGCACCAAGTGTACCAAATGGAATATTTGAAGTTCATCTGTAGGCCGATTTAAAGTGTTTTTGAAGGACAAGTTCAGGCTCTCTACAAAATTTTATAAAATAGAATCAAAGTTCCAAAGCAATAAATCTGAACTGTGAGTTCAATAACTAACTGTAGCAGCAAGAAATTGAAGGTTGAAGACTCAAATAATCATTGCAGCATTAGTATGCAAAATTCATATCAAATGGTTATCTTTGATCCAAATAACTATAGCTGCAGTATGTTGAATATCATCTGTTGAGGTTTGCAGCAGCATGTCTTGAAGGTGCACAGTATGCTGAATGCGGGGAGTGGCATAAAGATTAGAATTTTCAGGGAAACCAAATATTTTGAAGGTCTATATCTCATCAATTTTGGTAGCCAAAGATACTGCATATAAAAAGCATATATTAGAGATCAAACCTTTTAGCAAACTCTTCGGTTGTCAAAGTTATTAAGGCAGTTGTTTGACAGGGGGAGAGAAGAAAAGATGCAAGCTTAAAAATTTTGACACTAAAATTACATATGCTATGATTTAAGAGTAGCCACAGATATAAAGAATTCAGTCATCAGGCATACAAAGTGAAGCTTGTATCAACCGCTACAGATGTAAGTGGTAAGAAGCAAGTGTATTTCTGGTATATAGTGCATTGAAGGTATATCTAGTATTCTTCAAGGTCATATACACAAATGCAATGGCATCTACGGAGGAAGAAAATTTGTTATGCACATCTAAACAAGGATGCAGATCCACTTATGCTGCATGTTTGTGACTCTTGAAATATTGTACAAAGATATGGAGAAAAGACACTTGAGATTCCTTGCTTACACTTTGCTTTGATGAGACACTCACATTAGAAAGTAGTTCTCAATAATGCATGTAAAAGAGGCCAATGTATGATATATTACATACAGAAATAATCTCAATAGAAGAGCAATACTGTGTTGAGTTTGGAAGACCATGAATGAGACAAAACTACATTAGCTAATTTTGGACTATAGTGGATAAAGAAGTATAAAAAGGGTAGAAGAATTTCTCAAGTTCTCAGATGTATTAGTGGAAGTTAATAGTGGCAGCTGACAATGATTGAGCAGCAGACTTTTGACAACAAAAAATCAAAACAAGTACAGTAACATCTCAGATAAGGGGAGCATCCATTCCAAGGATTAATCCGAGGAAGTAGTCAAGAATGCAAATTTTTGGGCATTGTGAAGTCTTTGATGGCTAATTGACCCTTTGTCATAAATGCCAAAGGGGGAGAAGAAGAAGTTGGTTGGTGTCCATCAATGACAAAGGGGGATATGATTATATGGTGTTGCCATTGATGCCAACATTAATGAAAAAGGTGAAGTGTGATGACATGACATGAAGCCAAAGTAAGAAAGATAAGAGATGACAAAGAATAAGGACTTTGGATATGGGCACTAGGTCAACTAATGATCCAAATGACCCATATTGTGGTCATTTGAAAATGATTTGGTAAAATTGGCCCTAGGCCTACTCATGTAAAGGATAAAAGGCGTGAATATAACTTAGCAGCCATAATGACGTGAATCCCTTGATGTGTTGATGGAATCCTTTGACTTTATCATGGTATAAAATCCTTGGGTTATTAACTACTTTGTATTTTTTTAATAAGAAAAAACCCCCACAAGCAATCGAATGATCACATTAAAATATACTTCAGGATAAAAATAAGTCAACTGCAAAACTTTAAAATATATTAATTTTTAGTGGTGAAGTCGGATTCAAGAATTAAAAATGAAAACAATAACAAGTCGGCTCAATTTTTTTTTTTTAATGAAAAAATGAGTATAAATAAGCCAACATTTTGAATTTTTGAAAGTAGATTTTCAGATGAGATTGCAGTGCTCTGGATTTCAGTTTTTCTGAGGAATTTCAGACTATGGAAGGAGCAGCAACAAAGGAAAAAAAATTTCTTTTTGAAGTTTTGATCATAATCTCTAATTGTGGGGTATATAACAACTATGAGGCAGCTACAGTGGAGGTTAAAGTTTGAAGTTATAGCTCTGAAATACAATCATCTTTGAGGCAGATTTCGGTGGAGTATTTGAAGAATGAGGCAACCACAGGGTAAGCAAGATTTTGTTTGAACTTTTAATTCTGATTTCAGGCATCCTGAGGTAGCCGAATTGAATTAAGGAACAGATCTGAGGAGTATCTTGAGTGTCTTGTCTAAATATTTGAGCATGATATGTGAGCATACTCCTTGATGATTATGATGTTATGAGCAGAACTTTAATGACACATGTGAATACAACAAATCTCTTGAAGATCATTGGCATAGTGAAGAAGTAATAAGAAATAGACCACAGAAAGCATCAATACATATTGTTGTGACAATTGATCTAGCATGACAGTGATAAGGTCAGACTTCCTCAAGGCATAAGAAGGTAGTGTGGTGACAAATATAGGAAAAATTCTGAGATGGATCTGAAACTACATGCTATCTTGGACAAGGAGTGCATGTGACAAATATATATGGTCAAGAAGAAACTTGTATATGAAAGAGTGAGCCTTAAATACTTATTAAAGATGTGAGTATACACAGTCTGGTTGATAGAATTCGATCTGTGCCAGAGAAAATATTTTGTGTTTGAACAAGCACGGAAGACCTGGTGAAGATCTTGTTGGAGACTTTGAAGACGGATTTATTTTGAGTGATATGATGACAAGTACAACAATTGATGACAAGTGCAATAGTTGATGACAAGTTGTAGCTTGGCTTAACAGTTCAACATAACAATGATAATGAATTCCTTGATATGACAGTGGGAGATGGAAGTGACAGGTTGATGAAAGTGATTAGGTGGCAGTGATATCTTCAGCAAAATACATGATGAATATGTTGATGAAATGTCATGTGATAAGAATTATTTTGTATTAACTGCAAGATGGGTCTTGTAACTATTTTCTTAGTAGGATCTAAGAAAATACCAAACAAAGTCTTGGATAGAAGTAGGTGCTTATGTATCAGTAGGTGTTTCTTTAACTCACGGTCGTAGCCGTTGAAATACAAAAATATTACAAACATTATATATTGTGTCTCTTGTGCAATGTGTTGATGATTATGCTTTTTATTTGATGAATGAATTGATTATTGATGCATAGTCTATTGATGAAGATGATGATGAATTGAATGTGAAATGATGCCTTAAGAGCTTGAAGAAGTGAAAATTGAAGTAATTCCAAGCTCACCGATTTACCCCCCCTTCTCGGTGAGCCATTGTGTTTAACAAATGTTTCCATTAATGTTTTAGATTCAAAATATGAAGCCGAGGACCAAGTTGAATCAGTTTATGGAATTTAAGTTGAAGTTCAATTGGATCCATATCCCGATCTAGCCCCTACTACCAATCCTAGGCCTAAATGGTCTCAAAAGGTTATTGAGGTTGGTGGGAACATGATTGGAGAGTCATCTAACATGAGGAGAACTATAATGTCCCTTCCTGGAAAGACATTGAAAGTGCTGACCTTGTCAAGAACCTAGGGGTTCAAAAGTTGAATTAATTAAATTACCTAAGGAATTTTGATTATTTCATACTAAGGAGGCATGTACTAAGTTCATTTTTAATTATGTATTATTTACGTGTAAATATTTAATTAAAACGTGTTGGATTATCCATCAATACTGAGAAGGGGGGTGAATCAGTATTTCCTTCTTTTTATTTTATTAAAACAATTAGTACAAGACACACAAAGAATCAAAAATGTTAGGACACATAATTATTTCGTGGAAACCTCAAGGAGCAAACCACAAACTCAAACTCATTAATAAGATGAATTTCACAAAATTGTTTATCTGCTGCTACAGAAAGGATGATTAAACACCCCATATTTTTCTTTGCTACAATGGATAAGGATGCTACAACACCCAATTTCTTATTCCTTCTCCAACAGACAAGGATGCAACAACACCCTATTTTCCAGCCACTACTGGAAGGATGTTGCAAACCCGTGCAAGATTGCTTCCTGCCCTAGCACTACCTTGCCAACCTAATTTGATTTCTTTAGACTTCTAGATATTCTTATGTCTTCCTTGGTCTCTATTTTACTTACTGGTACATCAATATCGACTGTAGTGGTGATTTCCCTCCATGTTTGAATTATGCATAAATATCATCATATCTTTTCTTGAATTATCGTGTCTTTTCATTGAAGCATTGCATGAATTCTCTGTGTCCTTTCTCAAATGTTAATCTTCATCATTAAGTTCAGTTTTAATAGAACATAGATTTTGCAAAGTTAAATAAAATTAACTTATATCTAATTTTAGTTGTTCTGCCAAATTATTCTTATTCACTTAGCAGATTATGGTCATTGATCTCCTTGGTGATCGTTCTCATCCGTTGATGAGAGATTATGGCATGATGATTACTTTCAAATTCTGCAGCCCGATCTTGCCAGTATCTTCCACATTTTTTCACGCAGCGAAATCCTCCTCGACCGTTGATCTGACAATGATCACAATCCAACCATCGATATAATATCCACAGTTATCTTTTTGTAAATCGTCTTACTACTTCCACAACGACCTTCCCACATTTGTCTTTCCACAATTAACCTTCCGCAACATCCTTTTTGCAATCACCCTTTCCACAATCCGTGGGAATTCCTTCCTTCCACAATTGGGGATTGCGGGTTACGGACCTACCTTTCAACTTTTTTGAAATAGGTTTTCGCATTTACCCTTTCCACAATGATCTTTCCAAAATCATCCTTTCCACAATAACCTTTCGCAATTAACTTTCCGCAATTGTGGATTGCAGATTGTGGGTATGCATTTTCCAATTTCGAAAGACGACTTCTGTAATTATGCGGCCGCAATGTTTTTTCCACAGTTGGGTTATGGATTTTAGGTATGACTTCTGAATTTTTCCAAATTGGGCTTCCACAATATCCTCCCGCAAATATCTTTCTGCAATTCTTGTGAACAACTGATCGCTTGTGGAGTCCTCCTTGTCCGTTGATCAACAATCAAACAACTAACTCACTTTGGCACTCCAAAATGTTATCTTTCATCCACATTTATTTTGTGGATCCTTTCCTCGTTGTCGATCTATATTCTCTTAGATAGTAGTCCTTCGATTGTCTGATCCAACTTGCATTGTTTTAATTCCTCCATAATTTTAAAAATATCGTACCTTCTTGAGTCAGATTCAATCTTGACCATTGATTTCTACCTTGCCTCATCCTCAACCGTTCATCCCTGTAAGACTTAAAGCACTATTTAGTGTTTGGATCTCCATCGATCCTTACAGTTATCGATGGTCGATCAATGACCATGTACCATGGTTATTTCATAATTCAATTAATTGATCAAATAATCGATCAATCGATTTGCATTTGAAAATGTCCTCTTAATCTCTTGTATCTGGCACTAGTCAAACCATGGTTTTTCTCATTTTGGTCGGTTTAAGTTTTGCACATGTGACCACCTGAAAGAAAGCTAAAAACTGTGGGTAGACATACAAATCACCAAAGAATATACCCATGTTGTTTGATGAATTTATTTACATAAAGAATGCATTTGGTGGGAATTTGAAAATTTCCTTATGAACTTATGTGCTGGCCCTAGGGTGGATTCTTACTTTCATCAAACTTGGAAGGTGATTTATCTATGCCAACTTCATCCTACATTCCATGTCATCATGTCCTAGGTTATTAATTTTTCATTACTGAAATTCTTTGACATCAATGACAACGATACTCAACATTCTCCCCCTTTGGCATTGATGGCGACAATTTCTCAATTTTACAATTTTCTCCCCCTTTAACATTAATGACAAAGGATTCCTTCTGTCAGCTCCCCCTATGAACATATATCCCCTTGACATGTTTCCTTTTCTCATTTTTTTATTCACTGTAAGGAGATTACTCCCAACTTATGTCTAATATGCTCAAATTCTTCTTTGGGTAGTGGCTTAGTGAATATATCAACAATCTATTTTTTAGTATCAATATATTCCAATTTGACCACTATTTAAGATACTTGATATCTTAGAAAGTGATATTGTATTGGTATGTGCTTTGTCTTGGAGTGCATGACATGATGTTTTGATATGTTTATGGCACTTGTATTGTCACAATTTATCATTATTGGATGATCATACTTCACAAGCCTAGTATTCCAATGTCTACTTCATCCAAATGAATTGAGTACAACATGATGCAATGGCAATATATTCAGCCTCTATTGTAGATAGTTCTATGGAAGATTGTTTCTTGCTTAACCATGATACCAAACAATTTCCCAAAAATAATGTTGCTCCACTAGTACTCTTTCATTCATCAACACTTCCTACCCAATATGCATCAGTGAATGTTCTTAAAGTGAAGTATTGACATTTTGGGTACCATAAACCATATTCCATAGTGCCTTTTAAAAATATGAAAAATATTTTTACTGCTGTCACATGTATTTCTTTGGGAGCTGATTGAAATATAGCAACCAATCCTATAGCTTGCATCACATTTGGTCTTGTAGTTGTTACATATAGCAGGTTTTCTATCATATATCTAACATGGTATGATCTACTTCCAAGGACTTATCATTCTTGCTTAAATTACAACCAGTGATCATAGGAGTAATAACAAGCTTGGAGTATTCCATCTTAAACTTCTTAAGCATGTCTTTGATGTTCTTGGTTTGAGAAATGAAGATTCCTTTGTCTGATTGATAAAATTGCAATCCTAACAAGAATGTTAATTCACCCAACATTGACATTTCAAATTACTTCTTCATTTCAAAAGCAAAGTTTACACTTAGTATTTGTAGAATGCTTCCAAATATGATTTCATCCACATAAACAACAATAATTATCATATTCTTATCTTCGATATTTATGTAGATATTACTATCATTGGATCCTCTTTTATATCCATGTTTCTTCATGTAGTTATCTAGACTTGAAAACCATGCTCTTAGGACTTGCTTGAGACCATAGAGTGCCTTTTTTAGTTTGCATACATATTCTCCATTTTATAACAAGAGGAAATCTTTAGGTTTTTCAATATAGACTTCCTCTTCTAGTTTCCCATTCAAAAATGCAGACTTGACATCCATTTGATATACTTTGAAGTTTTTATTACATGAAAATGCCAAAAACATTCTGATTGATTCAACTCTTGCTACTGGTGCAAATGTTTCTTCAAAATGAATACGCTCCACTTGAGCATATCCTTTACACACTAATATTTCTTTGTTTCTTATCACTTTTCCATTTCATTGAACTTGTTTTTGAAGACCCACTTGGTTCCTACAATATTCTTGTTTACAGGTCTTGGAACTAGTTCCCAAGTTTGGTTCTTTTCAATTTGGTCCATCTCTTCATTCATTGATTTGATCCAATCATCATATTTTCTAGCTTCTAAAAACTTCTTAGGTTCCACCACTGATAGTAAGGCTTGTTCATTAAATAGTATTTGTCTTCTTGTACTAACTCCAACATCTTTGTCACCTATGATTTTTTTCTCGGGATGATTCTTTTTTATTCTTCTAGATGGAGCTTTTGTATTCGGTCTTGGAGATTCTTCATATTCACTTTCTTGTGAGTCTTCTCTTTTCTCTTCTTCTTCTTCTTGTTCTTCATCATGATCACTTTCATCCTTTTGCAAGAATTCCTTCTCTCCTTCATCACTTGTTCTTTCATCAACATCTTGGATTTTTATTCTTCTTGATTTCATGTGATCTAGCCTTACATCTACACTTTCTATTATTTTGTGTAGCCTTTTATTGTAACATTTATATGCTTTCTTGGTGGAAGAATATCCTAAAAATATTCCTTCATCGGTTCTAGAGTCAAATTTACCAAGGTCATTTTCATTCCTCTTTATGTAGCAATTGCTGCCAAATACTCTAAAATATTTGACTAAGGCAGGTCTTCCATACCATATCTGTAAAGGGGTCTTGTCATTATTAACTACGAGTTTTCCTTTTTTTATTATATAAAAAGCTGTATATATTTCTTCCCTCCAATACACATCTGGAAGTTTTGCTTCATTTAGCATAGTTTTGGCAGCTTCTTGGACTGCCCTATTTTTCCTTTCCACAATGCCATTTTTGTGAGGTGTCTTTGGGGCTAAAAACCTTAAAAAATTGATTTTTCAAATTTGTTTCATTCTCAACTTTTTCTTTAAAAATTTTAAACTTCTCAAAAGCTTGTGATTTTTCTTTGAGAAATGTAACCCAAGTCATCCTTATATAATCATCTATGAACAACATGAAATAGTACTATCCTTGCAAGAGTTTAGTTCTTGTTGGTCCATAGAGATCAATGTGAACTATTTCCAATGGATGTGAGGTTGTATGTTGTTTTGCTTTGAAGATGGATTTAGTGTGGTTCCCATGTTGAAAATGTTTACAAATTGATTTTAGAGGCTTCACATTATTTGGAAAATCCCTTACATCTTCCTTCTTAATCACTTTCATAATATTTTCAAAGTTTCAGTTCCCCATCCTTCTATGCCACAACCAACTTTCATCAATCATACTCATGTAGAATTGTTATTCATTTTCTAGGATGTATACATTACATGAATTCCTTACAGTAGTCCCAACAAATCTTCCTAAATCCTTTTTTCCGATTTCACATTTCTCAGAGTCAAAAGTGCAGATGTGCCCTTGATGACATGTTTGAATTACACTAAGGAGATTAGGATTTAGGTCTTCCACTAGCTACACATTTTCAACTTTGATCTTGTTATTGATAACAGTTGTACCTTTGCCAGTTATTTTGGAAGACGTATTATCCCCAAATGTGACTTTTCCCTTATTATCTTTTCTTAGGATTTTGAACTTGTTTGGGTCTCATGTCATATGATTTGAACACCCACTGTCAATATGCCATAGATTCTACTTTTTTTCCGCACATAGAGCAATCATAGATTTCTCCTCTTCTTTGTTTTCCTTTCAGTCATTTCTTTGTTTTTAATCTTGAAACTCTTTTTCAGCAACCTTCTTTGTGGGAGTCATTAGTTTACAGTCTCTTGCTATATGTCCAGGGTTATTGCATTTGTAACACTCTATGTCATATCTTTGAAGGGGTGCAAAAAAGTTATGGTTTCTTACTTTTGGTTTGTTACTAGATGCATTCTTCTTGTAGTCACGAAACTTTCCAGATGCTCTACAATTTAGGGATTTATGACCAAAATTATTACAAGAGTGAAAATGACCAAAAAATATCTGTTGATATCTACTTGTCATTAATCTTCTAGGAATCACATTTGTTCAATATTTTTCATGAGAGGATAGAGAAGATTTCTTGATTTCTTCCTTTTGAATTGGACTCTTCAGTGCAACAACATAGCTTCTTTTATTTCTATCTTGGTTTGCGAGGGAGGAACATTCTAGATTCTTTTCTTTGTCATATTCTAATCCATATTTATCTCTTGATGGTATTTAGTTACTCAAGATTTCATCTAGAGTCTTTGAACTATTTTCAAGTTTTGACTTAATAGATATTCATCAAGCTTCTTTCTAAAGTGCATAATTTCTTCTTCAAGCCTTTCAGATTCTTATATTCTATTTTTGCGCTACAAATCTAAGTCCTCTTCAATCTTGTCGGTCTATTGAAGCTGGATATTCAAGTTACTAATGATTTGGCTTGTCTGTTTGTTTTTTTTCCTGCATTTTTCAAGTTCTTCAAGAGCACTAATGAGTTCAGCTTTTAGGTCTACTTCTCGTTCCTCGTCTGATTGACCATATTGAACTTGAGTTTCTATTCCCATGAATATATTTTTTGTTCCTCATATCCACTTGCGTCTTCATCTTCACTATATTCCATGGTGTAAAGGATCTTCTTATTCTCATTAAACTTCTTCTTGTTTCAAGTCTTGCCCCTTTTGAACTTATTTGAGGCTTCTCTCTCATCAATATCATATTGTTTAGGATAGGGACATTTTGAAGCAAAGTGTCTAATTCTTGCACAATTAAAACACTTTAGAGGTAGCTTTCCTTTGTACTTTCCAGTACCTCTCTCAAGTTTCTTGATGAACATAGCTTCTTCATCATCTAAATTCCCCGATTGATTCTTAGATGGGGTTTTAGACTTCTTGGTTCTTTTGAGACCTTAAATGTTGATTCTTTTCTTGAAGGTTAATTTTGTCATGTTCTCATCTCATATACAATGAATATCCCATGTATTTCATCTACTGTCATGAGGTTAAGATCATCTCATTATTCTAGAGTAGATAATTTTGAGTCATACTTCATGGGCAGGGTTCTTAGTACTTTTTCAATGGCATATCTCTCCTTTATTTGTCCTCCAGGGCCTCTAATAACATTGACAATTTCATCTACTCTTAAAAGATATTCTGCAATATTTTCTTCCTCTTTCATTTTTAGACTTTCAAGCTGTCATTTGTATGTCTAAAGTTTGGATTGTTTGACTTTGGATACTCCTTCATAGACAGTTTTTAATTTTTTCCAGGCATGTTTGGTTGTCTTGCATTGCATGACTTTCACAAACATTGAATTTGTTAACCCACTAAAGATTGCATTCAGGTATTTTGCATTGGCCTCATATTGGTCTAGTTCATCTCTTTCTATAGGTAGGTCGTATGGTATTTTGTACTCTTTTTCAACAGACCTCCAGAGTTTGTATCTAATAGACATTACATGGCACTTCACTCTTACACTCTAGTATACATAATTATTATCTCCTGTAAATAATGTAGGTCTATTGGTGGCTAACCCTTCTTGTTGATCCATAGTGGTTTTTAATAGGATCTTCCTTCCAGTGATTAAATTGTAGTGAAGGATCCTGCTCTGATACCAATTGTTGGATTATCTAGCAATACTGAGAATGGGGGGGTGAATCAGTGTTTCCTTCTTTTTATTTTATTAAAACAATTAGTACAAGACACACAAAGAATCAAATAATTTAGGACACTGAATTTTATTGTGGAAACCTCAATGAGAAAACCACAAACTCAAACTCATTAATAAGATGAATTTTACAAAATTGTTTATCTGCTGCTATGGAAAAAATGCATCAACAACCCAGATTTGTCCTTGCTACAACACACAAGGATGCTACAAAACCCCAATTCTTCTTCCTGCTCCAATAGACAAGGATGCAACAACACCCTATTTTCTATCCACTACTAGAAGGAGGCTTCAACCCCTTGCAAGATTACTTCCTGTCCTTTCCACCCTAATTTGATTTATTTAGACTTCCATATATTATTATGTCTTCCTTGTTCTCTGTTTTACTTATTGCTACATCAGTCTCGACTATAGATACGCTTTCCCTCTAGGTTTGAATTATGCATAAATACTATCATATCCTTACTTGAATTATCGTGTCTTTTCATTGAAGCGTTGCATGAATTATTCGTGTCCTTTCTCAAATGTTGATCTTCATCATTAAGTTCAGTTTTAATAGAATTTAGATTTTGTAGAGTTAACTAAAATTAACTTATCTCTAATTTTAGTTGTTCTACCAAATTATTCTTCTTCGTCTAGTGGATTAGCTTACGATTGTTTGTCTCCTTGGTGATCGTTCTCATCCATTGATAAGAGATTATGGAATAGTGATTACTTTCAAATTCCACAGCCCGATATTGCCAGTATCTTTCGCATATTTTCATGCAACGAAATCCTCCTCGATCATTGATCTAACAACGATCATGATCCGACCGTCGATCTGACAACGATCACGATCCAACCGTCGATCTAATACCTGTAGTTATATTTCCACAAACAGTCTTTCCGCTTCTACAATTACCTTTTTGCAATGACCTTTCTGCATTTGTATTTCCGCAAACTATCTTTCCGTAATTAAATTTCTGCAACGTTCTTTTTGCAATCTCCCTTTTTGGAATCTACAGGAACTCCTTCCTTCCACAATTGTGGGTTGCAGGTTGCAGAAGGAAGGTGCATTAGATGCAAGTTGAATTTCCTTACAAGAGGGTGCATTAGGAAATTCAACTTGCCTTAGATGAAAAATATCAGCTATCAATAAAAATACCAAAAGCAATCTATCAAAAAAATATGGAAACTGTCAAAATCAAGGAAAAGAAGGCAGTTTCAAAAGCAGAAAGTGTGCGAAAAACATTCAGAGCAAAAGCACGAAACTTTGGTCAGGGGGGGGGGCATAGTTTCCATTTTGGTGAAAGGATGAAAGCAAGGAAACATTACCAATCATAAGAAGGATTTTTTTTCTAAAGGAGGGATGATTTTCACTTTGGTTTGAGTGATGCAAGCAAGGAAACATCATTGTATCATTGAACTTACTAAATTCCTCAAGAGGGGCGCACTCTTGGATTAGGGTTAGGGTTTGCAAGTGTGTAACTTTCCCAACAGGTGGATGAATTGATCAAAAATTCACTCAAGGTTTATTTACGAATTATTTCAACTCTATTTCTCTGTTTTTTATCATTAATGTTTTGGTGTTGAGTGAAGCTAAGCTTCTAGTCTGAGTGATGTGCCTCAGTCACCTTGGGTGATGCGCCTCAAGCCTCCATTATCTTCTCTTATATTTTGTTCTTCAATGCGGGTCTTAGAAATCCAAGAAGAATCCATTTAATACCAAGTTTTATCTCTGATAATAGCCATCCAGCCATGAAATTCGATATCCAGTGAAGGAGACTTCACTTATTCTCTCATATCGATGTCAGGTGTTAGTTTCAAACCTTCATTCCTCAATCTTGGGAACCATTGAGGGAGATCATATCCTCCAATACCTTTCTGAGATTATCATTTGATTCTTCATATTTTTACCTCTGTTATACAATAATATTTCTGTCCAAGAAATTTATAGTGCCATGTTTTCATGAAAGAGGCCTTCCAATGCTCCTTAAATGAGCATTTTTGTAAGATTAATGCACTGGTATAGATGTAACGACCATCACAATGGTATATGAGATTTATTATGTTTAATATATAATAATAAAATTATGTTAATCATTATTTGTAGGTCTGATAAAATACAGATTCAAAATTCATTGTTATTTTCTTACCCCTGCTCATTTACTAGTTTTACAGTTTTTGATGTTATGTATGATCTATAAACTCAATTTGCATTATGTAAGTTTCTGTAGGTTATAAATTCACCCCCAAAACCAACATAACTCATATATTTGTAATTTTTTGTATTCATACAACATTTGAGTGGCCTCCTCTTCGTAGTCTTTCTCTAGGCCAAATTACTAGTTTTTTCCCAAACACCTTCAAATTGTCCAAAACTATTCTGAACTTGTTTTAATGGATATTTGTGGCCTAAAAAATGACTTATAACTCACCTCACCCTTCCATAATCATTGGTTTATTGGAATTGATTGTTCAATCTCAGTTTGCATTGGTTGGGACACCTAGAAGCCTGGGAGTAGACTTCATCATAGTTGATGCTCAAAACCTAAAGGGGACCAACATATAGGTGCTTATGGATATGAAATATTAGTATACAAACCTGTCCTTTTTTTCCATCCCCTAATCCTGTACCAATCTAATTTTTCCTATCATTATTGCATGTATTGTGCCTTGTTGAAGAAAGATCTCAATAACTTGTAAAATTTTTATTTCTCTTTTAATTATATCAGTAGTAAGAGATAATATTATGATCTGATTCATATCAGGGATGTTACAGTGGTATCAGAGTACTTTCCTCCACCCCTGTGGAAAGTACTCTCTCAAGTTGAAGAAAATTTCAACCATGTCATACTCTGATGAGGACTACGATGAGAAGTATGAAGGGCACTGCAAATAGTATAAAGAAGAAGAAGGCTCATATGTTGATGGAGGCCTACCAAGAGATTAATATGATGAATTATATTTTCATCCTATTATTAAGTCATGAGGACAAGATATACTCATGATGGGTTCTCTTGTAGAGGGAGGCCAAAGGAATCAGTTATGTACCTTGTAGATTATTGGGGACTGGGCAATGGATTTGTGAAGGACCTTTATTTTTGAGAGTATTGCACTCTTGAGATACAGAAGTTATTCATAGATCCCTACTATGGGAAAAACATGAAAATAATTTCACATATGGTGGATGAAGTGTGTAAGAAAGTGGGAACTATATCTTTTCCACCTGGAGACAAAAGAGATAAAGAGGCGAAGATTATGATATGGAAAGAAGAGATCCAAATATATGTTGGTTCAAGCAAAAGTAAGAAAGAGGAGGATGAGTCCCTAAATCCATTCTCAATCATTTAAAAGGACCATGATTCACTTAGTTCTTTAAGTGGTCAAGAAGAAGAAGATTTCCATAAGGAGGAGCATAAGTCGCTGCAAGATGATTGCATGGGACAAGAAAGGGAAGATGAATTTACTTCCATATTCTTTGTGGGTGATATCCAAATCACTACTAAGGATGTTGGTTCATGTGAGGGTGGTGAGACATATTTTGGATCAGATCCAAAAGAATTTTATAAATCATATTTAAAGTCACATCTTGAGCCACATAATGAAAAGGAAGACAAGGCCACATCACTTGGGTGTGAACCTCAGAATTTGGTTGAAGAGAAGGCCACCATAGTGTCCCTACAGGAAGATGATGAAGATGAGATTACAAGGCATGATGTGCTTCCTAATTTTTGAAAATATCACATTTAATTCCAACCTTCATAGATACCCTCCACTTCATATCCTGGAAGTGATTTTGCAAAACATTCTAAATTTGGTCGGTATGTTGAGAATGATTTTTGTGTTGTGGATCCATGCCACAAGAAAGATGATATTTTGTGTTAGTCATGGGAAGTAGAAAACTTGGTGGATTATCTTCTTTTTATTGTATTACTAAAGTAGGGAAGAGAGAATCTTATAACACCCATGAACAACTTTGTTGACACCAATGCCTTGGTGACAAGATGTTTATAGAAATATTTTTGTAAGAGAGTTGGAAGGAGAAGCCTTTATAGAAGAGTTCATGTAACTAAAAGAAGGCATGGTCAATATCAAGGAGAGATATATGAACTTACTATATGGAAGATATCATCTCCTCATGGTTTCTGAAATGTACCATAGAGCACTCAAGAAGGAAGAAGAAGAATTAGAAAGGCTCACTAGTAAGTTGGAGATCACCAATAATTCATTGAAGAGCACACAGAGGTCCCTTCAAGAATCAATAATGAAAAATGATCAACTTTGAAAGTATTTTAGTTCATCACACACCCTATCCTAAATGGAATATGGTCAATTTCACATGGCGGATGACATAGTGGAGGCGATGAAGGAACCTCGTGTGGAGGACAAACATAAGGAAAGTTCTGATTTGAAAAGATCTTGGCCAAACATTTGACTTGTTGCAGCAATACATTCAAGCATACATACCATTAAAATATGCAAGTAAAGGTACTTATTTGTTCAGGGATTGGATAGACAAGTACATTATTGAGATGGAGGTCCAAGGATTCGTAATTTTTTCTTGCATCTATAGGGATTTGTTTGGAATACATGCATTGGAGGAGAGGCCTCGGGAGCTACCTATATGGAGAGAAGACTTAGTTGTGAAGAGGTTGGTTGATTACATTCCACATAAATTATCAATCCAAATATTTTATTCATCCATGGTATGGGTGGATGAATACATGGCTTGTTGATGTATTTGTAACTTCAAAATGTATTCATCTATGTATCTTATGTATTGTAACCCGATGTTTATTCCGGGATGTATCTATAATGTAATTGAGTCATGTTGTCATGCCCCGATGTTCCAATAGGGAGAATTAATAATGTAAACAAGTAATGTCAAGTCATAGTGGGTAACCCTCCGATTGCCTAAGGGTTAAAGTCCCTGCAGTTCTGGGGCACTAGGGCTATTAGAATCTCCTAGTAGAGGTCGGCCCTGGTAGGGTTTTAGTCATGTCAGAATTAGTATAAATAGAGAGCTAGACTCTCTATTTAGCACACAACTCATACACACTCAAGTGTAGTGCATAGTTGAGGAAGAGAAGGACACTGGGGCTAGAGGAAAGGGCTTGCTGCTATCAGGAGATTGTCTTACTTTTTTTGGGTTTCACTTTGGTGCCGATTCTATCTCAAAGGAAGTTGTGGGGTTTTCTCCATTTATTGTTTCCACGAGGAAAAACACTGAGGGTTAAAGTCCCCGCAGTTCTGGGGCACTAGGGTTATTAGACTCTCCTAGTAGAGGTTGGCCTTGGTAGGGTTTTAGTCATGTCGGGATTAGTATAAATAGAGAGCTGGAATCTCTATTTAGCACACAACTCATACACACTCAAGTGTAGCGAATAGTTGAGGAAGAGAAGGACACTGGGGCTAGAGGAAAGGGCTTGTTGCTGTCAGGAGGTTGTCTTACTTTTTTTGGGTTTCACTTTGGTGCCGATTCTATCTCAGAGGAAGTTGTGGGGTTTTCTCCATTTATTGTTTCCACGGGGAAAAACACTGTGTTCATTGTCTCTTGTGTTTAATTGTTGTGCTTGTTGTTATCTCAGTTAAATATCCTAATGATATGCTAGCTAAATGTTGAAAAACTAACATGGTATCAGAGATAACCGTAGAAGAAGACACTGTGCAGCTGCGGGAACTAGGGCTTCCTAGTTTGTGGATCTTCCTCCACATATTTTCAGCAAAAGTAAGGTGGAATAACTCTCCTCCTTAGGGCTCATCTTTCGGTCGAAGCAGAATCCAATTCTGAGGGTTTTCAGTTTTGGACCTGTCACTGTTGCTGGAAATTAGGGATTTTCACAGAAGAGGAATTTTTCAATGAGCCCAGGCCTGGATTGATATCCTCCCCAAAATCGAATTTAGGGACAAATTTCAAGGCATTTGGGTGGACAGAACTCCGGAAAAGCAAAACCCTAATTTGCTCCTGATCCAGTACTGCGGGATTTCAGCTCCAAATCCAAATCTGACATCTTGACCTAGTAAGATCTAAATATTTTATTTCCATTTGAGGTTCTCAGTTTAAGATGTCTCATCATACCAAGCTTGATGAAAAGCTTGAGGGAGCTGATAACTTCCGAGCCTGGAAGTATAGGATCTCCTTGGTCCTGGAAGAGAATGAATTAGACTCCTACATCCATGAGGAGGTTCCAGTTCCAGAGGGAGATGAGGTAAAGGCCTTACATAAGAAGAATATGGTTATGGCAAAGAGGATCATTGCTGATTCTATCAAGGATCACCTTATCCCACAGTTGTCCTCTCTCAAGACACCTAAAGCTATGTTTGATGCCCTAACCAAACTGTTTGAAGGAAAGAACATCAATCAGAAGATGACTCTAAGGAACCGGTTGAAGAATTTCAAGATCCAGAATGAGGAGACCATCTAGTCATACTTTATAAGGGTCTCCCAGATCAAAGAACATCTAGAAGCTGTAGATGAAGAAGTGGAGAATGCAGAGATTGTGATGACAACATTGAATGGCCTTCCTAGGTCATGGGATTCTTTCATCCAAGGAATTTGTGCTAGGAAAAAGTTGGTCAAGTTCAGCAGACTATGGGAATAATGTTCTTAAGAAGAAGCTTGGATATCAGCTCAAGAAGAGAAGATGGGAAGTGAAGATCAAGCTCTCACAGTACACTCAAAGAAAGGAAGAAGGGAAAAGAATCATCACCAAGGTATGCATTCTCACCAGAAAGGTTCATCTAAACTTAGATGTTATACATGTGATGAAATAGGGCACTTTTCTAGACATTATCCTATGAATAAGGATGGGTCCAAGAAGAAGAAGAACTACAAAAGAAAACATCATGCTCACACCGCTGAGGATGATGATCCTCCAAGGAAGAGAGCAAAGCAATAAAGTGAAGATTCTTCAAGTGAAGATGAATATGTTCTGATTTTTGCTCTCACGAGAACTGTCACACATGGGAGCAAAGATTGGCTTATTGACAGTGGGGCTTCCAAGCACATGACAAGCTTCAAGGAATCCTTTGAGAATCTATCTGAACATAACTCACCCCATAAGGTGAAGCTAGGAGATGACTACCAATACCCAATAAAAGGTAGTGGTGAATCCTCCATCAAGCTAGACTCTGGAAAGTCTATAAAAATGAAGGATGTTCTATTTGTACTAGGATTAAAGAAGAATCTTCTATACTTATCGGCACTGGATGCAAAAGGCATGAGAGTTGCATTCATAGATGGTCAAGTCATTATGTGGCTAAGAGGAAAGACTATTGACGATGCAATAGTGATTGGAGAAGAAGAAGGAGGTTTATACAAACTAAAGGGCCATTCAGAACAAGCTATGGTCCATGACACAGTAGAGCCAAATGAACTATGGCATAGAAGGCTTGCACATGTGCATTGCAGAGCACTACCACTTGCAAGAAAAGCTGTTAAAGGTCTTCCAAAAATACAAGCAAAACATGAAGGGGTATGCAAAGGATGTGTGAGAGGGAAGAATACAAAGAAGACATTTCCAAGTAGGTAAAGCAAAGCAAAAGGAATCTTGGAAATCATCCACTCCGATGTATGCGGTCCAATGTCATCAAGTTCACTAAGCGGGTATGTATACTATGTTTCTTTTATTGATGACTTTTCTAGGAAGACATGGATTTACTTCATGAAGAATAAAGATGAAGTGTTCAGCAAGTTCAAAGAATTCAAAGCCCTGATTAAGAACCACACAGAAAAGAAGATCAATACCTTTCGATCAAATAATGGTGGAGAATTCACATCAAATGAATTCAAATAGCTATGCAAAGAATCGGGGATTAAGAGGGAGTTGTACACTCCTTACAATCCACAACAGAATGGGATTGCAGAGAGGAAGAATAGAACTATCATGGAAGCTGTAAGAGCCATGCTTCATGATCAAGATCTTCCTATGCATCTTTGGGCAGAAGCTACCAGAACAGTGGTGTATGTATAGAATTGTACTTCACACATAGTACTCGAAAATAAGACTCCTGAAGAAGTCTTCTCCGGCAAGAGACCAGAAGTCAGCCATCGCAGAATATTTGGCTGTCTAGTGTACATACACATACCAAAAGAGAAGAGAACAAAACTAGATCCTTCAGGAAAGAAGGGTATATTTGTGGGATACTCTAAAAGGTCGAAGGCTTATAGAATATACTTCCTAGGATACAAGAAGATCGACATCAGTAGGGATGTAGAATTTGATGAAGACACAGCTTACAACAAATCCATAAAGAGACCTACTGAAGAACCTGAAGAATCCGAAGCTCCCAGAATTCATGATACAACCATGAATGAAGAAATTCAAGAAGAAGATCGAGAATTTGAAGAACCACAAAGACCTGTAGATCCACCTCAGGAGAAGAATCCTCACAAGAGGCGGTAGAGCGGAAAGAATGGAAGGATGCGATGATCGAAGGATATCAATCAATCATGAAGAACGATGTTTGTGATGTTGTCCCAAGACCAAAAGGGAAGTCATTTGTAACTTCCAAGTGGATCTACAAGATCAAGCATGTTGCGGAAGGTAGCATAGAGAAATATAAGGCAAGGTTTGTGGCTCATGGCTTCTCAGAGAAGGAAGGAATAGATTATGAAGAAACCTTTGCTCCTGTAGCAAGATACACTTCCATCAGGTCAGTACTTTCTTTGGCTACAGTAATGAAATGGAAGATACACCAAATGGATGTCAATACTGCTTTCTTGAATGGTGTGGTAGAATAAGAAGTGTATGTTGAACAACCACTCGGTTTTGAGACACATGATAGAGAGTCTCATGTGTGTAGATTGAAGAAAGCCTTGTATGTTTTGAAACAGGCACCCAGGACCTGGCATGGCAGAATTGACAGCTTTCTATCTAGTATGGGCTTTACCAGGAGTAAAGCAGATTCCAACCTTTACTACAAGGTTGAAGATGGCAACCCAGTGATGCTTCTACTGTATGTAGATGATATGTTTGTAACAGGTATGGATGGGTTGATTGCTGATACGAAGAGAAAGCTTGCTATCGAGTTTGAAATGAAGGACTTGGGTGTGATGCATTACTTTCTAGGCATGGAGGTGTGGCAGAGTACAGATGGAATCTTCCTTGGACAAGGGAAGTATGCAGTAGAGATCCTGAAGAGGTTTGGGATGATGGACTGCAAGGCTACGGCCACACCTATGGCATCAAACCTGAAGCTAGTGAGTGATGCTTCATCAGAATCATTTGATGCTACGATGTATCATCAAATGATTGGGTCATTGATGTACCTGAAAAACACGAGACCAGACATTTGCTTTGCTGTGAACACCTTGAGCCAGTTCTTGACAAATCCAAGAAATGTTCACTTGATTGCTGCAAAGCATATTCTGAGGTACCTGAGGTGTACAATTGATTATGGGATCAAGTACGATGCAAATCAGAAGATTAACCCAGAGGGTTATGTTGATTCATATTGGGCAGGCAGTGCCATCGATAGGAAGAGTACTTCATGGTGTTGCTTCAATATGGGATTAGGCGTGATCTCTTGGTTTAGCAGGAAGCAATCCTGTGTGGCACTAAGTACAGCTGAAGCAGAGTATGTCACAGCTTGTTCAGCTAGTTGTGAGGCAGTATGGCTACGGAAGCTAATGTCTGATTTATTTGATCTCCAGATGGATGCTACTTGTATACATTGTGACAACCAGATTTGCGTGAAGTTGTCAGAGAATCTAGTGTTCCATGACAAGTCGAAGCATATCAAGATCAAGTATCACTATATTAGGTATATGGTGTAGAGGGGAGTAGTGAAGCTCCAGTATGTTGCGACAGAGGAACAAATAGCTGATGTATTGATAAAGCCATTGGCTAGGGTGAAGTTTGAGTACTTCAGAGAGAAGCTTGGTGTTCTCCAGATCGAGGTTTCCTCCAAGGGAAAGTGATGAGTCCCATAGCCATTCTAACATGGTGAGAGGATTGGTTCCTTCCATGGTTAGATGTAAGGGCTGAGCCATTCTTTCATGGTGAGAGGATTGGTTCCTTCCATGTCAGATATGAGTGTTGATTGCCATTCTGGGAATGGAGGCACCTGGTCAGTTACCAGGAACACTCAGTTCGATACTGAGAGAGGCATTCTGACGAGTAAGTCAGATGTAAGGGCTGAAGCATTCTGTCATGGCTAAAGGATTAGGTTCCCCCCATGTCAAATGTGAGTGTTGGCCATTATATCGAGTAGGAAAGATGTAAGGGCAATTGCCATTCTAGGAATGGAGGCACCTGGTCAGTTACCAGGTAGCTCAGTCTGGGACTGGGGGCCATTTTGGTGAGGGTGTAGGATTTGGTTCCTACCAGGTCATATGTGAGTGCACACCCTTATAAATATGCATGTTGGATTGGTTCCTTGCATGTGTCAGATGTAAGTGCAGGGACCTTCTGGATGTGCATGTTGGATTGGTTCCTCGCATGTGCCAGATATAAGTGCAGAGCCTTTTTGGACATACATGTTGGATTGGTTCCTCGTATGTGCTAGATATAAGTGCAGAGCCTTTCTGGACATACATGTTGGATTGGTTCCTTGTATGTGCTAGATGTGAGTGCTGGGCCTTTCTGACATGGTTGTGGGATTGGTTCCCACATGGTCAGATGTGAGTGCTGGGCATGCCTTTCTGATATGCTTATAGGTTAGTTCCTACATGATCAGATGTAAGTGCTGGGTGAAGACCTATATGATGGCTAGGCCTACATCCAACATGAAATAGGGATGGATCTGTAGAACTTCCTATGAAGAGAAGAATCATGAGATAACACCCGTGAAGATTCATCATTGATGATCTAGCAAAGATGATCCAGATCGAGGGATGATCCAGATCCAGTGATGATGTCTGGTGATGATCCAGATCCAGTGATGATCTATATCCAAAGATGAAGATGACATGAAGATGAAGATTACTTGAAGACGAAGATGACTTGAATACTAAGAAGACTTGAAGGTGTAGATGATCCAGAGAAGAAGACCAGTGTTGAAAATTGTGATGAAATAATACTTTCCTAGTTAAGAGGGAGTGTTGATGTATTTGTAACTTTGGAATGTATTCATCTATGTATATTATGTATTGTAACCCGATGTTTATTCTGGGATGTATCTATAATGTAATTGAGTCATGTTGTCATGCCCCAATGTTCCGATCGGGAGAATTAATAATGTAAACAAGTCATGTCAAGTCATAGTGAGTAACCCTCCAATTTCCTAAGGATTAAAGTCCCCGCAGTTCTAGGGCACTAGGGTTATTAGACTCTCCTAGTAGAGGTCGGCCCTGGCAGGGTTTTAGTCATGTTGGGATTAGTATAAATAGAGAGCTGGACTTTCTATTTAACACACAACTCATACACACTCAAGTGTAGCACATAGTTGAGGAAGAGAAGGACACTGGGGCTAGAGGAAAGGGCTTGCTACTGTCGGGAGATTGTCTTACTATTTTTGGGTTTCACTTTGGTGCTGATTCTATCTCAGAGGAAGTTGTGGGGTTTTCTCCATTTATGGTTTCCCTGAGGAAAAACACTGTGTTCATTGTCTCTTGTGTTTAATTGTTGTGCTTGTTGTTCTCTCAATTAAAGATCCTAATGATATGCTAGCTAAATGTTGAAAAACTAACATGGCCAAGATGGAGATTCATCAAGGAAAAAAATATTTTTGCTTCTATGATAATTATTTTGTATTTACTGATATTTTCCTACCCTATGGGTGTTAATGTTTCATATGCTAGACTAGATATCATTAGTGTTCAATTCAAATTCATAGCAGTAGAATATGTAGAATCACTGAAAGAAACAAAATCACAAGATAGACACAATATTTATCATGGGAAACCCTCAAGGGGAAGAAAACCCAACCAAAAATTCCTATGCATAAGATGTATAAGATATAACCCCAAAAAATAGGTATTCGCCTCCTTCTGTTATGTCTCTCTCTCTCTCCTATGCTCTACTCAAGTGAGTGATTCTGTGTCCAAATAAGAATCATATCCCTTCTATTTATACACATTAAGCCAACTGAATTTTACCCTAAACAAGTCAACCCCACTAAACTGTCTAGGAAAACTTCACCTAGGAAGAATCAAAACAATATATTATATTATTCATTAGGTTACTAATGACCCGACTTACAATGGAAGTTTTACCTCATGACTATATGATGAACAAATACAATAGTAACACTCCGCTAAAGGAATAATAACATATCCCTTTGATTACATCAGTAAAATACATTTAGAATATCCTTTGAAGTTACAATATTTCAACACTTCCCCTTAACGAGAAGGTTACTCTACTGACAACATCATCATAGACTATAGGAGAACAGAGAGACAATATCTTTAACAATACATCAAGGTAATACATCTATACGTCATAGGAATTTTTCATAATCTATAATTGGAACAATTACTCTTCAATGTCTTCATCGTCTGCATTACACGATCATTTGATCCTTTGTAAGAAACACTTTGATCTTTCGATCCTTCATAGCATCCCTTCGATATTCTGATCCTTTGCAGCAGTACTTCGATATTCGATCCTTCGTAGCAGTAACACTTTGATCATTTTGATCCTTTTCAACAGTACTTCGATATTCTCGATTCTTTGCAACTGTAGTTCGATCTACTTGATCCTTTTCCGCCTTGTTACCTGCAGTACGCATGATCTCTTTGTGGGATGATCAATCCCTATCACTTTAGGATGTGATTCCAAGGATGATGAAATCCTCCATCAACCTGATCCATAAAATCGATCAGTTGAATCATCTACAACTAAATGTATATCTCGACCGCACCCAGTGCAGGCCCTATCATCTGTGATGACTCATCGTAGAACATCCATACCACTAAGGTTAGGACCAATCCTAAGTGAGTGTTATACTATGGTATCTACACTTACATGTAGGCATACTCTTACAAGCAAGAGTATTGTCTGGAGAGAAGATCTCAACCTCATAAAAAATGTCACCCCATCATAGAACATCCATACTACTGAGGTTAGGACCACTCCCAAGTGAGTGTTATACTACGACATCCATGACGACTCATCATAGAGCATCCATACCGACTCAAGGTGTTCACAACAAAGCATATATCTAGCCTTGTGTTTGTTAGATACATTAATGACCCAATAATTTATCTTTACTAAGTCATTTCCACTAATTTTGATGTCTCATCAGACAACAGCTTCAGGTTGGTGTCCATGGGTGTGGCCATGGCTTTACAATCCAACATATCAAATCTTTTCAATATTTCTACTGCATACTTTCCCTGATTTGGAAAGATTTCTTCTAGGATCTGCCACACTTCCAGCCCTAGGAAATAATGCATTAATACAAGATCTTTCATCTCGAATTCTTTAGTTATATTCTTCTTGCAACCTGTGATATGTTTCTCATTTCCAGTTAGAAATATATCATCCACATATAGTAATAGTATGACAGGTTCATCATCTATAATCTTCATGTAAATGTTAGTATCGACTTTACTCTTGGTGAATCCAAAGCTTGTCAAGAAGCTATCTATTCTACCATACCAAGCTCTAGGATCTTGCTTCAGTCCATACATAGCCATTTTCAACTTGCATACATGAGTCACTATGTCTTCAACTTCAAATCCTTGTGGTTGTTCGATGTAAACCTCTTCCTTAATCACACCATTAAGGAAGGTTGTCTTTACATCCATATGGTGTAAGTTCCATTTCATCATGGAAGCAAGTGCCATGGTGGTTATGATGGAAGTGTACCTTGCTACTGGAGAAAATGTCTCTTCATAATTGATCCCCTCTTTTTGAGAGAATCATCTAGCCACAAATATTTCCTTGTACTTTTCAATACTTCCATCAGCAGCATGTTTTATCTTGTAGATCCATTTCGAAAATACCACACTCTTGTTTTCCGGTTTGGGAACTATATCCCAAACATCATTCTTTGTGATCAACTAGTATTCTTATGTCATTGCTTCAACCTATTCTTTCTTTTGTGCAGCTTCCTCATAGCTGGTGGGTTCTTTATCTACAAGGTCACACATCAAAGCTATATAACTGGAATATGGCTTTGATCTTTTTTTGGTTCTTATGGAGCCTTTTGGAGCTCCATATTGTTCTGCTTCTTGTATGATTTCTCTTACCCAAGCAGGTTTTCTCTTTCGAGAGATATCCATAGTAGGGGTTCTTGAGGTTCTAGCATGTCATGATCTTCAAATGCTACTATTTCAGGAGAGGGTTCAGCTTCTACCATTCTGAGAGGTACATCCTCTTCATGTACGGCTTCAATATGAAACCTTCTATTATTCTTAAGAGTAGTCTCTTCATCAAATGTTACATCCCTACTAATCTCGATATGATGGAATCCTGAGATGTATATCCTGATGGATTTGGAGACTTCATAGTATCCAACAGATATTCCCTTATTTCTAGAAGGATCCAACTTGGTTCTCTTCTCTTTCGAAATATGTACATATACTAGGCATCCAAATATTTTGAGATGGCTTACTTCAGGTTTCTTTCCTGTATACATCTGTTTAGGATTCTTGAATACAAAAGCCGTGTGAGATAATCTATTATGCACATATACGGTTGTTCTTGTTGCTTTATCCCATAGGTGCATAGGGAGGTATTGGTCATGAATCATGGTATTCATTGCTTCCATGATAGTTCTATTCTTTCTTTCTACACCACCATTTTGTTGGGGATTATAGGGAGTGGTTAGTTCCCTCTTGGTTCTTGCCTCCTTACAAAATGCTTCAAATTCCTTTGAAGTGTATTCTCCACCATTATCTGATATCAGTGTCTTGATTCTCTTTTTTGAGTGGTTCTCTATTAAGGATTTGAATTCCATGAATTTCGTGAACACTTCACTCTTATTCTTCAAGAATTATATCCAAGTCTTTCTTGAATAATCATCAATAAATGTGACATAGTACACATATCCACTTAAGGACATGGAGGGAATAGGACCACATACATCAGAATGAATTAGTTCCAACATACGTTTGGTCTTTGTTTCACTTTTTGGAAATGGATTCTTGATGTTCTTTCCTCTTGCACATCCTTTTCAAGTTCCCTCATGTTCGATATTCAGATATGGTAACCCTGTTACCACCTTGCTCACATAGGGAAATGCTTTGTAGTTTATGATAGGTTGCTACAGGACTTGCTGATCCAGGAAAATAGGTGCAATATGGACCCTATATTACTACAATAAGTTCATGGGAAATCATTTTTCAAATTCATGGTTCACTTAGACCAATTTTCACAAGATTTAGGAAAGAGTGATGACGTGGCTTGATCAAGCCATGCTCTTAGACCAAAACACTTTCTTTTTCACTGTCACAGGGGTTGAACTATTCAAGTGATTGGGAAGACCACCCTCATTGATCATCAACTTATCTCCTCTTCCATTTCATAAATAGCCAACAAGATTCTCATTCAAAAGACAAGTTTTATTTTCTTCGTCTTCAACATGCAAGTGGTGGCTGTTAATTGGACAGTTTGCAACCTTCTTCCCAAAACACAAGGAACTAAAAGTTAGATTTCATGGCGATGGGATGAAATAGATAGAGTTATAGTATTTCTTAGAGGCTATAATTGACAAATAGTTGTAGTTAGACAAGCACAACACAAAGTTTTGAAGGAAGAGCTTGAAGAACTAAGTCAAACTTGTGGCTTACCCCCAATGATTAAAGAAGACTTGAAGGTTTTTTTCATCGACAAAGTTGCCCAGAATTGAACAAGAGGATGAGGAGTCTAAGATGCACACAATTGGTTGGATTTAGGGTTGCATCCTCAAGAAATCGCTTCAAATTTTTACCTGAAACTGGAAATAGAACCTTTTACTGTTGATATTAGGTGAGGCAATGCCCTAGAATCGTGATTTTATTGTTGTCCATCTTTCATTCCTTGCTCAAAAATGCTTGTTTTATATAACAATCTGCCCATATTTTATTTTGACTAATATGTTGTTGTAAGTTGTTTCCATCTTTTCTTCAATATGCTATATATTTCCTTATACCCTCAAGATCTTAGACCAATGTATACCAATTGATGATGAAAGAATTTCCAATTGTTCTAACTATGTTCCCAATATAACTCATACAATCATATGTTAGTAAATTATATCCAAAGATACAGAGAGTTAAACATATTGTTTCACTTATTTTTTTCACCATGCTCCCCCTAAGATCGTTCTCACTACTATGGATGTCAAGTCAGTTCAACTGTCTTTGTCAAGTTCATCTATATTTCCTTGTCAAGAGTCCTCAAACCCTCTATCAACCTTTTTATACTTAGTAATTTTTTTATTATCTTGAGCTATCTCAACTCTGTGATCAAGGGAGACAAATGGTGCCTTCAGGTGTCTTAAGAAGAATTAAACTTTATATATTATGCTGTAGCTTCTTCGAATGCCTTTATATATATGTCTGAAAACATTTCTATAAATGACCATGAAATTGAGAAAAATGTGGCATCCAAGAATAAGTTAGAGATTAGATCATTCAGTCTTCAGATTTAGCTTTGTATACTTGACTTCTCCCCCAAACTAATTGTGTACATGCTGCCTTTGCATAGGTCTTTCAAGACATACATATAGACCTTTGCTGAGAATGTATTTGGATATATATAAATGACTATGTCTTAACAGTGTTTCATCTGATAGTTTGTTTAATGTGAAAGGTGCATGTTATACAATAGTATGTGTCAAAAGTATGAATGAAAAAAAAATCCTTGGCTTCCTTTTATTCATTTCAGGTCAAAATGTGCTTTTTGTGAATTATGCAGTAGCATATAATCAAAACTTTGAAGAGTGTAAATATCATTAGATACAAATGCTTCCTAAACCCTCATTAGTTCTGTCTAGTTCAGACCTTGTTGCTTTTGGTCCTAGGCTACCTCATATCAGTGTCCCCCTGTGGCCCAAGTTCAGAGAAACATTAAGCATACAAACTTCTTCATAATAACTTAACTTCTATATGTTGTCATCATCTTCAATATGTTGCTTCAAAGGCTGTCACTTTATCAGCACTCATCGACAATAGTATGTTGAACCCATAATATTTCATGAGCTAATGGAATCTATGCTTTGAATAAGGTATTGACCCAAATTGATGAGCAATTACAGTTAGAAAACAAGATTTACATGTCTCATTTATTTCAATCATCCCAATCTACTTCTTCTTCTTGATCACCCTATTATTGTAGTGAAGGTAGTGTTTTCAACAATTTTTTTATTAAGTTGTTGTTAGCCTAATTATTGTGCAATGTTTATGGAAATATACATAGTTGAACTCTTGTAGGAAGCAAGTTTTGTAGTTTTTTTAGCTCCAATAGTGGCTGAAAATATGTTACACTGAGATATGCATATCACCTCACATCAAAATTCAGACTAGTCATCATGAACACCAGTGACATGGTAACTCTTTCTTAGTGTAAGTAAATTTCTTATGCATAATAGTTCAATCACAATATTTGTAGAGTGCTTGTGTAATTGCCATAGAGCTTTGTTGTTTTGTAATGCACGTGTATTACATTATCTGTTATATAGTTTTCTTTGGTTGTTTGAAAACTTAGGCTTATAAACCATGTGGTGGAATGTTTTGAGGGAACCAAGGATTGCAATCATATACCTCTAGCACACAAACAACCAGTTCATTGAACTCGCCTTAGGGAAGTGTAAATATTTTTGCATTTATACTCTTTAAATAAATTTGAAACATTTTCTTTATTCTTTGTGTTCGTCTCTCTTTTTAATATGTGGAGATATTTTCCTCAAATTTCTCAACTTAGCAGCTTCATAAAATAAAATCAAAGCAGTGGACATTGATATTGTTTTATGGTGTCCCCCCATAATTGTTCAAAATAAACAATGTGTGTGCTTTATTCTCACTAGAAAGAGGAAACTATTTAGTTTTTTTGGTCAAAGCCTCCAACATTCCCATACTGCTCATGAGACTTGACCTGAAGCCACATGGAATCTGTAAGTGGTGCTCCAAATATGATGGGGTGCCTTTTGTCATATGTGGCTAGGAAGAAGTCCTTAGTGGTCGTATGGTTGAGAAGAACATAAGTTGTATATTAGACTTACTAACCTTCAAATTTATGTAAAGACCACATATCCACCCTTTCTCCTTAGATTTGACTACGGTTGACTACATGTATACAGAATATTTTCTGGAAATAGATTTTTTGAGAGTACTCTGTTTAGTAGCAACTTTGAGCACACTAGATCTTCTTCCCTTGCTTTAGGATGATTCCAAAAGTCTGGGTTATTCTTATTGGGGTGTTTCGGAAGCAACTTAATATTCAATAAATAGGTATTTGCTTGGAATTATATACTTTGTCAAGTTAATAAGTTAGAGTTGATAAATGGCAATGAATGGTCAATCATTGTCGAACCTTGTTGATCTTACTAATAAATTTTTCAGTGTGAAGGCAGGTCTCTTTGCTTGCATACCTAGATTTGTAACCAATGGGTACACATTGAGGAAATGAATGTAGAGACTAAAGTGTAAGACACGTCCCAGTTTGCATCTCAAATGCAAGTAGAATGTTTGACGAATGACAAATCAAGTAATTGATTTAGAGAAGCAGTGTTCACTCATAATTGAACTTGTATATGCCCAATTATCTCACATTTAATTTGATCTTGTCAGTGGGCCATTATGAAGATGACAACATTTTGGGGTTCATTTCAAAATTTGATATATACACAAGGTGGTGTTTGCTGCTAGAAACTGAACTAAGTATGCAAATTGATTGTCTTGTCAATTGTAGGAAAGGGGATTAGGATTGTATCTTCAGTCAGAGTTTCCATTGCATTTTACCTATATAGTGTATCGAGAGAAAATGATTTTTAATAAAAAAAATTTCTCCATAATTGAGTGATTTCTCTTTTGGTATCCTAAAGCAGGTATATTGGGTTGAGACATGGAAACTATATGTTTTGTAAATAAGTTAATAACATCCAATACTGTGAGTGGTTTATCTGCTAACAAAAATAGTAGCGAACTAAAGAGCCCTAATAAATAAAGTTGGGTGGTACAAAGCAAGTTTTAGTGGCACCATGAAGAATTGATAGCTATGTTGACCTATTCATTGATGTGCATTAGCCAAATTTAGAGCTTCAAGTGATATAGGCCATGGAAGAAAGCATATGGTTGTAAATTTTCTTGTAAATTGTGGCTTTGCTATTAACACATAGAACCCACATTATTCGAAGAGAATCAAGTTCAAGTAATTGAAGTTGATACAAAAAACAAAGGTGAACTGTGCACATTTAGGTCAGTAGGCAAGTTTAGAAAGAGAAGAGTTGTAATTCTTCTATATATGGTGATTTTGTGTATGCACATAGAATCAATTTTCTTCTAGATGCCTTAAACGAATCTAGTTAATTGATTTAATCCTGTGCAAGTTGAATTTTTCTCACTTATTGTATATGTTTCACATTGAGAAATTACAAATGAAAAGAGAAGAATAAGAGGCATCTGTGGATTCTAGGGAACAATCAAGGAAGACATGGAATTATAGTAAATTTTATTTTTAAGAAAAGCATAAAACTATATTCTTTTTTACATTTTTATTTATTTATTTTGTTAGTGGATTTGAGAAGCAGCTAATAAATTGGTTTTTTGATGGTGAATTTTATGTAATTAAGAGAATTGGTATTTTTGGGTTGATAATTAGTATTAAGCCTTTAAGGAATGAAATAAGGAACACTTGTATAAAATATTTCCACTAGTTAAATTTTGAAAAATCATAAAACTTCAACACTCCACCCCTATGAGCATCACTCAATGAAATGAGTGCTAAGTGAATTGTTCAAAATCACAAGAAATTGGTTACTTGTGACCAATACTCATGGATATGGATCATGGATTAATGGCTTGATCTATGCAAATGATCCCAAATGATATCGCAAAGATTATTTTTCATCTTAGTATTTCATATTGTGTTTGATAATCTATGTAAGTTTTTGTAAATGGATATAAATCTATTATGTTTTAAATTGTGATGCAAATACTCTATTTTTCCTAAATTTTTAACATGTTATCATTGAGAATTTATTAATATCTGAAAAATTGTAAAAGACAGTAAGAAAACATTACATTGAATAATGACCTAAATTGTTACAGTGAACCAGCTATTGGTGCAACAATGAAGCAATTTGATGGAGCAGGTTTCATCGTATGGAAACTCTAAATGAAGATGACATTGCTAGACGAGGCCTTCTACAAACTATATAGATTCTAGGAAACAAAGAAGTTATTAATGTCAACCAAGGTCATATTTATAAAATTGTAAGAATATTTTTTATGTACAAGTTTCAAGGTTTACTTTGTTAATTGACATCTACGAAATCTGTTGGATTAATGCAGATCCATCAGGAATTCGATGAAAGAAAGCCAACAAGCAGGGGGACATTGAGGTATGAACTTTTTTAGAATAAATATTTAGTTTTTATGAATATTACTTCAATATCCAATTGTACTCATGTGTAACATGTATCAAAGTTTCAAAAGTTTGTATGATGTCTCTTTCGTCTTCTATTTTCAATCTATGTATCATAAATATGGCATATTTTCTCTCAATATACATTTGAACATATAATTATTTGCAGTGTTGTTGTAGACCATTGTCCAATTATAGAGTTGTGGTAATCCTATGGAACAAAAGTGGTTTGCAATCATCTATAACTGCCAAGTGGTGACATTGGTTTGATGTTGTTCAAGATATACTTGTGGGTTGTAAGGATGTTGTTCGAGATAGAGACTTAGAAGCATGGTGGAAGAGAAGGAATTCATGTCAGAAGTAATACAAGAAATTTTTAGCACTTAGTGCAGATCTGTTTGCACTTATCCAACCTTATTCCCAACATTCCCTGTAGCAGATTCGAGACATAATCTTATGGCAGCAAACCCTTCTTTTATATAAAATTTTGTAGATACTAGAGAGAGATAGTTAAAATTTTCCCTCTTCTTTCGTCTCCTATATCTCACATCATGCTTCCTTGAAGGGACATTGAGATGTGTGTTACTCCTCCAACAACTTTGTGAAGCTATTCTTCAAAGTGAGATTTTATCTCCTTGGGTTTTGATGCAGCCTCCCTTGAGAAAGATGGTAGTGCCATAGTTCGGCCTATTGTTAAATTCTTCTTGACCTGCATCTCCAAAGTCGATCCTATTCCTGTAGTTTGGATTAGTGTTTTTTTCTTTTCATCTTTTAGAATGCAACTTTTTGTTGTGCTTAGAGTTTTTAATGAGCTCTAGTAGAGCTATGATTTGTAGGATTAAGTGTTTGTGGCCTTCCTAGAAGAATTTATATAGTTAGTTCAATATGGGAAAAACTTTGGATTACTTGGAAATAAGCAAAGTCTAGTGAGGTTTGATCCACTCTCAAATATCTTGAAACAATTAATGGTAATGTTAAAAATTTAAGTAATGTCAAACCTAGTGAAAACTCCAGTAAAACCAATTGGTGCATTTATACAAGTCACAATATTATAGTGAAAATAGATGAAAATTTAGGTTCATTCCTTATATTTTATAAAATATTTTTGGGTTGATAATTAGTATTAAGCCTTTAAGGAATGAAATAAGGAACACTTGTATAAAATATTTTGATGCCTTTAAAATATTACAGTGAAAATATTATAGTAAATTTTCTTTTTAAAAAAAGCATAAAATTATCTTCTTTTTTACATTTTTATTTATTTATTTTGTAAGTGGATTTCAGAAGCAGCTAATAAATTGGCTTTTTGATGGTGGATTTTAGGAAATTGAGAGAATTGGTATTTTTGGGTTGATAATTAGTATTAATCCTTTAAGGAATGAAATAAGGAACACCCTAACATTGATACAATGCTCACCTTTGTTTGTGGGACAAGGAACCCCCTTTGTCTAACCATTTGACTTCAACATGTTCTTAAAAATAATGCCCACTCAAGTTGTGCTTGAGAGTCGAGACAAGCTGGAAAATCAGTAATCTCAAGTTACATGTTTGTATTTATGGTAATTGAGTTTTGAAAATATCATTTTCTTAGCTGTTATTCCTTCTCGGGTCCTCCAACAGGAAATAAGGGTGATAGTGAGGTTAGTTAGAAGATAACAACTAATTAATGTTGATTAAAAGGTAATCTAGTATGTATACAAGGTTTCCCATTGTAACACTGAGCTACATGAAAGGTGATTTTGATAATTTTGATAGAATTATAGAACAATCAACATAGAAAAGATGAGTGTATTGCTGGTTGGAATGGATTGCTGCAATTTTCATGGGTTTCATTGAGGCTCCTTTACATACTTCTATGTCCAACACAATGTGAGTCTGAACGTACTAGGATAATTTGAAGCCTGGGTTTGTCAACTGACTCAATTCCTTTAGATTAAAAGTATTATGTTACACCTGATTGAAGTTTATGTCCTTTGTTTGTTAGATTTTTAACATTAAGCTAGTATAACATTAGGATCTTTAACTGAGAGAACAACAAGCATAACAATCAAACACAAGAGACAATGAACGAAGTGTTTTTCCTCAGGGAAACCATAAATGGAGAAAACCCCGCAACTTCCTCAGAGATAGAATCAAAACCAAAGTAAAACCCCAAAACAGTAAGATGATCTCCCGACAGTAGTAACCTCTTTCTTCCTTGCCCCAATGTCTTTCTCTTCCTCAGCTATGCGCTACAACTGAGTGTGAGTGAGTGTTGGATAAATAGAGAGGCTAGCTCTCTATTTATACTAATTCCTGACTTGACTAAACCCAACTAGGGACGACTTCACTAGGTGAGTCTAATAACCCTAGTGCCCCGAAATTGCGGGGACTTTAACCCTTGATCAATAGGAGGGTTACCCACAATGACTTGACATGACTTGTTTACATCAAAGAACCTCCCAATAGGAACATCGAGGCATGACATGACTCAAGTACATCCCAGAATAAACACTTGGTTACAATATATAAGAAATACAAGTGAATACATTCCAAAGTTACAATTACATCAACACTCCCTATTAACTAGGAAGGTATTCTCTTGACACAATTTTCATCATTGGTCTTCTTCTCTGGATCATCTCATCATATGCATCTTCAAGTCATCTTCTTCTTAAAGTCATCTTCATCTTCAGATCTGGATCATCACTCGATCTGGATCATCACTGGGCATCATCACTAGATCTGGATCGTCACTGCTGGATCATCATCATTGGATCATCATGGGTGCTATCTCATGATTCTTCTCGTCACTGGAAGTTCTACAAAGCCAGCCCTTTTTCTTTCTGGTTGTAGGCCTAGCCTCCATGTAGGTCTTCTTCAGTGCTTATATCTGACACCAAGTCAGAATGGCCCACCCAAAATTTACATTTGACCATGAGAGGAACACATCCAACACCATGTTAGAAAGGCACACCCAACACTCACATCTGATCATGTAGGAACCAATCCTATAACCATATCAGAAAGGCCCAGCACTCAGATTTAGCCATGCAGGAACACATCCTGCAACCATGCTAAAAAGGGTCTGCACTTCCACCCATGTGGGAACACATCCTGCAACCATGATGGAAGAGCTCTGCACTTACATCCACCCATGCGGGAACACATCCTACAACCATGATGGAAGGGCTCTACACTTACATCCACCCATGCGGGAACACATCTTGCAACCATGATGGAAGGGCTCTGCACTTACATCCACCCATGCGGGAACACATTCTGTAACCATGATGGAAGGGCTCTGACTTACATCCACCCATGCGGGAACACATCCTGCAAACATGATGGAAGGGCTCTGCACTTACATCCACCCATGCAGGAACACATCCTACAACCATGATGGAAGGGATCTGCACTTACATCCACCCATGCGGGAACACATCCCGCAACCATGATGGAATGGCTCTCAACCCCAAGTTGAGGGTTCCTTGTAACTGAACATGTGCTCCATTCTCCAAGAGAATGGAAAAGGACCTTATATCTGATCAAGTGGGAACACATCCCTCAATCAGTACATCAAAATGGCCATGTGCTCACATCTGATCATGTAGGAAAAAATCCTACAGTCATATTAGAATGGCCCTCAGTTCGAGACCAAGTATTCCTAGTAACTGACCAGGCACCTCCATTCCAAGAATGGCAATAGCCCTTATATCTGATCATGTAGGAACCAATCCTATAGTCATATCAGAATGGCTCAGAACTCATTTATGACATGGAAGGAACCAATACTCTCACCATGACAAAATGGCTTAGCCCTTACATCTGACCATGGAAAGAACCAATCCTCTCACCAGGTCAGAATGGCTCATGAACTCATCACTTCCCCTTGGAAGGAACCTCGATCTAGATAACACCAAGATTCTCCCTGAAGTACTCAAACTTCACTCTGGCTAATGGCTTCATCAACACATCAGCTATCTATTCATCCGTCGCAACATACTAGAGCTTCACTGCTCCCCTCTGCACCATATCCCTGATATAGTGATACTTGATATCGATATGCTTCGACTTGTCATGAAATATAGGGTTTTCTGACAACTTCACACAACTATGGTTGTCACAATATATACAAGTAGCATCCATCTGGAGATCAAATAAATCAAATAGTAGCTTCCTCAGCCATACTGCCTCACAACTAGATGAACAAGCTGCGACATACTCTGCTTCAGTTGTACTCAATGCCACACAGGATTGCTTCCTGCTAAACCAAGAGATCACATCTGATCCCATACTGAAGTAACACCCTGAAGTGCTCTTCCTATCGATGGCACTGCCTACCCAATCTGAATCAACATAACCCTCTAGGTTAATCTTCTGACTCGCTTCATACTTGAGCCCATAATCAACTGTACCCTTCAGGTACTTTAGAAAATGCTTTGCAACAATCAAGTGAACATGTCTTGGGTCTGTCAGGAACTGGCTCAAGGTGTTCACAACAAAGCAAATATCTGGTCTCGTGTTCGTCAGGTACATCAAGGACCCAATCATCTGATGATACATCGTAGCATCAACCATCTCTAATGAAGAATCACTCAATAGCTTCAGGTTTGATGCCATAGGTGTGGCCATATCCTTGTAGTCCATCATCCCAAACCTCTTCAGGATATCTACTATATATTTCCCTTGTCCTAGGGAAATTCCATCTGCATTCTGCCACACCTCCATGCCTAGAAAATAATGCATCATACCCAAGTCCTTCATTTCGAACTCGGCAGCAAGCTTCCTCTTCATATCAGCAATCAACCCATCCATATCTGTTATAAATAGATCATCTACATACAGTAGGAGTATCACTGGGTTGCCATCTTCAACCTTGTAGTAAAGGTTGGAATTTGCTTTACTCTTAGTAAAGTCCAAACTAGATAGAAAGCTATCAATTCTGTTGTACCAAGTCCTAGGTGCATGTTTCAAATCGTATAGGGATTTCTTCAATCTACATACATGAGATTCCATGTCATGTGTCTCAAAACCAAGTGGTTGTTCTGCATATACTTCCTCTTCCACTACACCATTCAAGAAAGTAGTCTTGACATCCATTTGGTGTATCTTCTATTTCATCACTACAGCCAGAGCAAGTACTGATCTTATGGAAGTGTATCTGGCTACAAGTGCAAAAGTTTCTTCATAGTCTATTCCTTCTTTCTGGGAGAAACCACGAGCAACAAATCTTGCTACCGTCTGCAGCATGTTTGATGTTGTAGATCCATTTGGAAGTTACAACTGACTTCCCTTCTAGCCTTGGGACAACATCCCAAACATCATTATTCATGATCGATTGATACTCTTCGATCATAGCATCCTTCCATTCTTTCCATTCTGTCGCTTCTTCATAATTGGAAGGTTCTTTATCGATGAAATCACATAGTAGTGCTACATATCCGGAGCAGGATCTGGTCCTCTTTCTTTCTCTGTGATTCTCTTCTGTAGCCCCATATCTTTTCGCACCCTGGATAGCTTCTCATACCCAAGTAGGTTTCCTCTTATGAGGATTCTTTTCTTGAGGTGGATCTACAGGTTCTTGAGGTTCTTCAAATTCTCGATCTTCTTCTTGAACTTCTTCATTCATGGTTGTATCATGAATTCTGGGTGCTCCTTCTTCTTCAGGTTCTTTAGTAGGTTTCTTTCTGGATTTGTTGTAAGCTATGTCTTCATCAAATGTCACATCCCTACTGATTTCAATCTTCTTGAATCCTGGGAAGTATATTCTGTAAGCCTTCGAGCTTTCGGAGTATCCCACAAATATACCCTTCTTTCCTGAAGGATCTAATTTTTTCATTTTCTCTTTTGGAATATGTATGTACACCGGACAGCCGAATATTCTAAGATGGCTGACTTCTGGTTTCTTGCTAGAGAAGACTTCTTCAGGAGTCTTTTTCTTGAGTACTCTATGTCAAGTACGGTTCTGTGCATACACCACTGTTCTGGCAGCTTCTGCCCATAGGTGCATAGGAATATCTTGATCATGAAGCATTGCTCTTGCAGCTTCCATGATGGTTCTATTCTTCCTTTCTACAATCCCATTCTGTTGTGGATTATATGGGGTGGAAAAATCCCTCTTAATCCCTGAGTCTTTGCATAACTCTTTGAATTCATTTGATGTGAATTCTCCACCATTATCTAATCGAAAGGTCTTGATATTGTTTTTTGTGTGATTCTCGATCAAGGCTTTGAATTCTTTGAACTTGCTGAAAACTTCATCTTTGTTCTTTATGAATTAAATCCATGTCTTCTTGGAAAACTCATCAATAAAAGAAACATATTACACATACCCACTTAGTTAACTTGATGGCATTGGTCCACATACATCAGAGTGGATGATTTCCAAGATTCCTTTTGCTTTGCTCTCACTACTTGGAAATGTCTTCTTTGTATTCTTTCCTTTTTCACATCCTTTGTAGACCCCATCATGTTTTGCTTGAATTTCTAGAAGACCTTCAACAGCTTTGCTTGCAATTGGTAGTGCTCTGTAATGCACATGTGCAAGCCTTCTATGCCAAAGTTCATTTGGCTCTACTGTGTCATCGACCAAGTCTTGTTCTGGATTGCCCTTCAATTTCTACAATCCTCCTTCTTGTTCTCCAATCACTACTGCATCATCAATAGTCTTTCCTTTTGGCCACATGATGACTTGACCATATATAAATGCAACCCTCATTCCTTTTGCATCTAATGCAGATATGGAGAGGAGATTCTTCTTTAGTCCTAGTATAAACAATACTTCCTTCATTGTCATAGACTTTCCAAAGTCTAGCTTATAGGAGGATTCCCCACTACCTTTTATTGGATACTGGTAGTCATATCCAAGTTTCACCTTGTGAGGTGATTCATGTTTAGATATTCTCACAAAGGATTTTTTGAATCCTATCATGTGTTTGGAAGCCCCACTGTCTATAAGCTAATCATTGCTTCCATGAGTAATGTTTCCCGTAAGAGTGGAAATCAAAACATATTCTTCATCACTGGAAGAGTCTTCACTTTCATATCTGGTTCTCTTCTTGGAAGGTTCATCATCCTCTGTAGCATGAGCATGATGTCTTCTCTTGTTTCCCTTCTTCTTATGAGAGTTAACCTTGTTTCTAGGACAGTCTTTTGCAAAGTGTCCTCTTTCATCACATGTATAGCATCTTAGTTTAGATAGGTCCTTTCTAATGTTATCTTTATGGTGAAAGTTCTTACCTCTGGAGTGATGAGAACTTCTTCTAGTTTTCTTGGAGTGTACTGTGAGAGCTTGATCTTCACTTCCCATCTTCTCTTCTCGAGCTGCTATCCGAGCTTCTTCTTGATATCATTCTTCCCATAGTCTGCTGAACTTGAATAACTTCTTTCTAGCACAAATTCCTTGAATAAAGGAGTCCCATGATCTAGGGAGACCATTCAAGGTGGTCATTACAATCTCTGCATTTTCCATAGTCTTCTTCATCTACTGCTTCCGGCTATTCCTTGATTTGAGAGACCCTTGTAAATTAAGACTGGATGGTCTCTACATTTTGGATCTTTACATTCTTCAGTTGGTTTCTCAGAGTCGTCTTCCAGTTTATGTTCTTCCCTTCAAACAATTAGTCAGGGCATCAAACATGGATTTAGGTGTCTGGAGGACACCTGTGGTATGAGGTGATCCTTGATTGAATCAGAAATGATCCTCTTTTCCATAACCAACTTCTTCTTATGTAAGGCCTTTGCCTCATTTCCCTCTAGAACTGAAACCTCCTCACTGATATAGGAGTCCAACTCATTTTCTTCCAGGATCAGGGAGATCCTATACTTCCAGGCTTAGAAGTTATCAACTCCCTCAAGATTTTCATCAAGCTTGGTATGATGAGACATCTTAACTGAGAACCTCAAATGGAAATACAAAAGATTTAGATCTTACCAGGTCAAGATATCAGATCTAGATTTGGAGTTGAAATCCTGCAGTGCTGGTTTAGGAGCATATTAGGGTTTTTCTTTTCCGGAGTTTTGTCCAACCAAATGCTTTGAATTTGATCCCTAACTTCAATTTTGAGCAGGAGATCAATCCAAGCCTGGGATCACTGAAAAATTCCTCTTCTGTGAAAATCCCTAATCTACGGCAGTAGTGTCGGGTCCAAAACTGAAAAACCTTAGAATTGGATTCTGCTTTGACAGAAAGATGCACCCTAGGGAGGAGAGTTATTCCAACCTTCTTTTGCTGAAAATATGTGGAGAGAGATCCACAAAGTAGGAAGCCCTATTTCCTGCAGCTGTACAGTGTCTTCTTCTCAGGTTAGCTCTGATACCATGTTAGATTTTTAACATTAAGCTAGCATAACATTAGGATATTTAACTGAGAGAACAACAAGCACAATAATCAAACACAAGAGACAATGAACACAATTTTTTTCCTCAGGGAAACCATAAATGGAGAAAACCCCGTAACTTCCTTAGAGATAAAATCAACACCAAAGTAAAACCCCAAAATAGTAAGATGATCTCCCGACAGCAGTAACCTTTTTCTTCCTTGCCCCAGTTTCTTTCTCTTCCTCAGCTATGCACTACAACTGAGTGTGAGTGAGTGTGTGATAAATAGAGGGTAGCTCTCTATTTATAATAATTCTTGACTTGACTAAACCCAACTAGGGCCGACTTCACTAGGTGAGTCTAATAACCCTAGTGCCCCAAAGCTGCGGGGACTTTAACCCTTGATCAATAGGAGGGTTACCCACAATGACTTGACATAAATTGTTTACATTATAGAACCTCCCGATAGGAACATCGGGGAATGACATGACTCAAGTACATCCCGAAATAAACATCAGGTTACAATTTATAATAAATAAAAGTGAATACATTCCGAAGTTACAATTACATCAACATTTTTTTCCTTCCAAATGCCACTATAGAAAATAATATTATAATATTGTTGCTACTAGTGTTGCTAAGTATTGTGTGAAGGAGCTAATTTAACCTAGTTTGCACAATTGATCACTTTATAAGAATTACCCTAGAAAGACTATGTCTGGCATTACTTTATGCAATTCTCCTGCTAGCTTCCAAATATCAAGCACTCTTAGTACATTTGTATCTTTGTGGACGCATCATATATTCTAAATCACTGTATTATTTACCTTGGATGCATTTATTGTGGTCCAACCAAATTTCAACAATGCTTTGCAACAATTTGATAAGTTGCTCATATACTGTGTTGGAGGACGTGATACAAGAAGCAATATGGGTGATGGTGGTAACTCATTTGGGCATGCTTGGTGTTCTTGGAACCATTGTGTGAGAATATAGCATGAAATATTATTTTTCAACCTATTCCATAATTTTAGACCACATGTCTGTACAGTGCATCAATTAAGAAAAATCCCCAGGTCCTATAGAGTTTTAGAATATTACATGTTTTATCTAACCACCCTTAACTTATAGAAATCATTTTCCTACATAATGCTTTTCTTGGAAAATTGTTTTATGTGATATCTTGGAAGAAGTTATTTCAGCAACATTTTGCTAAGGTCTAGTGAAATCTTAGATGCAGTTGTGTTTTGTTAATTTTTTCACCTTTAGTAGCTTGTGTGCATGACTGGATTTCACATTTTCCTTTTGTACTTGAATTTTCAAAGGGGAATACCATCCTATTTAGTGTGATTCCTATATTTAGAGGGTCTTCCGAAACTATATTGGATCTATTAACTGTATCCTCCTAGGAATATCATAGTCAGTGTTAAGGCTTATTTTATCCACATTAAGAAGGTAGAATTTTTCATAGCTTCAAGATGATTTTTGTGATATAGATATAACAATTCTCTATGTAATTTCATGTGCACTTAATGTTGTTGATACATAAACTATACTTGATTGGGTTGTGGTCTAAGACAATTGCATTGGAATAAAATCTTATAGAAAACTTTGTCTAATTGTCCAAGTATGTGTTCACTTTGGAAGTGAAAATGTTTTTCTTCTCCAGTTCGTATTTCTTAGTCTTAATGTAGTTCTCCAGTATAACAAATTTATCCTCCCCTCTTTAATATTTTTTTCCAAGAATTTACTTTTACTGAATATCTATTCTTGTGTTTTTTGCTTGGCCTTTAACATCATCTCTTCCTTTTCCCCTCAAATTTTCTCCCTATTATTACACAGATGTGTTTGATAACCAACAACTTTTTAAAAGGTGCTTGTTTGTATATTAGCAAAATTTTCAAACTTTAAAGAGTTTGTGAAACACCTTGAAGTTTCTGTGATAAATAGTTCGTTGCATTAAAAAATGACTAGAGTTAAATAAAAACCCTATAAAGTTCTGAAAATGGAAAATATAGAAAGCTTGGTGTATCATGCATGCTATGTTCTGAATATCATTAGAGAGTAGGTGATACAAATACATAATTTCATATTCATGTATTAAAAATTTCAACCCAGTTGCATCCTCTATGTTCCTTCTGAAAATATCAATAAAATTATTGTATTTGGCTTGCTTGCAACACATTATCAATATTTAATGTGAAAAAGGGATGTCGTGGTGATGTTGAAATTAAGTCCTAAAGCAACGAACATACCTATCACGTTTTGATGAACTTGCTATACCAGCAACGGACATTTTCGTTGCTAGTATAGTAAGTTCCTTGTAACTTGCTAGGTATGTTCATCACTAAAGTGATGATCTTTCATCGTTAGACCAATGCAACCCTCATCGCAAAATCGTTGTTTGCTTTTAAAAAATATAGCCTGCCGTCGCTATAGCGACGAACTCTTTGTCCCTACACCCATGAATGCGTCGCCGCTATACCGAAAACCGTTCATCGCTCAACTCAAGGAACTTCGTTGCTCAACACATGATATGTTCATCACTACACCCACGAACACATCATTGCTAGACTGATGACAGTTCGTCGCTAGACCCACGGCTATGAAAATTTGTATAAAGAGGGATTGTCGCTAGAGCGATAGATCATGGTATGCTTTAAAAAAGGAGCATCCTTGCTATAGTGATGGATGTTGGGCCTTCATCCCTAAAACGTTGTCACAATAGAGATGCTACACTATCGCAAAAAAACCATCCCCATGTCGCAATAGTGACAAAACGTCATCGAAATACAAACCCATTTATTTGTCGAAATAGTGACGAAACGTTGTTGCAGTAGAATCCATCTATTCGTCGCAATAGCGACATGAGACATTCGTCACAAGAGAAATGAAGTGTGAAAAGTGTCATTATTCCCACGAAATTTTTTCCACAAAAATAAGGGGCCATGTCCATTGCTATAGCAACGCACAAGTGTTGCAATAACACCGATTTTCCATGGGGAAAATGTCCACATGTACTAGTGTCCTAAGGCTACAGTGGTGCCAAGGGTATAGTATCGAGATCCGATGGAAGAGAGGGAGTCTCTTCTGAGTACTGGAAGGAGGTTCAACCAGCATGAGCAAACCAATGATCAAGAGTGGAGAATTTATTCTCCTAGGAGCTTAGGATTCAGGGTGGATTCCAGAAGGTTATCTTCAAATTCAAGTTCAGTGCAGGTGGTAGTGTTAGTTCCAAGTTCAGAGAGATGTCCTACAATGAATAGTGTGATGGATTTGAGGACGAGACATGTTGATGATGGTAGTGATTACCTCCCTCGCTAGGAGGGGTGTTAGTGATTTAGCTCTAGAGGCACTCTGTATGTTTTTGTCTTGTATGCAGAAGTGATCTTGCACTAGCTAGGATATTTTACTTTGTAATGTTGTTTTATAAAGTTTAAAGTGAATCTTATGTAATGGGACTTGTTATAAATTATTCCCTTGTTTTAATTTTATAAAGTGAATTTATGAGATAAAGTGCACTTGTTTCATAAAGTAAAAGGCGACTTTATTAAAATTAAATGTAACAGCTTTTCAGGGGGGATTTTCTCAACTCTTGATCTTGAAAAGGCAAGATTTAATCTTGGCCTTTGGATTTAGGGAACGGGGAAGGTGAAATGTCACTCTCGAGTTATAAGAGAGAGACTAGGGTAGTGTGTAAGACAAGTTGAAGGAAATAATTTCCAAGAGTGAGCATTTTGGCTAGGTTGTTTGTAGAGAGAGGGAGTTGCATTTTTCTCAAGTGGGAAGATTCCCAAGGAGAATTTTTTTTCTCAAGTGGGAATGAATCCCGAGGAACTAGGCACGTTTACTAAAGAATATATTGTTGTTGTACCATACATTTTGTACTGTACCTACTGGGAACATTTTTTGAGGAGGGTCATACATGGTATGGACTGTTGGGCACACATTTCGAGGGGCCTACAGTGTACACATTTCTTTGCATAATTTTCTAGGTTTGTTGGGCATGAAAATCTAGGCAAGTTGCTGGTGTGGAGTTTGTATAGGCCGTACAATTAGCTGGACATAGATTTCGAGGTGGGAAAAAAAATCAAGGAACTGGTACAGCTTTTAATGTTGTCATATATATCGTTGTAAATTAATTGTCTACCTGTTAAATGCTGTAATAAAATTTCGCTTGGACTGGTTTTCCCATGGTGGGTTTTTTATAGGGTCACATTGACCAAATTTATGTTGTTTTATGGGTTTATCAGTCTATTTTTTTATGTGATTCTTCCGCTTCTACATACTTAGTTTTAGTATTTTAGCTTGTTGGGTTATTTATTTAAATGCATGAGAGGTGTTTTTATTAATGATAAGTTTCAAGTATGAAATATGGGTAAACTAAGTGTTTGACAGAAGTCTGAAATTTTTGTCAATATTTATACAACATTGTTTTCTCTTTGTCATTTTGTATTTTCCTTATCATACTAGATATTCTGGTATCTTTCTCTTTGACATGGTACAGGGACATCTACCCCATGGTAGTACAATGGTTCTTCCCATGCAAAAAATGAAATTAAAATTAAAAGCTATGAATAATTAAAGGGAAAACGACCTTCCATTTACAACTTCCCATATCAATTACTCATTACCAATTTCTCTTACTCCTGTGGGTTGAGGGTATTGTGTCTGATCTCACTCAACTTGCATGTGTTCGTCATTATTCATTAGATAGGTGTCAATTGGCTTCTCCTGTAGCAACTGATATTCCCTGCAATATTTCTTTTCGTGACCCATTGATTGAAAGAACTTACAATATAATCTAGTTGGTGCACTTAGTATTTTCTGTAAATACATGCATTCCTCCGACCAATGTCCTCTGGTTTGACAAATTATACACCAAGGAACCCCTTGCGTATTTATCGGATTTGGTGTGCTTGATGTAAGATAATTAATAAATGCTGGACATGAGTCTTTATGATGGCCTTCAGTTTTACATCATGTACACCATAGTTCCCCTTATACTTATTTTAATTTATTGATATATTGTATATGAAACGTGAGGTTAGAAACTGTGACTGCATCTGCATCATTCCCTCACTAGTTTCTCCAACTGGTGAAACTTCCAATTTCATGGAGAGCTCAAGAGCTTCGCTCTGGGATATAATATTTTTTTGCATTAAAGGAATATAGATACGCGGTAGCATCGACATAATAAACCATTCTTTATGTTCTACATCCGATATATGGAAACTTACTTTATCCATTAGAGTTTTAAATATTTGGTTGAAGTCCTAAACATACTCAATGGGAAACTGCTTAATATATTTTAATTATGTAATGCATTTCCACTCACACTTAGTCTTTTACAACTTGTCTATCAGTCCTGTCCGGATTTGATCTAATTATTTCTAGGGAATCCCTATCAGAACCACCAAGAATTTCATATACCAATCAAGTGCATGACCTATAAAGGGTGTGATCATCTATGCAATTTTTATAGCCTCATCTCGGACATGTCGCACTGTCCAAATATCTTCACATAAGAACCAATGTTACTCAGGGTCCTCCAACCCATTCCCATTGAATATAGGTAACTTAATATCACTTCCTTCCATTCTGGATACTTGTGGTATTGTTGAATTAAAGGTTCTACTAGTGGAACTTACTTTACTACTATTAATGCTATTATTGTTACTATGATTGACAGAACCACTTAGTGATGTGTTTCTAGGTCTTACCTTAGATTTTGCAGATGTGCGCGGGGTCATGGGTATGTCGTAATCTATATTTGGTTCTTCCTCCTCTTCTTCTTCAGATATAAGTTGATATTCTTCCTCTTCATCATAGGATTCTCCGTTGATACGTGACGCCGATTCATAGTCCCTTATTTAGGTCACACTGCAACTTCCTCTTCTTGTCACAGTCCTTCTTCTATTTCTTGACCGAAATCTTCTTCCACTTCTTAGGATACCACCTTCTTGCTAAATATCACTATCAACAGAAAACATCTCAGCTTATTCTTATCCATTTTATTCAAATATTTCTTGTGACATTACACAAAATCTCCACGCACCATAATTTATCCGTCGGATTCCATTCTCAGGATTTCTTTTTCACATACCATCATTTTTATCCATAACTTCAAGGATTTCACATAACGACATCGAGGTTCCTAGAATAACTCTCTTTATGTTTCAGTATATGACCTGATATTATCAACTGCAATTTCAGTGATATATCCCTCCAAAATACTATCAACCCAGAAGTCAACAACCATATATATATGATTACTACTCTTTCAACCATTGGATCAAATGAGGACTCCACTCTGTAGGTTCTCCACCTTGAAAATGTTTCTTTTGATTCTCTAGCTTCAACAACCACTCATGCAATATAATGGGAAATTAACTAAAGAAAATTTCAAGAATGTATATGTAAAAGTATCATTCCAACCATTATGTCAGGACCAGTCGCGATACTTTACTTTCTTCTTGTGCAAATTTGTGTTCCTTATAATCAACCCAATCTTGATTTTTGGTTTCATCAGGTGCCAAAACATATCCCCATCACAATGATTCAGGTCTCGGAAACGAAACCATTTGTTGGATTCTTTTCTGTCGACCTAGGTTAATATCCCTTGTTCATCAACAAAACCAAAGATATCAGCCCGATAGAGTATAACCACGTCAACAAATCTTGTGATGTAGATGAGGTCTCACCCAAGATATCTATGGGGATTTCCAGAACTAGGTTTATGTAGTTATGTTGGGGAATTTATTTATCATAGCACCATCATGTCACTCGAATGAAACCAAGGAATATACGTTTATCTTCATACATTCATCAAAGAATATACAATATTGATCCATTGACATACATGAACAACATATAATCTATATTATTAAACATGCATTAAGATTCCATACCATTTATATCATTTATATGCTCGACACATTTAACAGATTCTTTCATGATAGATATTCATTCAATCATAGACACAAAGACATAAAGACACATGATTAACATGGAAACCCCTCCAGGAAACACCAAAAAGGTGCTTTTCATCTGACATGAGTAATAATTAATGACTTTGTTATGCACACACAAACTTCAGACTCTTCTTTAGATCTTCTTTAAAATCAATGAATTCTTTACTTGTCTCATGCTCTTTGGTTTTGGTCACTCTCTTTTTCACTCTTATTTCTCTATTATGTTCTATTATGCCTTCTTCTCTGTCATATGTCCTCTCCTATTATCTAGTGTCCACACACATCTTGGATTGACTTTATAGTATTTTATAAATTCTTTTTTTACTCCTAAACTAATTCTCAACTGTCAGTCAATAGGTTGTCTTACTAATTTAACACATCTCGTTACATCTAAAAATAGACACTATAGGCCTAATTTAAAATCATGATTTATTCCCCAAAGAAAACTATTAAACTAAATAAATCTTTACCAAAGATAAGTCAAACTCCTTGTTTTGACTTGCTTTTCTCCTATTTTGTCACAACTTCTTCCATCACGATCTTTGCTCATCTTGTGACCGAAATTTTCTTTCCGAACAATATTATGTTTATATTTTCTTGTCTTTTCGTAGGGTCAATAGGCCCCCAGCACTCACATGTGGATCGTCCCGAGCCACAATAGAATAAAATTTCAGTCGGTGCGATCTGGTTCAGAAAATATTGACATAAGCATTGCGACTTATGCTTTTCTTTGCACCTCTTCCTGGAATTTCTCCATTTTTTCCATATGTTCAAAACTGATATGTTCTAAAGTTTCTACTTTTGTCACACCCAGTTCCTAGCACACTTTTTCATGAATTGGGTCTATTGTTCCTTTATCCTTTTCTTCAAGGATGATTTTAAGGAACCATATTTATTTGAAAGTATAAAAATGTCGGTGAATCTTACCAATTCTTAAAATTCCAACTATAAAATGTTTGGTGATATTTTTCAAAAAATATTTTAATTTCCAAGGATTTTATATCATTTATATAATAATTTCGTGATTTTTAGGGTGAAATTTTTTTACCCCTTCAAAATTGGGTGAAACAGGGCTTCAAAAAATGCAAAATGGTGAATCGTTTTTTTGGAGAAAAACAAAGAAAAATAGCCCATGGGCTAAATTTTGTCCCTAAAATTATCCCTGCTTTTCTTCTTCCATCTGTAGCTCTGTGATACAATCTGTTCTTTGTTTCCATTGTGTCCATAATCCATCTACTTGATGTTGTAATATTTTAAGCTCAACAACCTTGCTCATCTTTTCCATTGTTGAAAAATACTTCAAATCATTCTTCAACTTATTAAAATTTTGTTCAGCAGTATGAAGTTTCTATGTTAACTTCTCTAGCTCTATGTCATCCATCAAGGATTCCTATGATTGAGAAACCTATTTGTATGCCTTGACACAATGTGCTTCGGCCTCCTAAATGTTTTGTTTAGTTTCCTTTACTGCATTCCATTAAGCTTCCAGTACCTTAGAGGTTGTACCAGGAGTTAACTTTTCTTCCAAATTTGTGACTCATTTGCGGAGGTTTCCAGCTACTCCAACTCAAACAATTTTAGTTTTTGGGAACATCTCATCTATTATTCCTGCATCATCGAAGTTAATACAAGTTTGTGGGACAACTTGCTCCAGTTGGTGCTTGTCATCTTACCAAGTTTTTTCTTTGAAATCCAAGTCCCAGACTTTATTCTTTAATGATGAAATGGTAGTCTTAGAATGTTTGAGTTGACCAAATATTTCACACTCTCTTGTCTTCATTTCCATTAATGCAGCCTGTTGAATACTACGCAGTAGATACATTGGTACTATGGAAAAATCAAAAGTCACATGATCAATATCCTTGGTCACGACATTGTGTTATGATGTTCCTAATTCAATTTCTTTAGCAATCACTTGAATTTTTCTTTTTCAGTGTTCCGTACATCCATCTTTTTGCAGCTTTAATTTGCCACTTCCTCCATTTGATCTGAGATAAGGTTGTAGTCATCATTAGTAATACCAACAATTCTGGTTGTCTTGTCATCCTTCCTCTTCTTGTGACTATTCTAAGATTGTTCAAATCATTTTCTTTTATCCCCGAATTCTGGATCTATCGGGGTTGCGATGGATTAATTTTTAATGTTAGAGGGAGAGATTCATGGGAATTCTTCTGCTGGTGGATCTCCTCCCTGATTTCCATTTTGTTTCTATGATGTGCCTCCTATCATGGCTTAATTTCTATATATATCTGATCATCTGCGATAGGCTGTCGCCATTCTCTGGGCCAATCCTGAATAATCATGCCATTTTTTTTAGCATATAGCTGAAACTACATACCTAGACACAGGTTTTCTGGGTCTTGTCGTGACTATATAAATATATGACGAGCCTCAACCAAAAATATTATTACAGTCTCCTCAGTAATTCTTTCTTATTTTCTCATATAGTACCTTAGTGCCTCACCTTGTAGATAAAATTCAATGTTGTTATCTCTTTGTTGTTGTGGATTGTCCTTGTCGTACCAAATATTCAGGTATCTTGCTCCTTGGCAGGGTACATGGACATATACCCCTTGGTAGTCTAGAGGTTCTGACCATGCAACAAATGAGATTAAAATCAAAATCCACGAATAATTAAAGGGATTACCCTTTTCTTGTGCATATGTGAAATATGCTAACAATTCGTTTAACAAATAGTTCGACAAGTTCATCTGAATTCCCACTGCACATTGCTCTGCCACAAAAATTGTTCCGACGGTGCACTAGTTCGGTCACATATTCCTTGGCATATTTCTGGATAAAAAACTTGGTGGCAAATTGAACGACAGTGTCATTTAAAGGCAATGGAAACGTCTCTCTTATCTCTCAACAAATTCTACTTCTCCCTCATTCTATTGGTTAGAGTTGTATCCTGGTCCTTTCCAGCAAAGAAGGATGTTGGGTCGACCTCTGCAAGAGGATTTCCTATGATGGATGTTATTAGATCGACGTCTACTGATATTTTTTAGTCTATGCATATGCATCCTCCATGAAAAAATACCAGCAGCTACTTCATGCATGTTTTCACTTCTGCTTTGCGACCAAAATATAGAATATGCATCAGCGACAACAATCCATATTAATGAAATCCTCTATCCTACTCCATCAAGACCAAGCGAATAGGTCCATCCTCAGTCTCTCAGACAGTGGTCATATATCACTTCATCTCAAGTTATGGGAACTTGCATAGGTCATGGTCTATAAACCTGATCTTTTTCAAATTTAGTAGAATGTCCATCGTCACCATTTGTTGAATTTTTTTTTCTTCTGTCAACCTAGGTCCAGATCCCTTGTTTGTCAAAAAAACCCAAGATATAATCCTGATAGAGTATAACCATTTAGGAAACACCTATGATGCATATACGATCTCTCTCGATATATCTATGGGGACTGCCAAAACCAGGTTTCTGTAGTATGTTGGGGAATTTCTTTATCATAGCACCATCAGGTCACTTGATCGAAACCAGGGAATAGACTTATGTCTTTATACATTCATAAAAGAATATAGCATATTGATCCATCGACATACATGAAAAACATATAACCTATATCATTAAACATGCATTAGCATTACATACCTTTTATATAATTTAGATGCTCGACACACTTAACAGATTCATTCATGACAGATATTTATTCAATCATAGACACAAAAGCACATAGACAAAGGATTGACATGGAAACCCATCAGGGAAAAACCACAAAGGCACTCTTCATCTGGAATGAGTAATAATTGAACACCTTTGGTCTATGCACACAACCTATAGACTCTTATTTAGATCTTCTTTACAATCAATGACTTCTTTACTCGTCTCATTCTCTCTGGTTTTGGTATCTCTCTCTTTTTCACTCTTATGTCTCTATTATGTTCTATTATTCCTTCTTCTCTATCATCTACCCTCTCCTATTATATGTCGTATGCACACAACTTCAATTGAATTTATAGTATTTTACAATCCTATTTTCACCCGTCGACTGATTCTCAACTGTCATTAGACAGTTTGTCTTACTAATTAACGCATCCCGTTAGATCTAAAAAAAGGCACTATCGGCCCAATTTACAATCATGCTTTATTCCCCTAATTTAACTATTAGTCTAACTAACTCTTTACCAAAAATAAGTCGAACTGCTAGTTTCGACTTTCTTTTCTCCTATTTTGTCGCAACTTCTTTAGTTGTAATCTTTGCTCATCTTGTGACTAGAATATTCATCTTTCCGAACAAGATTCTGTTATATTTTCTTGTCTTTTCCCAAGACCCACATGGATATAGAAATACCCTTCCAGAAAATTCAACCACTTATCTATGGAATCAACATCGATCTAGACTTCGAATAAAGGAATATTGAATTTAACTTATACCTTGAATGGATTTGCATCCCCGAAACAGTTTCTCGTTGAAGGCGCATCTTCCACTGGTAGCATTCGTTGATGGATATGGGAAAAAATATCCATGATGTCATCCCTCTGTCGCATGAGGGATTCCTTGAGAAACAACTTAATAGGATCTCCTTCTCTGTCATATCTCTTTTCTTTCACCATGGGAGGCTGCTTGGGGTGATGAGAGTGGTCTTCCCCAAGTGAAACTAGTTCGAGACCAAACTCTCTAAACTATGACATCGTTGGGGACAATCATAGAGAAGATTGCTATGATACAAGTGATCCAGATTTATGTGAGAATAAAATGAAAGAAAATATATAGAATAATAAACACAGACATATTGTAACGAAAAGAAATATATATTAAACACATATTCTATTAAATGGTGGTAATAGAATATACTGTACAATAGAGAGTCTAGAATGGTGGTAGCTATCTTTGAGAAGAGATGTGGATTCTATGCTCATATGTGCCAAGATGAATAAAAAATTAGGCCAAAAGGGAGTATTTATAATAAACATGAATACAAGAACCCTGAACATCCAAAACATAACCCTAAAAGATGAACCATCATGAATTTTGCGTCCCCAAGGTGGTTAGTTGAATATTTAACTTCTTGGGGTCATAACTTTTGCATATGATCTTCGATTTGGGCGCCCGATAACCCGTTGGAAATGTATATCCGAGATCTACATATACCAAATGGGTAAAAATGCATTATATTAGTAAACATTAGTCCCCCCTAATTCTCCAAAAAACGTCATTAAGGGCCTCAAAATGGCCTCAGAAGTTTAAGACCATAAAAATTGTAGCAAAATAACTCGAAAATTTCTAAAATGGACAATTGTTTTGAGCTAGTGGAATAGGTGGGTGGCCACCGATATCCATATGGATAAGTCCTCCACTCTTAGAAAGAAATGGTATCGATTACGTCAAATATCGTATCATATCTCGAATTTTTTGTTGAGATGATCTCCTGGTGCGACATTTGTTTAAGTGAAAATGTTTCCTTTCTTTGACATCCTGAGAGGTAAGTAATTATTGCTGATTGATGCACTGGAGTTGTTCAACAATTCTAGTTGTCATGTTATGCTTTATCTAAACTGGTATGGATTATTTATTTCTAGATGAGCACTTTGAATGCATGGCCTTACACTCTATAGGTAATCGGATAGTTGATGCAATAATGGCTAAGTGTTCATCTTGTTTCTGTTGAGCAGAGAATCCCTGTGTAGAGGTTGTGGAGGTATCTGTGATATGATGTTCTCCTTTAGAGGCAATTGTGAAGAGGGAGAATTTCCCAGTGTGGGAGATTATCTTCCTACCTTGCAATATTGTGGCAGGTGCAACTATCTCTTGTATCCAATAGAGTTGTCCTCCCAAAGTGACAATGACACTTTGAGGTCATGATTCATATACAACATGGCGATTACACATATATGGTTGTCCTAAAAGAACATAAAAGACTTCAAGTGGTTGTTATAATTTATAATCCTCCCTTGTCCAAAATGGTCTATTAGATTATATTTTCCTAACTTAAGAGTCATTTAGTTATTATTGGGCCCACTAGTACCATTGGGCCACTTGGCCTAATGGGGACACATGTAACAATCACTAGAGTGTGTGGAACATAGATTGAGGATAACTACAAGTGATTTCACATTCATGCATTAGTCTATGCACCTCCTAGACCAATCCCTACAATTTATGAGCCACTAGGAGTGCCGACACCAACCTCCTTTAGTTGTTGGCAGTTGGTGACTAGTCAAGCTTAGTTATGCTTCAATTACATTCAGTTAGATGTCCTCCAGTTTAGTTGGTACTAGTATTGCATGGATGCATGTGGATAGGAGTCTATTCTCACCTACTTCTCACCTACCACCTCAGTTGGACTAGTTTAACTGATTATTACTAATTGAGAGTCTGAATTAGACAACTGGAGCTTAGCTAGTTAGCTCCGATAGTGATTTAGTCACTTATAGTTAGCCACGCAGTCAAATCGAGTTAGTGGATTTGAATCTTATCCACATGATTTGAATTCCATTATTTGTAACATGGTTGTATACTGTTGGGATTAATGAAGTTTATACTGTAATTATACTGAGCAATATTTGTCTGTTTCCTATGAGATTTGTTTTGTTCAATGTGTATTATTCATTCCTTTACACTGCATAATAATTCAATTTAATTGCACTCATTTCCTGAAGATATAATGGAACAATAATTATAATATGGTATCAGAGCCTCCTCAAGCAAGATTCAAGTCTTTCTACTCTCCATTGTACACCAGAAGCAGTTGGGTTTCCACAGAAGTCCCACAAAGAGTGCCTTTCTTCCTCTAAATTATTTCAGAATGGCGGTGCAGGCGTGACGGACCCTGAGAAAGTGTACATGTTGAGAGGGGAGGATTGATTCTGACATAGTACAAATTGGTTTTGTTTTTGTAGTGAATTCTTATAGGGCTACGTAGGATTATTGAAGATATTGTCCGATCAGAAGGAGAATTGATGAATTGTCAATCTCTCACACCCAGATCCTAACACGCTTAAACTATGTTTATTGGAGGGAAGATATGCAGGTTTCTTTGCGCAATAAGGGCCTATTTAATATGACAATGGGAAGGGAGACTGAACCCCATCACCCGGTTGATAAAAACACGTTTCTAAACCACTTAAATGAATCCTTTAGCTTTCTATGTACTCACATCTCTAGATATCTCCTCTTCCATCTTGAAGGTTTGAGGACTCCCAAAGAATCTTGTAGGAAGCTTGAAGTCTTATTTGGCAATCAAGATTAGCTTCAAGGACAAATATTGGAGAACAAGCTGATAGCCTTACATCCCAATAGTTTTGAGACCATACAACAATTATTTACAAGATTCAAGTCTCTTGCACTTGAATGTAAGCAGTGTGGAATAGAGAGAACGGATGATAAACTTGTGCTCTCCGTACTCAACAAACTTGGTTCTAAGTATTTTGTATTTGTCTCTACCTTCCATCCCAAGAGGGATTCCATTCCCAATTGGAAGATTCCTATATTTCATGGCTTTTCCAAGTCCTTAATACAGGAGCAAGAAAATTTGGTCCAGATGGGAGTCCTCTAAACTTCCAAAAACCAAGCTCTATTGGTGACAGACTCTATCAATGTGCAAGCTAAAGGGAGGCATAAGGGGAAGGATCCTAAATCATCTAATTCAAATCCTAAAGAGAGTCAGGATCCTTCTAAAGGATCTTTGGGCTCCAAGAAGAAGAAAAAGTTTGAAAAGACAAAGTGTCCTTATTGTATGAGGGGTTTTCATCCCGAGAATCATTGTATGAAGAAGCAAATCGACCAGTTGTCCGCTATCCTTAAATAGAAAAACATTGATCTTCCACATGGATCAAAGAAGTCTGATGCTAGACAACAGAAAGATGATCATGAGAGGTGTCATGCCTTGAAGGCTGGCCTTACTCAGTTGACAACCTACTTGATTGATTCTAGAGCATCCAACCACATGGTTTCCTCGAAGGAATCTTTCTCTTCCCTCACACTATCAAAAGGGCCTAACATTCACATCGGGGATGATTCTAAAATTCCAGCAGTAGGAATAGGTTTAGATAAAATCCAACATGGTGAGTTAAAAAAATATTCTCTATGTGCCCTCTCTTGTAGCTAATATGTTGTCTATTTATCAGATGACCCATACAAGCTCTCCCAAGAGAGTTACATTCGAATCAGACTCAGTTGAGATCACATAAAAAGAAACTGGAAGGATCATAGTGAAAGGTATTGCTAATCATGCCACTAAGGCTTATGAGTTCTCACAGTTTTTACCTGTCTCACCTCCTACAACTTTATTGACTCATGCTAACAACACCATTAAGATATGGCACGAGAGGTTTGGGAATTTCAATTTCAAATATCTCCAGCAACTCCACAATGATAAAATGGTTAAAGGATTTCCTCTCATCCAAACTTCTGATGGAGTAGGTTATGGTTCCTTGGTAGGAAAGCATCCAGAGAAGATGTATGAAGTTGGGAAGGCACATATAGCTACCTCTATGTTATCAACCCAAATGGAACTTCTCTGTTCGAGTGTCGACACTTCATAAGTTGGTACACAAAAGGACACTATAGGATTGAAGGTTGCCTAAACACTATAGATGGGCATGACATGAGAAGCATTTATCCTCCAACCAGCTTGCCATTTTATCTTTCTATATGTTGATTGTTGTATGTGACTATATCCACTGAAACTCGTGTACATACACGACTATGTTTGTTGACAACCCGCATATTGTACGCGACTATTCCCATTGCAACCCGCATACATATATATATGCGGGTTTTCGTTAAAGAAACTCACGTGTCATACGCAGGTTTCTAGTATCAATGGTCGCATACACATCCATTCAACATTAAAAATAATAAAATACGATTAATGGAGATTAGTTGAGCCCTAAGCATTAACCATCTCAATTGTCTCAACCTCCTCAACCTTCGAAACTGCTCTATTTCCCAGAGTACAAATAGAGGCCTTGGGGAGGGCATTAATCAATGAATCTTGGAGAGAAAAGTTATGATGGTGGTATATATTCAGAATTCTTTGGAGCAGTAGAACTCAGATTCCTTTGGTTGCAGAGGAGTCCTTGTTTCAGGCGTTGGGTTGTACACTTATCTCATTCACTATTGTTAATAAAGAGAATTCTTCTTCCAAATTTGTGTTGAGTCTCTTTCATGTATCATGGTTGATAAATATATTTGATTAAGCACTATATATGTTGTTTATCTAACCTGTCATATATACATGTATAAGTTTGTACTTGGAGAATTTGCTCTTTGCAGGTGAAGAAGGTGTATCTCTGAAAGCTTTGGAGAGAAGTAGAGCGAGAGAAGACAAAGCTTGAATCAACCGTTGATAATCGGGTGAGTCCAACATATCTTCCTATTTCCTTTCTGTACTTTAAAGCTGATTGTCTACAAGTTTTAGATGTACGTTGGTAAACCCAGACCCTAGGTTATAAGGGTGTTTATTCCTGAACAACAGAACTGGTGACTCTGCTGGGGAGCCCAGACTGTTGTGGGTTAATTCTGTAGATTAGTGACTAGTCTTTGCCTTGATTCAATGTGTGGTGTCTTGTCTTGGTTCATGCTTAGAGTGGTGTTTGAAGACCTTTAAATTTTTTCTTTTTATTTGAAAACTTTATACCTGTACGTAGGTTTCTCTTGCACACAATCGCATACAGAGGTCTGCGTATGCGGGTTGCTCTATAGCACAGTCACGTACAGTACGTGGGTTGCCCTTATATACGTTTGTGTACAAGCCTGAGCATTGAAATTTTTTGTTTAGGGTTTGCTTGTCCCTATCCTTCTATAAATTTTGTTAGCTGATTGGCCTTCTTTGTGAGCATTGCACTGTGAGTTTGATGACCTTGTTAGCCGCACCTTGTGCTTTCTTGTAAATCCCTTGAGTTCTTATTGTTTGGATTGTCTTTTTGTTAGCAACATGAAGTGGATCCACCTGTTGGGTTATAGGTTCAAGTGTTGGTTGTCTGAATCAGTGATCAGGGTTCTAGACATTGTATTTTCCTTTCTATTTTTGAATAGTGCTGGTTTTCCACTTGCCTTCGTTTTATCTCAGTGATTTCTATTCATTGTGTCCACCCAAGCTAGGGTTCCAAGTCTTCCTTAGGTGGTTGATCTTTGGTTTTATGAATCTGCTTTAACTCATTTTGCTTATTTTATATAGTTAGTCTATTCAATCATACTCAAGTATTGTGCATTTAGGTGCATAGTAGTCTTTGATCCATTTGAAAAGTGAAAAGAAAACATTAGGAACTTTTGCATTTGATTTGCATACAATAGTTTTGTTTTTAGTTTTTAAATATAATCTCAAAAATTACAAAAATATAGTCTTAGTTTTCTCTTTATTCGTTGCATTTTCATCAGTTTACATTTACAAAAAAAATAAAGAGAAGCTTGTTTTTAAGTAGTGATAATTTGCTTTGAAAGTATACACCAACTGTTTTTTACATTTCTTATCAAGTCAAAAAATCATAGTCTTTCATTCCACTCGCCTTCTGTGTAAAAAATAGCCCTTAAAATAAACACAATAATTAAAATTTATTAGTAATTTTTGTTTTTTAGGGCCATACACCTACTAGCTTAGGCTAGACTTGTGGGATAGGAAGTGTAAGCTCCCCATATGTATTTAAATTCAGACATAGTGGGCCAATCGATAGGTAAATCCTTCTCTTTATTGATAGTATCTGGGAAGCTCCTCTCAAATGGGAGTTAAGCACGAGGCTGCGTGGAGGCATTGGACTGAGGAGATAACCTTCCAATTCCTTGTCAAAACATAAATCAGGATTTTTAAGCATCTGGGGATTCTATCATAGATAGAGTTTTGGGCTCAACTACCGTGCCCATGCATACAAATCAGGCTTGCGACTGTCCACCCAGACTGTTGGTATAGTTAAGGTAGCCTCTAGTCTCTTGACTTCTAGGGTTCATACATAGGTAAACTGGAAGGCTATTTCTGGTTCACCTTGGGTGGGATTGGAAGGTAACCCTTGTTGAAAGTGTAGGAGGGTAGTGGGTGATTCCTTCACTTGTGCCTAATAACCTCTTCAAGGACACCAAGCAATTGTCTTTCAGCTTTCTTCGGGAAAGCATATCTTTTACCTTTGCTGACTGTTGAGACTTTAGGATTTTTCATAGTGATTGCTCTGTGGTTTGTCTGTGTTTAGCTGACCTTAGGGTTTGAATTGTCAAATTTACAATCATGGAGGACCAACCTATCAGAAGGTCATGAAGGTTGCAAAACCTTCCTCCTCTTATCACATTGGAACCTCCACCTCCCCCTCAAAGGAGGAGATTGGACATGGATGGTTCATTTGAACCAATAGGAGTTAGCGAAGTTCCAGGTGAACCAGAAATTAGGGAAAACCATATTAATTTGAACACAGTTGAGATAGAAGACTTGTAGGCTAACGATTTTGCAAGGAATTTTAATACACCTCTGATTGATTTAAACGATCCTGTGTGTCAAAACCCCAGATTTTCTGAAAAATTTAAATTTTTTAAAATACAGATAATTTTCATAAAAGCAGTCAACTAAATGTTTAATTTGTTATATGTTAATGAATTCATTATCTGAATTATCTATTTGATTATGTTTATCTTAAAGAACAATTCTTTTTTAGTTTACTGACTTGTTTTCTCTTTGCGACCACAAGGTGGAACTGTCATGAAATTCTGGGCTTACTTAGCTTTCGAGCTAATGCAGAAAGTTTTCCTACTCTTACAGACTTACAGGTAAGAAGTTTGGGTGCTGCTTGCAAAAATTCTAAAGCATTCAATTATAATTTCTTTGCACAATAATAGCTCAGTAAAAGAATATAAATGCTATTAAAGTTCCAGAGCTTATCGAGGTAAAATCATTAATCTGTCCTTCTCTTTAAGATGCTATGGAAAAGAGATTTAAATCTATCAGTAATGGTGACAACTGCTTTATTTATAGTAGAAGTAATTTATAGTTCTTAATGCATATTGAACTCTTCGAAGTCCACCCTAGTCGTCAAGTGTAAAAGTGTCTTGAATCTTTCTTTGCAAGCAGTTTTTAAGAATGAAAGAGTTATTATGTCAAGGGTCTAATTTAAATTGTGCACAAATACATTTACATCAAGATGGATTTGGTTACTGCTTGTGATAAGAAAATAATGTATATTGATAAGGAGTTTAAGTACTACTGTTTCCATTTTCAAAACTTTGACGTTTAACGGGATTACATCTTTATTACAAGCCGCTCTTGAAGAGGATTAAACTAGTGTTGATGCATAGAGTTCTTTTACACATAACCTATTCAGATGATAACGTTTAAATAGTGTTATTAATCATCAAAAGGTTAATTATTGTTAAAATCTGATAGTTACTAAAATGCTTAACACCGTTGTTTACTCATTTAAGGTTTTACACAACAAATACTCCAAAGGATAACTAGAGCTATTCTCATAAGATAGATATCTTATCGTGAACAGGTTTTATACAATTCCTTTCATAGATGTAAAAGGGCATGTCCTTAATGGATTATAACCATTGATATAATGCAAGTCATAACAGTTTTAAGGCCTAACTTTTAAGTTGATGAATATTTTGTTAAAAGAATTGAGGCTTAACCCTTGTCATAATTATTATAGTTTGTTGTAAGGCTATTATGCAAGCATAGGCAAAAGGGTTAAGAAAATAGAACACACCATAATGAAACTATGGTTTACTCTTGATCTATGTTTTAAAAACTATTGTTACATGCCTCCTTTACAAGTATAAGTTCTAGGTCATGCATTGGTATAGATCCACGTTATGATATTATCCTACTCTTCGTTCTAAGGTTTACTTGGTTGAACTTTACAATGTGCAGGTTGGTTGACATTTGGTACCACAAACCTTGTAGAATATTCCCATTGCATGATTTGGATTACAAATCATTTGGATACTTGCTCACTGTAAACTATATTGTTTTTACCCACTGCTTGCCAATTATTAAATTGTCAACGTGGGCTCGTCGTAGCCAAGTGTTTGGAGGTTAAAAGGGTAGTCTTGAACCCTAGTTTGACATTCCTTCGTCGCTTTCGGGCCTCCAGCCACTCTGCTATTACACTCCTGTCTGCACTATCGCTTGCACTTGCTGTTGGTAGTCTTCCTACTTGTTATATTCCTCGTGAGCTCATCCCAAATGCATAGTAGAGAAGTGTTGTTACCAAATGTTATTGCTTGGGCATAGGTAAGTGGTTCTTTCTCCAGTATTTCACCATTTCAGCGCACTCAATCCCGAACCCTTCGACTGTAAATAGTCCCCTTCTTCTTTGGCTTGGCACTAAGAGTCGTGGTCTTTCATTTCAGAGTTGCTGTAGCATAGGTTTTCACTGCAGAGTAGTGTCTTGGCTGGAAAGAGGTGATGACCCAAGCACATTTAATTGTTGGGCTTGTTGTTCCTGTTCTCTGTTGCTGTAGGTTGTTTGTTGGATCAATAACTCCTTCTTTCTCGCAGCAGATGCAGGGTTTCATCCTCCTCACGCTGGTGATTGATTTATTGCTCGTGGGTGGTCGCGCAACAGTAAAATTTTAGGTAAGAAATTCTATTTCAACTTCGTTATCATTGCCGTTTTAATTTCTATACACAGTTGTTTATTTTGTATACCAGAATTTAACATTATCGTTCTTCTTGTTCACAGGTCAACCCGTCCCTCTGCGTGTTTGTGCGAGGCTGTGGAAATTGCTTGTTGGTTCACGGGTAAGCCCTGGGTTATCCATGGAAATTCCTCCTTGTTTGGTCCCTTATGGTTCCTTTAACAGTTGGCCGCCGTGGCCTGCAAAACCCTTGAGGTTTTGGTTTATTTGGGTTGACCTGTTTGCTGTTTGTTTGTTGATATTAACCCCTTACTTGATGCGGGGCCTCCGGCTTAGGCCGTGACTGTAAAATTTAGTTTTGTTTTGATTACTGTGTGTGTGTGTGTGTGTGTGTGTGTGTGTGTGTGTGTGTATAATGGAAAGGCTATAAAAGCCTCACTCTGTGGATTTTGTTTAAGTCCCTGAGTACATATCTGAATTAAATTCTTCAGTTTGTTAACTCTGTTGTACATTTTAATACTAGTAGGGTTTTACCCTAACTCGAAGATATATAAAAAGTATTTACAGTTTCTTTTTAATTAAATATCTGTTATTTACAATGTACTTCAGTGATTTGTTGGGTTATTGTTTATGTTGAAATAATGATGGGTTAGGCTCTGTGAATCGAGCATAATATTACTCAGTTGGTTTATTTCTTGTGCGTTATTGCAAATGAGTTTTCACCCTGTAATATTATTTAGTTATTACCTTATGGGGTTTCTGTACATTGTTTTTATAATAACTTACTTTATTATAATAAAATTTGTAAATGTTGTTATATAATTTTTAACCTTCGGAAATATAAGAACTCCATGTTTTTACTGATGTACTTATGTATCTGTCAGATACAGCTTTTGAGTACAAAAATTATATTATATTTAATGCTTACTATAATGGAATAAGTACATTACTTTGTTTACTTAGTAATACTATTCCTATAATTATATATTACCTTTATACTTAGTCCATAGAATGTGTATAATAAGAAAGTGTTTTTCTATTATATTCTTATGCTTCTGTACTAATATATTTTATAAGAAGCCCTGCTAAAGTTCTGTATTATTCTATGGTTGTTATCGTATTAGTATTTATAATAAAAAGAAAAGAATAAACTATGTATGTTCTGACCTGTAAACTATATGATAATGTTTGTTTAAATTTCTAGAAGATAGGTTAGTAGATATATAACTTATATAAGTTCCGTCAGACAAAAATGAAAAGTTATTTACACTACAATGTAAATAAAAAAAATATCTTACACTTAATAGTTTTAGCTTTAGAACCAAAGCTAAATTAGTCTATCCGCATTCACAGTTTGAATCTTATAAAAGAAAAGAATACAATAATTATTTGTCCTATTCAGAAAAGAATAACCTGTAGAGATGAATGATATTCTAAAATATCCTGACACTGCATATCTTAACTTTTATATATTTTATTATTTTTGTTTCAAGTAAATAAAGGTTTCGAAAATGATTACTGCAAAAAGAACTGTTTCATCTACGAAACATATTACTATCAGTAAAAAGATAAAGCTTCTTTCTTCGTTTCTAAAATCTATCATTCAAATTCTAGGTCTAACCCTAATCCTTCTCTATGTACAGAATGTTATTGCTTCTGATAGTAAAATGAAAATAAACATTCTCTTAAACAAACTAAAATTTTATTCTATATTGCATCATACTTCCTTTATATAATTTCACCACCTGTGCTGGAGTACGATCTGGATCACTCCAGATGAGAAAAAACACAGGTAGGGTTTGTCTCTTATTAAACATATTTTCATTACTAAAACAAACTGAGTTATCCTATCCTCTAAGTTTCTACATCATAAACTGTAAATGCATCATTCAATCATACACAAATAATAACATAGAAATTAAATAATAATAGAACCTGTTCTTAGAGCTTGGACGACAACAGCAATGGGAGGTCGTTCCTCCCTACCAACTCCTGGAGAGCGCTCAAACAACGACTCCTCAGGACCCCCGAGCTTGCTTTGGTCTCCCTGGCTGGAACTAGGTGTAGCAATAATCAAGTACTAGTCTTCAGACTCAAAACCAATCTTGAACTTATAAATCAGTCCTCTCAGCTAACAAGCTGCATCAGACCAAGTTACTGTAGATTATCTCTCAAAAACACCTTCCTTACAGTTTTCCCTTTTTCCCAATGAATTCCTTGAAGTGCATTCCACCTGAATGATTCTTCTCCTGGAAAATATCTGAGCAGCCTCAGCTCTCTACATTGGGTACTTTTAAAAGATTGCCTAGGTCTTTTTGGGTTAGTTGTCATTTATTGAGCCACCTGCTCTGATCCCACTTTCTTGGGGGATCATGACCCCAAATGTAGGGAAGTTTCCACCTGAAACTTAGGAAGTGTTTGAGGATGTTGCCACTTGTATTTTGCTCTCCACCTAGTTCCTTCCACCAGTTTGACCAATAACACTCTTATTAACAGCTCTCCCAAGCTGTTGTCTCCACTCTTTATTTATTAAAAATAAAATATTCAGAATTACATTCCACATCTTTTGACTCTGCTGAGTCATCAGTTCCTACTTAGCATTAAATTTAACATAATGTTTTAGGAATAAAATTAAAACAATTAACATTATTTTACAAAATTGGGGTATGTGACACTATGATTGTTTAGGTTCGTCCTTTTGATCCACCCATTAATGGTGTCCCTGTGGGAAGAATAATGTCTAGTGTAGGAGAGAGTTCTTTCATTTTTACCTAATCCATCCCGGCTGAAGGGGTGCTACCACCCTCGGTAAGTACCCCTAGATCAATCATACCTACTACGCCATTAACTCCAGTGAGCCGAGTGGTCCAACCACCGGTTCCCCCAAGCCTAGCAGGTGCTTATGGTGGTATGGTCATTAGGATTCCTAGTGTACCTACAGTTCCAACCTCCTTTGCACACACTGCCCAGAGTGGTCCGACGGGATCCTCGGCTTTTGTCAAAGGATTTCCTTGGAATGGGGGGAACATACCCCCATCCAATCCATATGTAGGCCCACCACCCTCTTATGTAGGGGTGCAGTTTGGAAGCACTAACCCTTATGGTCAAGGTTTCCAGACCCCAGTCTCTGCTCCATTCACGAGCTCTCCCTTTTCACTTTTTAGTGGAGGGATACCTGCTCCTGTTTTTCAAACTCCAGTTTCAACTGGGGCAGCCAGAACCTCTTATACTACACTGTATACCAACAATCCTATGGCTTACAGATGGAATCCATTTCAAATTAACCCATCCACTTCGCAACCGGCGATAGGGGGCAACCCCACCTTTACATATGGGAATTTTGGGGCAAGTCCTTCTAATCCCCAAACTGGTACTTTTCGTGCTCCGGTTCGACCTAAGTTTCCTTTCTTGGAAACATTAAACTTGCCAGATTTATCTAAAATGATGAATGACCCGGTGAGGCATGATCCCTCCTAGCCACCTATACCCACCAAGTTGCCGTTGGACATCCCAAAATTTGAAGGCAAAGTTGGTGAATATCGTGGGGCTCATGCCACCAATTTTCATTTATGGTTCTCTTCCAACTCACTGAATGAAGATTCAGTTAGGTTGAGGTTGTTCCAAAGAACATTGATGAATACTGCAGCAAAATGGTACATTGAATTTCCTTCTGCTGCTTTTAGTAGTTTTTGGGACTTGGCTAACGCATTTCTTAGCCACTTTTAGCTTCCTGTCTGATATGATTTCAGAACGGACTTGTTATCTACCTTAAAGCAGAACAAGGCTACCAATATCTTGGATCACATCCAAGAATGGAGGAGGTGAAAGAGCCTTATTAAAGCCAATATTCCTCCTGAGTTCTTACTAGAATGGTTCCTTAAATCACTATTGCCTTATACATCTAAGGACGTATCGACTTCAGGAGTGATGAGTGAGGAAGAAGTTATCCTTAGGGCCCAGCAATTAGATTTGATTTACTCTCAGTCTGGGATATTGTATGAGATTATCCCTGAGTCACCGAGGCCAACACACGATGCAGAGAAACTTAAGCCTGGAACCCATGGCGATGGTGTGGTTGGGCCCGTTAATACTTCCACTGTAGAATCTTTGGCCAAACAACTCCATCAGTTGTCCGTTAAAATTTTTAGGGCGGAGGCAGCAAAGGCTGCCCCCTCACCCCAAAATGTAAATGTTTTTGCACAGACCTCTCAGAAGCGCAATCAGCATCCTGGTGGGAAAAAGAAGAGAGGAAAGAAAGGGGAGGGAAATCAAAACAAGCAGAAACCCACAAACAATGTTGATGGGGGCAAGAAAGAAAAGAAAAAGGTGAAATTCCCATGTAAGTTGTGCCATGAGGATCACCTCACCCATCTTTTTCCCCTTATGGAACAAGCCCAAAAGCTATTAAAAGCTCAACAACCGGCTGTCCTGAAGGATCTGTTTCCCCAAGGGAAGAATTCTGCTTCAGCTTCGAATGCAGTAGAGGGCACCCCAAATTCCCCTGACCCCAATTATATCAACATGGCTTGATCTTCAACTTTGCTATAGACTAGGAATAAGAACTATGAAAAAGAGACCTCTGAGAAGGGTAAGTCTATAGGTGAAACTTCTAACCCTCTCACGATTGAGAAACCTACTGAAACTATGCCCAAGATACCGAAAGGTGTCTTTAAGAAGACCTTGCATAATCCTAATGATAGGGCTACATCAAACTACTCCGTGGTTGAAGACTTAGCCCAGATACCTTGTGCAATGTCAGCTTTAGAGGTGTTACAGAGTTGTCCCGCCCAGCGGGATGCACTCTTAGCAGCCTTAGGCAGTATGGACTCATCGAGTCTCATGGCGAAATTTCACTTGTTTGATTTCAAAATTCACCTACCTTACCATGTAGCCTTATCAATAGATTTCATCTATGGTGGAAATACCATTGGAATGGTAATTATTAACGAGGGTGCTTCTACATGTGTTATGTCCTTGTCATGTTGGAAAGATCTTGGATCTCCAGAGCTGGTCCCGTCAAACAACCTTCTTACTACTTTCGACGGAAGGTCATTTCATCTGCATGGTATCCTACCGGTTTTTGAAATTAAGCTGGCAGGGAAAGCGGTGTCTGTTGAGGTAGAGGTGATTGATGCAACTTTGGACTATAATTTTCTTTTGGGAAGAAGCTGGACTTATGCCATGTCTGCTATTGCATCGATAGTCTTTCGGGTGGTAGTGTTTCCACACGAAGGGAAGTTGGTTACTGTTGACCAACTCAATTTTACTCGAAAAGGACTCATGAAGTCTAATGAGTCCACTGTACCATTGGTTGATCAGGTCAAACTTGTTGCACAGAGCTTAGGGGCTGGAATGTACATATCATTGATGGGCACTTTCAATCTTCCAGCTCCTATTAATTATATAGGTTCTACTAGTGTGGGAAAGTCCATTGCTACGGTTGTTGATAGGATTGATCCTTGGGTTCTCCATACCCACCATGAACCTGAAGTGCCCCTATCAGTAGTGGAAGTAGCTTATCAAGCTATCACACAAACTACTGTTGATCCCATTTCGGTTCCACTCTCAGTATCAGAGGAATTGGAAGAAGTCTATCTTCCTGCTTGGGAAGAAAACTCTTTGGATTCAATGGATTGTTTAGATATGGTTTTACCTTTTGATGAAGCCATTCTGGAATCCATGTGCGGATGAGATAAGATCTGTGAAAATCTTCACCATTGATCCTATTTTCTTCCATAGATAAGCAGGATAGAGAATCAAGAGTTTCATGTGAGACTGACAGATGATGTTGATACACCTGTTAATCCCTTACCTAGGGAAGGAATGTTTGCTGAGGGGAATATGGAAAATATTTCTGCTACCATCCCTATCAACATCTCTGTAAATCTTGATGTTGTGGAAAATATACATATCGGCGCAAACTGCTCTACTGAGGAGATTGCCATTTATACCGCATTCTTTAATGAATTCTGTGACTTTTTTTCCTGGTCATATGAGGAGATGCTAGGCATTGATCCATCTATAGTCAAGCATGAGATCTAAACATACCCTGACGCTAAACCAGTTCAGAAAAAGTTGAGACCTGTTAACCCGCGTAAAGCGGCGGCAGTGAAGGCTGAAGTGGAAAAACTGTTGAAAGCCGGTTTTATTTATCCCATAGCTTTGACGGAATGGGTATCCAGCCCTGTTCCTGTTGATAAGAAGCAAGGGACCATACGCATCTATACTGACTTCAAAGATTTAAACAAATCCTGTCCTAAGGACAACTATCCGACGCCATTTATAGACCAAATTATTGATGCTTGCGTGAGAAGTGAAGTTTTTTCGTTTATGGATGGTTTCTCCGGATATAATCAAATTCAAATAAAACCGGAAGACCAACATAAAACTTCTTTCATTTGTCCTTGGGGTACCTTCGTGTACAAAAAAATTCCCTTTGGATTGAAAAATTCTAGGGAAACCTTTCAGCGGTCAATGAATTTTGCCTTCCATGATATCAAAGCCATTGTCAAGCCCTACCTTGATGATCTGCCTGCACATTCTTGTAAGAGGATTGACCATCCAGATCACTTGCGTTTGATATTTGAACAATGCAGATACTATAAAATTCGCTTGAATCCCCACAAGTGTGTATTCTGTGTCGAGTCAAGGAGACTGCTTGGATTCATTGTTTCTAATAGAGGCATTCAGGTGGATCCGTTAAAAGTTGAGGCCATTGTAAATCTACCTCCTCCTCGTTCTATCAGGAAACTTTAGAGCCTACAGGGAAAGTCCAATTTTCTTTGATGTTTCATTGTAAACTATGCCAATATTACTAAGGATTTCATGCGCCTGCTAAAACAGGACACCCCATTTGTATGGGATGAAACTGCACAACTCACATTTGAGGCATTAAAAAAAGATTTGTTGTCGGCACCTTTATTACGTCCGTTAGATTACTCTAGGGATTTTATATTGTATCTGGCTACGTCCGAGTCGACCATAGGGGTGGTCCTCGTCCAGGAGGACGATAGGCTCCAAGATCATGCCGTTTACTATCTTAGCCATGCTTTAGCTAGACCTGAATTGAGGTACTCCCATGTCGAGAAATTGGTCTTAGTAACTGTTTATGCTGTTCAAAGGTTCTGTCACTACATCTTAGTAAGGACTACAATGGTAGTGGAAGATGTTAATCCTTTTCAATATGTTTTGTCCTGACGGATAGTTGGAGGAAAATTCAACAAATGGATAGTCATTCTCCAAGAGTTTGACTTGGATTTTCAGTCTGCCAAATCTGAAAAATCCTTAGTTTTTGCTGAACTTATTGCAGAATTTCCAGTTGATGAAGATGTAGCCATTGAAGAAGACTCATTCCCAGATGAGCACATCATTTTGATTTCCACCTATGATCCCTGGTACGGAGATATACTTATCTATCTCCAAACTTTGAAGTATCCTACAGCTTTCTCGCGGGAATAACAATGTAAACTACGCCTACATGCCAAGAACTTCCTCATCATAGGAGATACTTTATATCATAGAGGGTTAGATTCTATTTTGCATCGATGTTTGACCCACAAGGAAGTAGAGATTGTCCTAAATGATGCCCATAGTGGAGCATGTGGGGGTCATTTATCTGGGTTAGCAGTGGCCCATAAAATATTACGTGCCGGTTATTTTTGGCCCACAATCTTTAAAGATTGTGTGGAAGCAGTTAAGCGATGTCATCCTTGTTAGATTTATACCGGGAAAATGCAGTCACATCCTGCTCCATTGTTTCTCGTTATCTCGGTGGGCCCCTTCATAAAGTGGGGGATTGATTACATGACGTGTAACCAAGCCTCAGCTGGGGGGCACAAATATATCATTGTCTCTATGGATTATTTTACAAAATGGGCAGAGGCAATGCCCACCTTTAGAGCTGGCGGGGAAACTGCAGCTTTCTTCGTGTTCAATCAAATTATAGCACAATTTGGTATAACCAAGGTGATTTTCACTGACCATGGAAGTCATTTTCAAAATAGCATGATGACGGTACTGACCACTATGCTAGGATTTAGACAGGAACATTCATCCTCATTCTATCCTCAAGCCAATGGTCAGGTCGAGGTTGTTAATAAAACTTTGAAAAATATCCTCAAATGTACTATTAATGTAGCCTGTTCAAACTGGCATATCATGCTATACCCTACTCTTTGGGCGCATCGAACCAATGTAAAAACTGCTATGGGTTTCTCCCCCTTCCAACTCGTCCATGGAGTGTAAGTTGTTACCCTGATTAAATGTGAAATTCCGTCTTTGAAAATTTCTATTCATGTGTTACCGGATACGATTGAGCTTGAATAATGTCTATTACATTTAGAACACCTTGATGAACAGTGTAGAGATGTGCTGACAACAAACCAAGCTCATAAAAATAGGGTCAAAAGCCAGTATGATCAATCGGTCAAGCCTTGAATTTTCTCTGAGGGAGAACTTGTTTTGCTCTGGGACCAAGACAAGGAACCCTTGGGGGCAGGAAAGTTCAAGTCTATATGGTTAGGACATATATCGTGTCGAAAGTATTAAATAAAGGCGCATATGAATTGATAGATTTCGATGGGAATAAGCTGGCTGAGCTTGGAAATGGGCTCTACCTGAAAAAGTACTATGCTTAGTCTTAGCACTTTTTCTTGTATTTTGTTGTACGTATTTTTATGTACATTAGTTTGTCGGTTGTGTTTTTTATACCACCTGCTGGTTGTTTCAAATTTCTTTTGGGAGGTTCGTAGGTTTCACTGATGGCGCCAGTCACGACACATGTAATTTAGCTTCGGCTGCATGGGTCATTTATTCGCCCTCAGGACAACTAGTTGCCTCAGGAGGCGCTTGCTTAGGTCCTGCTTCCAATAATGTGGCTGAATATAGGGCTGTCATTGAGCTTCTATGGGATGCTTTGTCACGTGGTATCATCCAGCTGGAAGTCCGACTGGACTCTCAATTGGTATTTTACCAACTCAATTGGGTTTACCAGGTACGAAACCCTATTCTATTACGTCATTTTATGCAAGTTAGGTTATTGGAAAGAAATTTTGAGTTCATTACATTCAATCATATTCCAAGGAATCAAAATTCATTAACTGATGCATACGCTAATTACATCTTGGATTGGTATTTAACACATTTTTCATACAAATATATAGCAAACACATAAAAAACATTTGTAAATAAACCCACAATATATATATATATATATATAGATATGTGAATATCTGTCCATAGATAGGTTGAGTCTCTGATCCTTAGATCCAGTCATAACTGTATAATATACAAAAAATATACAAAATATGGATCAAAGTCCATCAAATTCCCTAGATCTAAGCTGGACCACCCTAGTCGCTTGGCCCACCCTAGTTGCTTGGACCACCCCGGTCCCCCCAAGTCACCATGTACTCTGGCTTAATCATCCTCTTCGGCTTTAGCAGCCTCAACAGCATCTATGTATACTAATATTACTCTGGCTACTCGCCTCAAAAGGCGTATCCATATAGGTTGTACACCAACCACGAACTCCTGCATGATGGTTGGGATGTGCTCAATCCATAAGGTGGGTACTCTCTAGGTAAGCCTGGCCAGCTTCCCCTCTAGAACCCTAATCAGCCCTTGGTCTTCTCCCAATATAGGATGCACATACATGCATGGATGCTCTTCAGGACGGACCAGTCCAATATCTGCATTTTGACATTTTAAAAGGATTAGAACTCTTATACATATGTATATATCTCTATATTTTAAAATTCATAAAAATTTGAAAATTTGAAAATAAAAATTACCTAACTCTCCCCATGCTCCTCCTGGAGGGAGGACGAGGTCTACATCACCCCGGAAATCCATTCCAGCATATGGAAACTGCTCCAAAGCTAGCAACTGACACTCCCACCAAAAGTAGAAGTCATCATCATAGACACTCTGCACCGAGCCACCACCTCCCTGGCGGAGGAATATATCTCCCCATCTACTCAGCCTAGGCTAATGAGGAGAACGAACTGGAAAAGGTACTGCATGGATCAATCCTGGCACTCTCTCAAAGAAGAAGTCTACCAGTATGCTAGAATATCCAAAATTCTTCCTCCTTCGTCTCTTGCAGTCAAAGAGATGTTTTCTTATAATCGGGATCACTCTCGAGCACCAGTCATATAGGCCCCCCTACATACAATCCACTGCTAGTCTCATTTGGTTCTATGTCGCAAGGTGAATATAAGATGATCCTGCAACCCTCACTATGGTACTTGTAAATACTTGTAGAGGAAGGTCACGTATGTGTACAATGGGGATGCAACTACCACTCTTTTGTGTGCCTAGTGCGCAGTATACATCAATATAGTTTTGGACACTTAGAGGATCACCGCCTCTGCAAGTGCCTTCTAAGTTTACCGGAGCTCCCCGTCGTGATAGACCCGCAATGAAATAGATATGCTCTGAATTAATCTCCAAGGACTCACCTTGAAGGTCAAACATACCCAAGTCATGATCCCAATAATTTATCAAGAACTCTAAGAGGTGGATATTGGCCTGCATAGATGAGGTACATAAAAACTTTAAAAACCCACTTGAACATAAAACATTCACGGTGGGGGCATCTTGGAGTGCTTCTTGATCCATATCTTCATGTTCACACTCCCTCCACTCAAGCACCATATTCAAACCTAGTAAACAAGCATTTGCAAACTTTCAATTTCATGTAAAATTTCAAATTTTTGACCCTATATGCTTCTTGTTCACCTCACGCAACGTACACGACTGTCTATTAAGGCATGTTGCATACTGTACGCGACTGTCCTTTGGGCAACCCACGTACAGAACGTGTGTACGTGAGTTTCAATATAGCGAACCCGCATACACAGCGTTGCTTGGTTTAGGGTGCTTAAAAACATAAAATTAGGGCCTAATTTTGATAAATGATTGGATCAAATTGAAGAGCATGGAGTTTAGTATTACCTGACGCTTGCGGATTTGGAATTGGTCCACCGGATTGTCCACTCCGAGCAATTGAAGGTAGAGGTGAAAACTTGTCTTTTATGGCTAAAAATTCAAATGGTGAGTTTTATTTATGTTTTTGAACTATTTATAGAAATTTTATTTCTTAAAGTGGGTTTTTTCCCTATAGTTCACAATTTCTAAAACTAATACCACATCTTTTTGCCTTGTAATAGGTTTGTCATCATTTTAAGGTGTTTTTGCTCATATAGGATGGTTTTTTATCATTTCACATGCATTCTGCATTTTTACCTATTCCATCTTAAACCTAGCAATTAACATTCTAACCACGGACTATGGTATTTTAACCATTAGCTCCTTGTCTTTACCATTGTTCTTCCATGGATAGGGCCTTCCTCTCACGAGTATCCCCATTTAGAACCTATTTTGTCTTTCAATACTCATGCTGCAGCTGTCTTAGGTACAAGGGAATCTTTTTAGCTATTTTTCAAGCCAAATTGAGCCTCATTTTGGTCTCTTTTTACAAGCTATCCCTTTATAGGACTCCCCGCCCTTATGGAGTTTCTTTAGGCCTAGGTCTAACTCCTTAAAAATACACTTAACTACCGAGTTAACTTGTCCGTTCAAGCTCATTAAGAATACGTGAATGGGCATCCACATTGGTGGTAGGTTATCTCTTTCTTGGACCATGTGGAATAATACGAGAAAGGATCACTCTCTTTTCTACGAAATTGAGAAGAGTATTCTCAGGTACAGGTTTATCACTTTTTCGGACCCGAGGGACTAAATTTACAGAAAAGGAACACCCGGTTTGAGCTCAGTTTTCTCTTTTTCGTGCTCTAGACCTAAACATGAAAAATATTCTGAGTGTACTTTATGTCTTTGTCATGCTCGTTAAATACTAAAGAACAAAGCATCGAGTTTATTGTTGTAAGCCCCATTTCTCATACTCAAATGGATCTTTCCGAGTGATCTTGATTTCCTTCACACTTGTAAAACTCAAGCTATATGCTGCTCTTGAAGGAGCGTTGGGTAGGTGGTAATTTAACCTTTTTCGGACCTCCTTGACTAAGTACAAAAAATGTTCACATTTTCTTCTACGGAAGTTAAGAGAGTTCTTCTGTGGTATGTTTTATACTTTTCCAGCCTCAGGAGACTAAATTCGACGAAAAAGGACCCCCCTGGAGTCTTCTTTGGAATTTTCAGACTCTTTAAATATGAAAATACCAGGTGAGCATGTACTAGTTTGGGCTCATAAAATCCACGAATCAGTAACACTATCAAGCATTATTCCCTCTTCTCTTCAAGCTTGTCAAAAAATGAAGAGAGATCCGAGTTGACTTTCCTGGACTCGTTAAAATTTAACAGGGAAGGTAAGGAAGAAGTTTTCTTGTGGTTTTCAGTTAGTGGCAGCATGTCATCCTTGAACAAAGCACTCTCTGTTTTTTTCGATACTCATGTCTCAGTGTTCACTTTCAGTTCAACTATTACTTTGAGTTTCTTACTCCTCCTCTTGTCAGTTCTACTTGGGGAATTTGATCATGTCTCCTACATGACATATAAGTCTAGTTGTTCTATATGTAAAGTTAAAAGGCTGACTTGGGTCATCTCTATGTCATGCTCACTGTTCAAGGACTTAAACCTATGTCTAATCTATATCATGATTCCATCATTGTCATATCTATTATTACTTATGTCTCCCTTCCTTTACCCAGTTCCTAGTCACTCTTGTGATCTGTTGGAGGATCTATTGCCTTCCTCATCACAATATGGTTCCGCATCAACACTTCCTGACGACGAAGACCTAGAGTTATGATGATTGTACCTCAGGATTCACTCTCATTATTGGTGAATTCCTTTGCTTTAGTTGTCGATTATCACCTGTTGATTGACAATCTGTTGAATCCGCTCCATGTTCAACTTCAATAACATCTATTCACATGGCTTGGATTGTACTGGTTCTTTGGGATTGGTTATGAAGACCTTAGTTTCCTATCTATGGACTAAGTTGCGCAAGACTATGTTGTACTTATTTACACAGCTTCCATATTTTTGAAGACTCATCATTATTGTATATTGTGGCTTCGATCCACCTTTGTAATATACGTGGTCTTGTACTCGTACTATATGATGTACTCAAATATTTTAAAGGATCTAGTGTTCCAGTATATTGAACATAGCATCCTCAGATATGACTTTGTATATGACATTATTATGTATTTGTTTCAGGTACTACCTCTGCTCCATTGGATTTCTGAGTTCTCCAAAGATAATGATTATAATGTATTTCGGCCATCACTTCTCTCTGACCTCACACATTAGGGGGCATCTGTTATCAACCCAAATGGCACTTCTCCGTCCAAGTACCGACACTTCATATGTTGGTACACAAAAGAACACTATTGTTGCAGAACTCACAGTCCTTTGGTTGCAGAGGAGTCCTTGTTTCAGGCATTGGGTTGTACACTTATCTCATTCACTATTGTTAATAAAGAGAATTCTTCTTCCAACTTTGTGTTGAGTCTCTTTCATGTATCATGGTTGATAAATATATTTGATTAAGCACTATATATGTTGTTTATCTAACCTGTCATATATACATGTATAAGTTTGTACTTGGAGAATTTTCTCTTTGCAGGTGAAGGAGGTGCATCCCTAAAAGATTTGGAGAGAAGCAAAGTGGGAGAAGACAAAGCTTGGATCAACCGTCGATAATCGGGTGAGTCCAACATATCTTCCTATTTCCTTTCTGTACTTTAAAGCTTATTGTCTGCAAGTTTTAGATGTACATTGGTAACCCTAGACCCTAGGTTATAAGGGTGTTTATTCCTGAACAACATCCAGTTTTGTTGTTCAAGAATAAACACCCTTACAACCTAGGGCCTGGGGTTACCGACGTACATCTAAAAATTGCAGACAATCATCTTTAAAGTACATAAAAGAAATAGGAATATATGTTTGACTAACTTGATTATCGACTGTTGATCCAAGCTTTGACTTCTCCCGCTCTGCTTCTCTCCAAAGCTTTCAGGGATGCACCTCCTTCACCTGCAAAGAGAAAATTATCCGAGTACAAACTTATACATGTATATATGTCAGGTTAGATAAAAAACATATATAGTGCTTAATCAAATATATTTATCAACCATGATACATGAAAGAGACTCAACACAAAGTTGGAAGAGGAATTCTCTTTATTAACAATAGTGAATGAGATAAGTGTACAACCGAACGCCTGAAACAAGGACTCCTCTGCAACCAAAGGACTCTGAGTTCTGCTGCTCCAAATACTTCTGAGGATATACCATCAGCATAACTTTGCTCTCCAAGATTCATTGATTAATTCCCTCCCCAAGGCCTCTATTTATACTTTGGAAAATAGAGCAGTTTCAAAGGTTGAGGAGGTTGAGACAGGTTAGATGGTTAATGCTTAGGGCTCAAATAATCACCATTAATCATGTTTTATTATTTTTAATTTTGAATGGATGTGTACGCGACTATTGATACTGGAAACCCACGTATGACACGTGATTTGCTTTAAGGGAAACCCGCGTATAGATCTGTACGCAGGTTGTAATGGGAATAGTCGTGTACAGTACACGGGTTGTCAACAAACATAGTCGCGTATGTACGCAAGTTTCAGTGGAGATAGTCACGTACAACAATCAACATATAGAAAGATAAAATGGTAAGCTGGTTTGAGGATAAATGCATCTCATGTCATGCCCATCTATAGTGTTTAGGCAACCTTCAATCCTATAGTGTCCTTTTGTGTACCAACATATGAAGTGTCAGCACTCGGATGGAGAAGTTCCATTTGGGTTGATAACACTCTATACTTTATTTGATACATGGTGACGTGGAAGGACCAATTCCCACAACATCTATTAATGGTTACATGTGTTTCCTCACTTATATCGATGATTGTTCTAGGCTATGATGGATCTACTTTATGAAACAAAAATTAGAAGTTTTTAATATTTTTAAATTTTTTAAAGCTATGGTTGATAATATTTTCAGGAAAAAGATCAATTCCATTAGATATGATAAAGGAGGAGAGTACATTAAGAGATATTTCCAACATTATTGTGCATCAGATGGGATTCAAATGGAACACTTAGTTCCATATACGCCACAACAGAATGGTGTGGCTGAGAGGAATAACAGATCACTGAAGGAGATGGAAACATGTCTTCTCCATGCCACAAATATTCCTCCTTCTCTTTGGGATGAAGTTGTAAATTGTGCTTCATATTTACAGAAACACAGTGCCTCATAAATCAGTGGTTGGGGCCACTCCATTCGAAGCACTGCATGGGCATAAGCCCAATGTCTCTCATTTGAGAGTTTTTGTTCCCAAATCTTGGGCCAGAATACCCATTGATAAGAGGAAGGCCTTCCAAGCCCAAAGTAGTGAATGCATTCTGCTGGGATATGCAGAAGATGCAAAAGCATACAAGTTGATGGAGGTTGCAACTATGAAATGCTTCATTGAGCGGAGTGTTCAGTTTGAAGAAGATAAATTATGTGATGCACCACCATATGAAGCACAAGAAGGTATAACCACTCTTCCAATACCTTTTGATGATGATTATTTGTTACATGTTTCAAATATAGATGAAGAGGATCAATATCAACATGATCTTGATATTGGGACTGAATCTCATGAGATTCTAGATCCAGAATCAGCAACCATTCCAAACCAAAGGCCTAAGACTAGATGGGATCAAGAGCTCATTACTGCAGCTGGGGATGGTGCTAGAAATCTAGAAGGTAGAAGGAGAACTAGGTCCCATTAGCAGAATGATCATGTTTCTCTTTATCTCATATATTCTCTTCCTACAGAGTGGTGCAACAAGGTTCCAGGAAAGTGCTACATGATGATAGCGAATGATCAACCACTTGGCCTACACAAGAAGAAAATTGATCATTCTCTACCTCTTCAATACAGAAGAAAAACATAGATTCATCAGTTCAGAAAGAAATTCATAGGTTCACATGCATAGCTTCAGGATGCTGCTACACAGAAGAACCATACTATTGCATAGTGCTGCAAATTGTAGCAGAGTTTTTACAAGTTATTTTTATAAGGAGTAAGATTCTTTTCTTCTAAAGATAGCTTGTATTTTCTTGTTCCTGCATATTTTGAGGGGGGGTTTCCCATGAGTTTTTCCCCTATTTCCTTGGTTTATTAAGCAACATTTTTTAATTCTTTTAGATTTGTATATGGGTGACTTTTGGCCTTGTTTCCAGGTCCCACATTTTTCCAAGTTAGGATTATGGGGGGTGTTAGGATTTATAATCCTCCCTTGTCCAAACTGGTCTATTTGATTATATTTCCTAACTTAGGAGTCATTTATTTATTATTGGTTCCACTAGTACCATTGGGTCCACTTGTCCTAATGGGGCCATATGTACCAGTCACTAGAGTGTGGGGAACACAGACCGAGGATAACTACTGTTAGCACTTAGAATTGTACCCAAGGTTGTGGGAGGTAAATCCCAAGGTAACAACAGAACTACTTTAAGAAAGGGATTTGGCTTCTTCCTTTATAGAGAGGGATATCTCATTGATTTTTAACAGGTCCAGATATAAAACTAAAATAAAATTTAGATTATGTTTGTGGTTGAAACAAGGCAAGCATACATTGGGCTATGGAGTCACACATATTCATGAATCATAGAATAGTTTGCAGGTGAAATTATACAAAGGCAAGGTAGCACTCGGTTACAGTCAAAATGTTATTGGTATGGTTATAAAGAAGAAAAAATGTCAATCCCTCAATACAGAGCACCGAGAAGATGAATTTTGCATTAACTTTGGTAAGAAATATTGGTGAATACCTGGAACAATAGCCATAGCATATCAATATGAATTCTGAAACTATTACAAACTCATTCCATATATGATAGAAAAAATAATGACAAGTTTAACAGGAATTCATGCACATAAGAAAGGAAATTACAGACTATAACTATGAAATACACATGAGTCTTTGCAGCAACAGGACAACATTCGTCTCTGTCATTTTTATTAAGGGCATATCTCAAAATAAATAACGTCAAAACCTCATAGGTTCCAACCCTTTCTTCCTCTATTGAGGGTATATTTATAGTATCATAAATATCTCGATACCAACCTCGAAAAACTAAAATCAGTTACAAAATCAGGAATCAATCCTAACAAATTCTGATCTGGAAGATTTGCCATGATCATAAACAAAATAGGAAGGCATGCTGGGATGGCCGTGGTGGATCAAACATGAAATTTTGACATCTAGAAACCACACCCGCTGGATGGAAACAATGGCTCAAAGCACCTTTGATGATCTGCAACAACCTCAATCTTCCTTGCATCTTCCACCTACGAAATAAACCTTAGATGTAGATATGAGACCAAGGGTAATATGGACCATTGAAACTTGTGCCTTGTACCAAATTCTGCTGATCTAGAAAGTTACTTTCTTTGTTCAAGTTCTGGCATAGGAATCCACCTCCACCATGGATCTTTATCTGTTGTTGATCTGGGTCGTTGAAAATCGCAGGGTCTACCCAGTTCTGCATATCAAGGAGTCTACTTATCTTGTGCACACGTCCCTCTTTTCCGCACTGTCAATATCAGATAGATACCTTCCTAACCATTGATCCGATATAAAATATGTGGGACGCAGAAAGCGGAAGGCGGAAGCCCTACTTTTCATAACCAAAACTTCATATTTTTTCTTTCCAACATTTTCCTTTTCGCCATTTTCTTTCCACACCGTTGATTTGTGCGGGAACTTTTTGAATCATTGATCTTGTAGATCATGGAAGGAGAAATTTCAAAACTTTTACAACCAAATTGTTGTGTTTCTACCTTTTCTCTTTCCTCTCCCTTCTGGACCATTGGTATTCACGGAAACTCTCCGGACCATCGATCTGATGAATCACAGAATACAAAACTTCAAATTTTCACAACCAAAATACATTTTTTCCTCTTTCCACTTTTTTCCTCTCCGCATTTTTCTTTCCACACCGTTTATTTGTGTGAGAGCTCTCCGGATCATTGATCCTGCAGATTGGGGAAGGTGAAAGTTTTAACCTTTACAACCCCATTCTTATGTTTTTCGCTTTACGCCTTTCTTCTCTTTAGTGAAAAGTGGAAGGCGGAAATACCAACTTTATGACCAAATTTTGTCCCTTTCCTCTTCCACCATTTTGTTTCTTCCTTTTAAATTCCCACTTTTTCTGGGCCATTGATCTTTGACAGAGCGTTCTGAGCCGTTGGATCCGAGATTGCAGAAAGCGGAAGTCAGATTTTCCAGTTTTTGTAACCTAAAACTTTAGCTTTTCTGCTTCTTCCTTTTGCTAAACTACTGATTTATGCGGAAGCTCTCTTGACCGTAGATATTGGAATGCAGAAAGCAGAAGTCGGGATTACTACTTTTTATAACCAAATTTTTATCTCTTCCGCTCCCAATTTTCCTTTGGCAGAAATGATTTTCATCCTTCGATCTTTTCTGTTGTACATCCAAGCCGTCTATTCACTGCTGAACCTCATTAGCATTCATCAAGGTCATATGATAAGGAAATGTTCTAACCTTATTCCTCCATTTACTGGTCAAATCCCTTACCAATTATTTATCCAAAAAATGGTGCTAACAATTGGATTCAACTAGGGATGTTATCCTCCCTGCGAGGTAGAAAAGAATCCCATAAAATAGGTTCCAAATCCATTAGGGTGCTCCCAGGATTTCCTAAAATCCGCAACATGTTTTGAAAAGAAAAACTAAACTAATGCTGAAACAAGCGAAAAAATTACTGAAAGAAATGATCGCCATGTCAAGCTTATTCATACCTGCCTACCCTGCTTACTAAGCATCAATTCCCAATCAAGTAACCTCTGAATTCCAGTGAAACCAATCAAGCAAATGATCCCATAAACCAATTTTCTCCTCATTCTTGATCGAAAAAAGAAGGTAAGAACTTAATGGAAAATTTTTATGATAAAGGGATTGATCTTTACTGTAGAGACATAACCAGCGAATACCCCTACAAACCTTCTCCATGTATTCTGCCACTGGATCATGACAACCTGTAAAATTTTCTGTTATTTGTTTTCCATGACAAGGCTGCCCCAACTGCAACTCCTATAGAAAGATTACAAAATGCTCTTCAAGAAAACCATGCAAGGAATGCTCCTGACAATTTCCAAATGAGACATCAACTTCTTCATCTAAAATATCAGAATTTAAAACCTGATTCCTTACAAGTGTTTCAAAGAAAATATCATTGTGTTTTCCATAGAATCAAGCAAAGTAATTTCTGAATCTAAAAAACATAAAACAGTATCCCATTTGGATTCCTCCTCTTCTTCTTGGTGATTCAATCCCTTATTGCAGTCTATTGCTTCTTGAGGTGCATCATCTAAGTGACCATCCTCACATTCATAATATAAAGGCATGCTGAAATCTTCTTTAAAAACATCACTAACAGAAACTTCAACATGCTGATTGCACTCTTCATAAGGAAAATTAGGATGACTCTCTTCATGTACATCACTAGGATGATTATATTCTTGCTCATCTAAATAAGGACTAGAATGCAGACCAGGTTCTAGTTGTTCACCCTTCCCATCTTCTTCTTTGTGATTTAACCCCTCATGGAAAACTGTTGTTTCTTCCATAGGCTGGGATTGATGGCACGACTGTTTTCCCTTTTCATTGTCTATTTCTAAAAATGTCATATCATTAATATTTTGTGTTTGCTTAGTGATTTTAAGTATATTTCTTAGAAACTGAAATGAAGCGTAACACAAAGGAAAAATGTCACTTTAAGCACACTCAGTTTCTTCTCTGTTTTCATCCCTTTGACCTTGGATTGCAATGGAATTTTCTTCATTAACAGGCCCTGAGCTTACAAAATCTATAGCTGATTTTTTAAGCATAACATCCAAGTAGTCCTCCTCATACTTAGCAGATATAGGTGGACTAAAATCCTTTTTAAAACCATCACTAATAGAATTTATGACAGGTTGATGATATCCTTCGTAAATCATATTCTTCCTTTGAATAAATTTTTGTCGTTAAAGGGTAACTACTAATTGAACAAGGGCAACCTCTTTTAGTAACAAAATTTAGGAGTTGAAAAATATGAGGAACAATCTGATTGGCATTCCCAACTTCCTTCTTGGCTAGATAGAGAATGACAAGAATTCCACAAACTATCATTAGTTTTAGGAAAAGAGATGTAACTGGTTGAGACAGAGCTTTGTCTTATGTCAACATCAGTCAAGGAATACATTACCAACTACTGGGAATTTTCTTGCATATCATGGAAACTGGTTTGTCTTTCTTTTTTCTTTTCTTTATTCTGCTGGCTACTAGAAGGTTGATTTTGATTGAACCTTCCTTTATTTATAGTAACATCTCTATTTCTCAATTTTATCTTTCTCTAAACATCATCAATAGCATGCAATTATCCTCTTTGGTACTACTCTAACCCTTCCTCAAAATAATTATTGTCATCCTCCTGAGAAAACATACTATGCTCTTCCTTAGTGAGGTATATTTCAGAATCCAATTCACCAAAAAGGTGAATATGATATTCAATAGATTCAACCTCTTCTTCATATGAAACATATTTCTCACGGAAATGTTTGCTTATTTGTTGATCATCTAGATTTCTAGGATTCCTCATATGTCTATGTCTAATTTGTGGAGGTGGGGGAGGATTGGGCCTTCTGAAGTTTGGGTTTCTGATTTGAGGTTCATTCTTTCCTATGTTCAATGGTCTATTATCCACAATTAACCTATCCATCAGTCTCTCCATTGTCATCATCATCATTTCAAACTTAGCATCAATAGGAGAAAAGGAAGTAGAAGTAGAAGGCACATTTTCTTCTCTACCTTTCCTTCTATCTATTTCTACTTTTTGCTTTATTTTTCCACTTGCCATCATATTATCTTCCACTTCTAAAGCATCTTGAAACATAACAGGAAGACTTGTTGATTTTCTCTCTCTCAATAATAATGCAAAGTCACCGTCAAAGGCATCAACATAATGGAGTTTTGTAGTGCCTACAAGGGGTTTAATATCAGTAGGAATAGAGTTATACACCATGATAAATCAACTAGAAAAATCATGGACAGATCCAAAACCTCCTTTATTAATATTATTATATTGAGAAAGCACCTGCAAAGGACTTTTCTTATCATCCCATCTTTCTAAGAATGAAGTTTGGAAAGATTCAAATGTGACAATGGACCTAGCAGGAAAATCTCTAAACCATTTCTTTGCCTCTCCCGACAAACTTAGTAAAAGCAACCTCATCTTAACATCATCATCATCAACCAACTCCAATTCCGCAAAATCATCAAATCTATCAACATGTTGTCTTGCTGTGAAATTTCCATCCCCATTATAGAAGGGAATTTTTTTGGCATAATTTTGAGGAAGGTCATGCAATACAGCAGGTAAGGCCAATGGAGCAAATCTAGAAACCATTCGTCTAGGTGGATTTGGAACACAAGGAGGAGCTTGAAACGATGGAGGGGTTTGAACAGTTGGTGGGATATAAGGATGCAAGTTTTGAACAACAAGGTTTCTTTCTTCATTTTCCACAGAGTTTAGAAGGTTTTTCCAAAGAGAATAAAGCACATACGATTCTAACCTACCGAGATTAATTTCAGTTTCCTTCAGATCAGATTCATATTTTGATTTCAACAAGGACCTTTCAAAATTTGTTTCCCACCCAAAATACTGAATGCTATGAAATTCTTGAGGAGATGATGCACCAAATTGAGAAATATTTATTTGTTCTTTTCCCCTACTTCTAAGAAATATTTCTGTATTTTCCATGCCTTGTAAAATATCAGTGTCAGGATTACCTCGTGTATGTGACCTCCTGTAAGCCAGGATGCCTTCTGAAATCTTGCTCAAATTCAATGTGGAGTCACAAGGTGAAATAAGTATGACCTTATTGATGTTTGACCATTGTTCACCATCAACAGTCAGATCTAAAACTCTATCGCTCATACCCAGGGAATATTTGAACCCTCCTCCCTGTATCAGTCCTTCTTCTCGCCAGTCTCCATAGTGGAGTCATATTCCAAAATATTTGACTATATTCGCTAGAGAATATACAACCTATATGTGTCTATGATCAGTTGCTCAAACAGGTCTTAGAACTAAGACAATGTCGTTAGGGCTGATTTTCACTTTCATCCCTGACAACGATGCCAATTTGTTAGCACTCAGAATTGTATGCAAGGTTGTGGATGGTAAAATCAGAACCAATTTAAGAAAGGGACCTGACTTCTTCATTTCTAGATGGGGATCTCTCATCGATTTTTAACAGGGTCAGATATAAAACTAAAATAAAATTCAGATTATGTTTGTGGTTGAAACAAGTAAAGCATACATTGGCCTATGGAGTCACACATATTCATGAATCACAAAACAATTTGTAGGTGAAATTATACAAAGGAAAGGTAGCACTCGGTTATAGTCAAAATTTTGTTGGTTTGGTGATAAAGAATAAAGAATGTCAGTCCCTCATTACAGAGCACCAAGAAGATGAATTATGCATCAAATTTGGTAAGAAACATTGGTGAATACCTGGAACAATAGCCAGAGAATAACAATATGAATTCTGAAACTATTACACACTCATTCTAGATATGAAAGAAAACATAATGGCAATTTTAACAGGAATACATGCACATAAGAAAGGAAATTACAGACTATAACCACAAAATGCACATGAATATTTGTAGCAACAGGCTAGCATTTGACTCTGTCATTTTTATTAAGGGCATATCTCAAAATACATAACCCCAAAACCTCACCGGTTCTAACCATTTCTTCCTCTATTGAGCGTATATTTATAGTATCATCAGGCTCCCAAGACCAACCTCAAAAACCTAAAATCAGTAACAAAATCGGGAATCAATCCTAACAAATTATGATCTAGCGGATTCACCATGATCATAAACAAAATAGTAAAGCATGTTGGGATGGGCATGGTGGACCAAACAGGAAATTTTGACATCTGGAAACCACGCCTGCTGGATGAAAATGATGCTCAAAGCACCTTTGACGGTCTCCAACAACTTCAATCTCCCCTGCATCTTTTTCCTATGAAACAAACCTCAACCATAGATATGAGACCAAGGATAATTTGGACTGTTGAGACCTGCGGCTTGTACCAAATTCTGCTAATCTAGAAAGTTACTTTCTCTATGCAAGTTCTGGCAATGGAATCCACCTCCGCCCTAGATATTTATCTATCGTTGATCTGGGCCGTTGAAAACCGCGAGGTCTTCCCAGTTCTGCATATAGGGGCATATACTTATCTCGTGCACACGTCCCCCTTTTCTGCATCGTCGGTCTCAGACAGATACCTTCCTAACCGTTGATCTAAGATAAATATGCAGTCAACAGAAAGTGGAAGGAGGAACCCCGACTTTTCATAACCAAAACTTCATATTTTCGCTTTTCAATATTTTCCTTTCTTCCCTTTTCTTTCCGCACCATTGATCTCTATGGTAACTTTCTAGATCATTGATCCCATGGATTGCAAAAGGTGGAAGTTCAAACATTTTACGACCAAATTGTTGTGTTTCTCACTTTCTGCTTTCCTCCCTTTCTGCGTGCTTTCTGCTCCCTTTCTCACCATTCATCTTCGCAAAAACTCTTCGGACCGTTGATTTGGCGGATCGTGAAATGAAAAACTTCAAATTTTCACAACCAAAATATTATGTTTTATGCTTTTCTCTTTTTTACTCTTTGCCTTTTTCTTTTCGCATCATTGATATGTGCGGGAGATCTCCAGATCGTCGATCCTGTGGATCGTGGAAGGTAGATGTTTTAACCTTTACAACCCAATTCTTATGCTTTTGAAATACCAACTTTATGACCAAATTTTGGCCCTTTCCTCTTTCTTCCTTTTGTTTCCACCTTTTAACTTACCACTTTTTCTGGGCCATTAATCTTTGATGGAGGCGTGCTGAGCCGTCGGATCTCGAACCGTGGAAAGAAGAAGTCAGATTTTCCAATTTTTGCAACCTAAAAATTTACCTTTTCCTATTTCTCCTTTTGCTAAACCACTGATTTATGTGGAATCTCTCTCAACCGTAGATCTTGGACCGCGGAAAGTGGAAGTAGGGTTTACTAGTTTTTATTACTAATTTTTTATCTCTTCCCCTCTTCCGCTCCCGATTTTCGTTTGGCGGAAATGATTTTCGTCCTTTGATATTTTCTACTGTACATCCAAGGCACCTATTCACTGCAGAACCTGATTAACATTCATCAAGGTCATATGATAAGGAAATGTTCTAACCTTATTCCTCCATTTACTGGTAAAATCCCTTACCAATTATTTAGCCCAAAAATGGTGCTAACAACATTTCCTCAGTTTATTAAGCAACATTTCTTAATTCTTATAGATTTGTATATGGGTGAATTTTGGCCTTGTTTCAAGGGCCCACAGTTTTCCAAGTTAGGATTATGGGGGGTGTTAGGATTTATAATCCTCCCTTGTCCAAACTGGTCTATTAGATTATATTTCCCTAACTTAGGATTCATTTAGTTATTATTGGGTCCACTGGTACCATTTGGTCCACTTGGCATAATGGGGCCACATGTACTAGTCTCTAGAGTGCGGGGAACATAGATTGAGGATAACTGAAACTGATTTCACATTCATGTATCAATATATGTGCCTCCTAGACCAATCCCTACAATTTAGGAGCCAATGGGAGTGTTGGCACCAACCTCCTTCAGTTGTTGGCACTTGGTGACTAGTCAGTCTTAGTTATGATTTAGTTACATTCAGTTAGATGTCCTCCAGTTCATTCAGCCCCATTCTTGCATGGTTGCATGTGGATAGGCACCTATTCTCACCTACTTCTCACTTATCACCTCAGTTAGACTAGTTTAATTGATTATTACTGATTGAGAGACTGAATTAGACAACTAGAGCTTAACTAGTTAGCTTCGATAGCGATTGATACACTTCTAGTTAGCCATTTAGTCAGATTGAGTGGGTGTATTTGAATCCTATACACATGATTCAAATTCTATTATTTGTAACACTATTGCATACTGTTGGGATTAATGAATTTTATACTATAATTATACTAATCAATACTTGTCTGTTCCCTATGAAATTTGTTTTGTTCAGTGTGTATTATTCATTCCTTTACACTGTGTCACATCCCCTCCCACCTTAGAGGAGAAACATGACCATAGCCCCACGCATTTGATGAATGTGCATCCAACTTGAAGTTCAATCTATTCAACTCTATGTAAAAGTTCCCAAACTTCCCAATAGTAGAGAAATTGATCCTGTCAGTGATCCATTCGACGATCCATGAAGAAAATATCAGAGGAGATCGAATGACGGAGAAAGATCACAACTAAAATTGACAGTCACAATATGTTCTGCATCTAAAAATAGATCGACGACAGAGAATCAATCCCACAAGAGTCAATGGTGCAGAAAACTTGAATCTGCAGAATCGGGGAAATATGAAAATTTTGGTCTCTCATCCAGAATCCGACATCCCGCATGCGGATAGACCATTGCGGAAATTAAACCTGCTAATAGAAGTCTTGGATAGATTGATCATTTAGGTCATCACCTATCCAACCATATAAGCACCATAACTTATTTTAAAAATGCATTAAACGAAGCTTACATAGATGCATACAATTTCAATTATACAGTGGAATCAATTCATCAGTTCAACACATTAAATAGGTTCATCATATTTCATGAAGAAAATACAATTTTCAAATATTAACACAGAGATAATTATCTTTGAAAGAATTTTTTTCCGCAACCAACAACGTCACTGCAATGTTCCACCCAACCATAGGCCAGTGCACTCATAAATCTATCAGTAGCACTTCCACCCCCGAGTTGGGCATGATTCCCACAAGGAACAAGGGAGACTAGCAGGCTCACACATAGCCAAGAATACAACCAAACTCAGCCAAGCCAACATAGTTGGGTTTATCAGGCTATAAAAAAAAATCCAATATACTACTGGGTTTATCAGACTGCAGTCATTCAAGCCAACATTCTCATTAAGGACCAACCAATCCAACTAACAAATGGGTTTATCAGGATGCAAAGGAGCTGGAAACTTGAACTGCTAAGCTACTGAGCTCAACCACTGAGCTATAGAAACCTGCACTAGATCGAGCTTGGCTCCTAAAACATCTACACACCCAACACAAGGAAGCATCCCCTTCTCTGCTACACAGTCCCTCAAGCTATGCCTTCCCTTCCAGTGTTGTTCAGGGAGTGCAAAGAAGAAGATGAGCCCCTCTAGATCTATTTGTGAGGTTCCTTCCTACACTAGGTTTATCAAGCTATTTTATATCCAATTCCTCTCCAAACTCGTTCAGACCAAGGAAAAATATGCACACACAATAGACCACAATGTTAACACAACAAAACAAGCTTCCACTCCCTCTGTGATAGAGGAGACCATTGCACAACCATGCTTAGGATGGTAACAATAGGTGAACAACACAGAAAAAAACACGGTTATGCAAAATAGGTGAACAACACAGAACAAAACACGGTTCTACAAAATAGGCGAACAACACATAACAAAACACGGTTCTGCAAAACAGGCGAACAACACTAAACAAAGCACGGTTCTGCAAAACATGCAAACAACACAGCACGCATGCATAGGATGGAATAGGGAAATATCATAATCGGCCACAAAGGTTTGGATGAAATCCCAATGATGGAATGCGCATGCAAAATGAGGAAAAAAACCGAAAACGTTGAAGGATGGATGATCCAAAACGTCCGGCCGCTGCCCACAACGCGAGGGAAGATGAAAACGTGAGTGCATGAGTTGAAATGGGCATATGTTTTCTGGGTTTTTTCTTTTGACACATGAATTTTCCCCCATGGCTCAAGGTTAAACATTCCCCCTCCCCGTTCCTTAGGAAATCATGCCCCCATCTCATTATTTGTTGCATTGACATAGCTGGTTGTGGGTTTTTAATTTAAATTGCATATTTATGTGATGTCCAAAATTATATATTGTGCTTGAATTAGCACCATAAACCATAAGCATCAACCTTGATCACCTATGCACAAAACATCAATCAATGGCAGGGCCTTGGCCTTGAGATCCTTTCCATGATTCTATACATTATTCTCATGATAAATATTTAATGAAAAACGGGGTCAAAACCGGGTTGTTACACACTGCATAATAATTCAATATAATTGCACTCGTTTCATGAAGATCTAATGGCACAATAATTCTAAAAGTGGGGCCACATCACACAGTACCTTGTCCTTGAAAGGATTCATTCCATATGGTAGGAAGTATTGCCGAGTAATGTGTATGCCTCGTCCTTGGATTATCCAACTGATGTTGTAGGGTTGCATGTGTGGATTTTTTGGAAGATCTAATCTCTTGATAACTTCTTCCGAGATTAGGTTCTTTTGATTGGCTCAGTCAATTAAAAAATGTAAGGGGATTCCCTTCACCCACATATGAGAGTGGAAGAGGTGCTCCTCTACCCTCTGACTCTTTAGGTTCTTCTAGTTGGATATATGTGGTATAAACAGTGACACTAGGTTCTACATCAATGATCCAATTCCCATGGTCTATGGCTTTGAAATTGGGTTCTGAATCAAAATTGGGATATGCTTATGAATCTTTGATATCGACCACCAATGGCCGCTTTTAGCGGCATTCATTAGTGTTATGCCAAAGGATTTTTTAAAGCTCGCACTTCCTGGTGTCCTTATTTTCATTTCCATTACCCTTCTTTGCTTGTGGAAGGCACTGGTTTTCCTTTCCTTACATTCTGCGAGTCAAGTTTTCCCTTCACTTTCTTCTATGGTGGATTCATAGGTCTGAATTCTCACCTATTCTTTTGCCAAAATTTCTCCTCAATTTTGACAGCATACCGATAGGAAGATCCAAGTGAAGAGATGTCTAGGAATTCCATCTCGGTTTAGATGCACCGATGTAGGCCACTACGATATTTTAGTACTAGGTTCCGCTCGGAGTCCTTGATACCCAAATTTTTGTGCAAGGTATGAAATTTGTTGGTGTACTTAGACATCCTTTAGTCCCTCTCTTGACACAGAATATTCCATTTTGTGTACTCGTCATCATAGTTTCCCACGAGGTAATATTGTTCCTTGACGACATCTATGAAAGAGGCCCAAGTGGGATTTCCCTCAAACATTCCAGACTCATCTGATGAGCTTTGCTCATAATAAGTATCCCACCAATTTTCGACATGGGGGATCTCCTTAAGGAGAACAAAGGTAATATTTCCTTGTTTGAGAAATTGTGGATAGAGTAATACACTTATAGAACATTCAAGCACTTATATAGGTCATCAACATCGATATGGCCTCCAAATAAAGGAATATCTAAGTTCACTTGTACATTGAAGGGAAGCATCCTTGAAACAACTGCTTGTTGAAGGTACTTTTACCACTGTCAACATTCGTCGAAGGATCTGGGAAAAAATATCCATCATCGCATTCCTCTATCGCATGAGGGATTCCTCGAGAAACATCTTAAAAGGATCTCCTAATTCATCGTCTCTCTTTTCTTCCTCCATGCGAGGCTACTTGGTGCAGCGAGAGTGGTCTTCCCCAAGTGAAGCTAGTTAGAGACCAACTCTCTATACCTTGACCTCGTTGGGGACCTGCACTAAGAGACAATCAAATAGCATATTTCTCTAATACCATTGATCCATATTTATGTGAGAATGAAATCAAAGAACATATATAGAATCATAAACACAGACATATTGCAATCAAAACATAGATACAATAAACACATATTCTATTAAATGGTGGAAATAGATCAGGATGTACAATAAATAAGCTATAATAGTGGTAGCTATCTCTGAGAAGAGATGTGGTTACTACGCTCATCCATTACAAGATGAATACAAAATGAGGCCAAAAGGTCCTATTTATAATAAGCATGAGGGAGATAACCCTTGTTGGCCTTCTTCCCGTCGACCCAGGTTCAAATCCTTAGTAGGGAACAAAACCCAAAATATCGACCCAATAGAGGAGGGCCCTGTTGACAACACCTATGACATAAATGCAGTCTCACACAAGATATCTTATTGGGAACTGCCAAAACTAGGTTTCTACAGTTATGCGGGGATCTCTACTTTTGTGGCACTTTGTTAGATTGCTCGGCTGAAGCCATGGATTATACTTTTTATTCTTGGTCTATTCATTCAGGATAACAATCTATATACCAGTCGACACATATTAAAGTATTCAACATAAAATCCTTATCACATGTTCATTCTATAACCGATGCAATGAATATATGGGATTATTCATAAACATATACGGTGTGACATATTCAAATCTACTTATTCACAAAATGCATGCATTGGACATAAACATATTAATCAAAGACACACAAAGATAATATTTAACGTGGAACCCCATCTAGGAAAAACCACAAAGACGCTCTTCATCTGGCATGAGAAATGTGTTAACACTTTTGTATGCGCACTTAGCTTGAAGATTCCTCTCTCTATATTATTTCAACTTATACAAACTTATTTCCTCTCCCGATCTCTGGTTTTGGGGCTATGCATTTCTTCTCTCCTTGACTCCACTTTTGATCCGCACACAACCTGGATTGATTCTCTAGATAAACAACTCTCTTCTTCCCTTCTCAACCTACAAAGTGACTTAACCCCTAGGATAAATAACAAGCAACCAACCAAACACCAACCAACCAACTAACTAGATAACCTCACACACAACTTGGGTTCACCATTTTATAAGATTCTACCTGACTTAATAAATAGACTCTTTTATGTTAGTCTATGGGTTGTCATTTCTATTTTCATAAATTTAGTTACAACTGACAATAGGCACTATTGGCCCAAAAATACAATTATGTTTTATTACCAAAATCATGCTTTATTCTAACTAACTCCTTACCCACGATCAACCAAACTGTCCTTTTCAAAGGCTCTACTCTTCTTCTATTGTGGTTCCTTCCATCGCGACTGCTCTTTTCGCCGATATTCCTATCGCAACTTCTCTTCCATCGCAGCTCTTCTTGCGACTGGAATATTTATCTTTCTGAACATAATTTTGACTGAATACTACCTAACTTTTCCTAGGGACAATAGGCCCCCAACACTCACATGTGGCTCATCCCGAGCCACATTATTTTGAATCATTAGTTGTTACGACCTTACTTTGAAAATCATGAAATATTTTCACTATCTGCGCAGTCTCATGTCATACTTATGCTTTCGTATTCTTTAAAATTTCCACATTTTTGAAACTGATGTGTTCCAAAGTTGTAAGTCCTACTGAATGTACTGCTTGTCACACTTTTTCATGTACATGTTAAATTATACCTGTAACATTCTCTGCCTCAGCTTGTAACTCTGTGACCCTGTCATTCCTCTTTTTTGGTTGTCCTCATAGTGTTTCTACCTGTTGTTGTAGCTTCTTCATGTCAACAACCTTAGCCAATTTATCTACTATTGGTTGTTTCTTAATTTCATTCTTTACCTGCTTCACCTCTGTCTCTGTAGTGCGCATCTGGCCTATGAATTTCTCTAAGTATTCATTGTCGATCAAATCTTCCCATGTATGAGAAACTTACTAAACTGCTTTGGCACAAAGTTCCTCCACCTCTTCTATTCTCTTCATAGCTTCAGTTGGTTGTTTTCTTCTCTCTTCCAATGCCTCTAGAGGTGTACTTCTTGTCACTTGTAATTCCAACTCTGCAAACTTCTTGTAGAGAATCTCTACAATTTTTCCAAGCCAAAACACTTTGGATTCTGTAAACACCTCATGCGTAATGCCTTCATCAGTAAAACTATTGCAAGAAAGTGTTACAATTGCATCAAGTTGGTGCCTATTCTCCTCCCATGTCTTAGATTTTTTCTCTATTTCTTGACTATTTTCATCATCTTATGAAAAATATTGTTTGATGCTCTAACTTGATTGATCAATGCACCCTCTCTAACCTTCATTTCTTCCACTATGATATTTTGAATGGCATACACTTCGTACATTGACAATGTAGAGAAATATATGGTGACATAGCCCGAGTTTTTTACCATGGCATTCAACTCTGTTGTCCCCAAGTCGATTTCTTCACCTAACAATTAAGTCTTTATTGGTGTGATGGGCATCGACACATCACTAGTTCTCTCTTCAAATGAGACAACTAAGTCCTACGACTTAGGAAATTTTGGTCGGTAGTCAACTGCCACTCTTACTACTTTTATTGCCTTACAAAGAATCTATAGAAAATCTTTGATACTGCTTGTTTGCTCTATTTTTTTCTCATCTATCTTCTTGAGGATTTGATTGACTACTTCTACCATTGCTTCTATCAGAAGTGTATAGTCGTCATTGGTAAGGCTGACAGTTCCAGCTAATTTGTCACCTTCCCTCTTCTTATTACTCTTCGCAAACTTCTTTTTTTGCTTCCTCTTTTCCCCTACTGCTGCATCTCTTGGAGCCGTAATTGACTCATTCTAGGTATTCTTTGGGTTTTCTTCTGGTGGTGTATCCATTAGAGGAAATTTGGGGTCTAAAATGGGACTTATAAGAAAACATGCCAAAATAAGTTTTTGTGAGTTGGAATTCAAGAACCAATAGAATTTCAATAAAATAAGTCAACCATAATGGTTGAATTGACATATTTGTCATTTAAAAAAACTACTTTTTTTGTTCGTATTTTCGACATATCTCATTGTGTTTTTACTCAAATTTCGATCAGGAGAGCTCATTGGATGTGGAATTTGATTCCGCATCCAACGAGTACCCACACTGCATACTTTTGACAGACCCCTCTACCCCAAAAACAAGAAATACCTGAAAAAACATGATGATGACATCATCATCACGTTTTTTTTAGGTATTTCTTCTTTTTGGGGTAGCGGGGTCCGTCAAAACTATGCAGTGTGGGTACTCGTTGGATGTGGAATCAAATTCCACATCCAATGATCTCTCCTGATCAAAATTAGAGTAAAAACACAGGGAGATATGTCGAAAATACGAACACAAAAAGTATTTTTTTTCTTTCTTCCTCCAAAATTAATCAATGTTATTTTATTATTTTAACTATTATTTTATTATTTTCCTTAGGAGGCCCATTTTAGACCCCAAAATTCCTCTAATGTTCTCCTTTCCCTCCATATTTATTTGTCAATGGATCGTCCTATCGTGGCTCTTCTTCTGCATATATCTGATCATTTGTGATAGGAACTCTCCATTCTTCTAGACAATATTGAATAATGGAATCAATTTCTGCAACCAATAGCTGAACTATGTCTCAATAGGGCCATCCTCTGTCTCACATACAGAAACCATGTATTTTTCCATTTCCAACTCTGGAAATTTTTGTAGTCCGTGGTCGAAAAAGGTAATCTTCTTTAGATTTGTGAGTATGTTTGTCGTTATCTGAAATTTTTTTGGTATGGTCGGTGCTACGAGTGGGTACCTTGATTTTTTGTCGATTATGATGTTAGGCGCATTAGCTGTTCTAGGAGGGACATAGTTTGGCAGTATGGTTGTTGAACCTGCTTCTTTAGCTTATGATGGTGGTGTTTTTACTTTCTTGTGGCTACCAAACCATTTCCTCTTCGATGTTTCTAGTGGGTATGGTCATAACCTAACTTCAGGGATGAATGGTGCATGTTTAGTTTCTTCTGCAACCATGGATGATAGTGGAACAAATGCGGTAATGTATCCCATAATGGGTGTAGTTGAAGGTGTCTCGACGCCTGATTATGCAATGGTGCTTGTACTGGAGATATATATGACCATACTCTATGAAAAATCTCCTCTAATATTACAGTTTTCGACATAATAGCTCAATGTACTAAGTTTCATGCAAATATAATGAACAAAACTTCGACGTGAATATGATATACATTTATCCATTCAATCAGTCTTTCCTTCACATGAGTGGGAAATAAATGGAAAGGTGGTAGTGATTTCCGTCACATGGAGCAATCATTCAAATAATGACAAGGAAACCACCAATCAAACCATCACTTTGCCTGCTAGTTCAATGCTCTTTATTATGCAGTAATGACATAAGTGACCAAAAATTATGTCATTGAAATATCCCGTGTGCTCAAATTAAATACAACCAACTGTCTTTTTGTGACTAACTTTCCTCATGCAACAAATCCTTTATTCATGCGACCAAGATTCGGTATTCAACACATTTCTTTCCTTGTGACATACATAGAGTCTTCACTACCATTTTTCATCTTTGATAGGTAGATATTCGGTCAACACTTATTCTTTTTCTATGACTAACACACAGTCTACAACCAAACATCCATATTTGCTAAAGGATTAACACTTATAATTATGTCTTTTTTTCTCCTTTTTTTTGAATCCTCAGTCGACCAAGTCGCGGCTATCCGAGTAAGAATTTAGGAAAATTCCATTCACCAATCCTTTGAAAGGTATTCCATCTAATTTCTGCAGTTGCACTGTGCCTCCTTCAATTATTTCAATGACAACATATGACCCTTACCAATGTGTTTTCAACTTTCCAGGGTTCTTAAAAAGATTACTGTTATATAGGAGGACAAGTCCTTCGACCTGGAAATGCTTATTCTTGATGTGCCGGTCATGGCATACTTTCTGTCGTTCCTTCTCAACATTTTGAGGACAACCTGCAGAAAATTTTTATTCCTCCAACTGCACAAGATGCGAAAATATTTCTTCGACAGCACCAACATCAGTCATTTCAATAATTGCAACAATCCTTAGACTAGTTACAATGTATTCCATTAGCATATAAACCTCTTATCAATACACCAGCTGGAATGGAGTTCGACCTGTCGAATTATTATAGGTCATGTGATATGCCCACAGTACCACAAAAACTTTCTAGTCCCAATCATCTCTTTGAACATTTCAAATATTTGTTAATGCATTCTGGAGGATCTTGTTGAATGCCTCAACAACACCATTCGCTTGTGGGTGATATGGTGTCATCTTCCTGTGTTGGATCTGGAATTATTCAGTCAATTCTTTAATCAATTTATTGAAAAAGTGTGTTCCCTAATCACTTATCAAAATCTTTGGGTATTCGAATCTAGTCACAACATTGTCGAACAAAAAATTGGCAGTCATCGCAGCAGTACAATCCTTTACTAGTGTTGCTTCAGCCCATCTAGTCAGGTAATCCATCGCAGTAATAATGTATCTTACACCTACTCTCTTCTTTGGTGGATTAATAGGTCTGAAAAAATCAACAAACCATTCATCAAATGCTTGTATAGTTATATGAGAAACTAGTGGAATTTCATCTCGTCGTGACGACTTTCTAGTTCTTTCACATATATTGGAGTTGCGACAATATTCTCTAGCATCTGCATGCAACATGGACCACCAAAATCTTGCTTGTAGTATGTTCCACACTGTATATTTTCCAGAATAATTCCCTCCCATGACACCATCATGTGCTTCATTCAATATCATTAGTCGCTCATGTTCCAATACACAACGACGAAGAATTTCATTCAGTCCCATTTTATACAGTTTTCCAACTATTAGTTGGAAATTTGCAGATCGCATCCCTAATTGTTTCTTTTGTATAGAATTGAATCCTTCTGGTGCATATCTTGAGATTAATAAATGTATAATATATTTGTAATGATCATCAAAAATCATGATCACAAATAATTTCACATCAGAAAGACTATCGTTGAGATTCACAGGTTCTTCTCCACTTTCAAGAATCGATGGGTGTTATGGTCCTAAGTTCAATGGACCCAGCTTAGCAATAACTTCAAAGTCAAATTTCTAGAAAAAGAGAAGCGATCAGAAAATATCTCCCCCCCCCAACATTGGCTTGCTAACCAAGTATTTCAACGTTGAATGGTCTGTGAACATCTTGAAATGTCCACCTAACAGATAATGTTGAAATTTATGAAGTGCATACACCATAACTAAACCTTCTCTTTCATTTGTAGTATAATTCTTCTTGGTTGTTGATAATTTCATTCTAGCGAAGGAAATAGGATGGTCAATCAACCCTTCACTAGGTTATACGAGTACATCACCGAGTGTGGCAGACGATGCATCGACATGTACATTAAATTCCTTCTTCCATCCTGGAAAAAGTAATATGGGAACTATCACCATATTGTTCTTTAGAGTGTCCATACACTCTTGGTAGTGTTTTCTCCATTGAAACTTAACATCCTTTTTCAACAACTTGTCCATTGGATCAGTCACCTCTGTGTGTCCTTTGATAATTTTTTGATAGTATCATGTATGTCCCAATATCATTCTTAGCCGCTTCAATGTCGCAGGGGGTGGTAGGTGACGTTGATCGCAATTTTTGCAGGGTCGACTAGGATTCCGTCTCGACAAACCACATGGCTCGACATAATTCCAAACGGATCACAAAGGATACATCTCTTTAGATTCACCAAAATACGATACTGTCGACACCATTCCAGCATCATTATGAGGCTCTCAATATGATATTTTATGATCCCAAACACCGTCCAATCATTGAAGTAGACCTCAATAAATTTATGAATAAATTCTTTGAAAGAACACACTACTATCTTGGAAAATATAGGGGGAGAATTATTGAGTCCAAACGAAATTATTGTATACTGGAAACACCTCCACTTCGTTGCAAAGGTTGTCTTGTGTCGATATTCCTTTGCAAGTATGATTTTATGGTAGCTAGAGAACCCATCAGTGAAAGAATAAACTTATTTACCCCCAACACTTTCTAATAACTCATTTGTAAACAAAGTCAGAAACAGGTGATCTAGGCAAGCATCGTTCAACTTTCTTAGGTCAACATAAATACACACTTTACTGGTAGTATTCTTATCTTGCACTACTATTAGACTAATCCACTCATATTCTTCAACTTGTTCTATGATACATGCATCCAACATTCTATCTAACTATATCTTAACTTTTTCTTTATACCGCAGATTCAAGCGGTATGGTCATTGATTCACAATATTTACGTCAAGATTTATTTGTATTTTCATCTCTCCAAGGTCTCTAGAAATCCCCATCATATCTAATTTTTTTGTAGGGAATAGATCCTGAAATTCATGCAGTAGGTCTATTATATTCCCAACAGTTTCATCATCCCAATAATTTTCGATGTTTTCGAACTTTGGATTCTCTAGAGATCTAATATTTACTTTCTTTACTTTCAATGGATTCAGAAACTAGTCACTAGAAATACCAAATCCTTCCACCGCACGAGTACCTTTAGACTCTAGTATGTTTATGTTGAGTGGGTCATCATCATCGGGTTCTCCTGTCACATTATAGCACTCCATCCAATGCTAGACTTTCATGCTGCTTTGATTAATTTTTTTCATTGACACATGCATATCTTCAAATATCTTTGTCTTAATCACTTGAAAAGCAACATCAATTGAAGGATGATCATCAACAAAATCAAATGTGTGTGTGAAGCTATAATCCATTTTGTCCCATTCAAATTTTCCACGTTTCACCTCAACTGACGTGTACTCGTCCCTTGCTATCATATCTAGAGTATGTATAAATTGATGGACCCATTCCTATCATGAAACTACTTCCCATGTCACATGACAACATTTGATGTGCTTGACAGTATTATTCAATCATGTGTACTTTTGACCGGTATAGATGATCTCCTCTCCAAATCATATCTCGATCAATCTATGGCATTAAGGGTATTCTAATATAGATTGTTTATGTGTGACCCACCATCTGGCAGGCGTATCTTTCAGTGCAAAGTCCAGGGTGGACAAGCGATGATGTTCTATAACTTTTTCTTCAAATTATGTTAGAAAACATGTCATTTTAGGTAAACCTTCATATGTGGGTAGATCACTTACCTCGATATCTACCCATCACATAGATCATGTAATTCTTACGCATCTTGTCATTGACACTTCATGCAATCGGTTATGCCCATTTTCCAAAGCTTCTCCAGAGTCTGATGTACAGGAACTAATGTTGTACCAACTGAGCTTTTTTTCGGCCGTTGTATTCACATAATCGTCCCTTGTCGAAGTAATGTTATAAATATGGTCCAAATAATATCCTCGTCCTTCACTATTCACGTGCTTGACGTATCTTTGACCTTCCAGTGGATCAATTGGTGCCACCACCCTTAGCTCTAGATATTCAAATGTTAAGATTATTTTCTTGAATATGATAATAGTCTAATTATTAATCACCTAGTTGATCCCCAAAAGTGTAGGATACATATTTGTATCATCCACAATGTCAATTACTTTGAAGTCAGCATAAGCGTTAAGGCCTTATATATGGATAAGAACTTGAGTCATTCGATCGATAAGCCCAGAACTTTCAACTAATTCACTAATCAGAGTTGGACATGAGACACTATGAGTCTCAGTTTACGCATACTCTCCCATGTTTTTCTAGTCAGAATGTTGAAATTGGATCCCAATTCCAGAATAATATAGTCTATGTCGTAATATCCTATTTGTGTAGTCACTCTTAGTTCGTGACCTATCTTCAATCTTTTTCCAACATGATTAACCCTTCTTTTTGGTTGCACCTCTTCTTGATCAGGCCCCTTCTATTAGAGTTTCCTTCCGCAAAAGCATCTTTATCTTGTATTAGTGCTGAGCAAATTTTAAAGAATTCTTTTAATTTACTAACCTTTAATGTTTGTTGGTCTCAGAACAACTGGTCAAATCTCTCAGGAATTCCCAATATTGGTCCTTCATGTGGTGTAGCAGTAGAAGTTGACAGTTTATTTATGTTGACAAATTCTTGTTGTGCGTCCAAGAATACTTCATTTTATTTTTGGACATTGAATGATGGTTTCTTTTGTGATGCTAGTCGTACCCACGGGTGTCCATACAGTGCTTCTTGACATGCCCCATTCGCAGCACCTCCTCTTGTCACAACAACAATACGTGTCTCCCTTGGTTCAACAAAGATCTTTTGGATATTTTGATTGGGGTTCAGAATCAGATTCTGTGGTGGATTCTAGTTTTCCACATTCTTGGTCTTCTATCTCATAATCGACTAAGGACATTCCTTGACGGTATGATCAAAATATTTGTAGTCCGAACATGTAATAATAGGAATCGTTCAGTTCCTGACAAAGTATTCAGGCTTCCCATAATTATAACATATAATTTTTCCTCTTCTGTGACCAAATCCTCCTTGTCCTCAACCTCTAAAATTTCCACCTATGGGTTGAGGGTATTGTTGTTGTAGGTATTGATTCCATGGATATTGGGCCTGAGGATAATTATCATGTCCATATTGAGTATGAGCTCGCTCAACCTCCATTTTTTTCACATTATTCATTAAATATGTATCAATTGTTATCTCCTACAGTAGCTGATATGCTCTGCAGTCTTTCTCATCATGGCCTACTGATCGAAAAAACTTACAGTATAAAATGTTTGATGCACTTACAATATTCTTTAAGCACAAACACTCTTCCGATCGATGGCCTCTAGTATGGTATATTCTACATCAAGGCATTCCTTTCCATATTTATCAAAATCGATCACCTAATGTGACATAATTCATATATGTCGAGCAGTTGTCTTTGTGGTGTCTCTTAGTTCTACATCTGCTACACCAGATTTATTTTTGCACTTCCTCCCCTTTCTTAATATATTGAATTTGCAGTGTAAGGTTGGCTAGTTGCGACTATATTTGCATCATTCCTTCACCAGTTTATCTGATCGGCGAGGATTCCAACTTCATAGCCAATTCTAGAGCCTCGATCTAAAATACAATATTTTGCTGCATCAAAGGAATCTGGATATGTGGTAACAACGCTGCAATAAACCATTCTTTGTGTTGAACGTCTGGCATTTGGAAACTTACTTTTTCCATCATTGTCTTGAATCTTTGGTCGAAGTCCCAAACAAACTCTATAGGCAATTGCTTAATTTATTTTATCTATGTAATACACTGCGACTCATATTTGGGATTTCTAAACTCATATATTAACCATACCAAGATTTGATATAATGTTTTCTATGGGATCATTATTGAAACCATAGAGAATTTCATGTACCAATCCAATGCACGACCCCTAAGGGTTGTGATCATCCGAGCCTTCTCGATGGCTTCATCTTAGACCTGTCACATGGTCCACATGGATTTGTGTAGAAACCAATGTTTATCAGGGTATTCTAACACATTTCCATTAAATATTTGCAACTTTATATCATTCCTGACCATTGTATTTGTTCTTTGTACTGCGTTATTAAAAAAATTTCTAGTTGGTGATGAGTTTCTAGATATTACCTCCTGAGATGTACACGATGCCATGGGTATGTCGTATATGTACTCTGTGTTACAGAGAAAACTTCCTATGGCTTGAGGGACCACAATAGACAAAGTAACCACAGAAATCAATCCTTTCCCATATGCAAGAGAAAAAAAAACATCTAACACTAAAGGATCTCAAAACATACCTTATTCCGGATGGTTGGTGTAGATCCTCGTTGAGCTTTTCCACTCTTGCTTGTATTAGCAATTTTCTCTCTCAACATTCAGCAAACAAGACAAGCATGCTATATAATGGTGTTAGACCTACTCTAGCATATATAATCAATAACATATAAGCATTTAAAAGAATCCATGGATTCAATACTCATTTAAATACACATTATTGGACAAGAAAGATATTTCTATTAATATAAATGAGAGATTATAATAGTGACAACCTCTGTCGGCACGTTTGCAAACCGGAGAAACTGAGTCCTCCACCTGGGCCTCCACCACTTCAATACTCCATCTCTCGATAGAAAGCTCACAAGCAAAGGAAATATTGGGAAGAACACAAAGTGCTCCAAGGGACAAAGGGATGCAGACTCAAGTATAAGCTTCAGCAACAATGGACTATAGTTTTCTTGCTCTTCAATTCCTCCCCTTTCAATGTATCCAAAGGGTTCCTTATATAATGCTTCAATGGGGTAATGGAAGGTCAAATTCGAATGATCTCAAGGAATATGGAATGCTAAGAGACAAGTGACTCGGATCCACATCAAGGAAAACTCCAAAACTATTTGGCCTTTTGCACACATCCCAATGTACGCGGGTCTGAGGGTCAAATCCACATATATACATGAGAATAGGTTTAAAAGTCATGTATGGAAAATAATGCATGTTTTTAAGGATGATATTGGAAACATCGAAGGTACAAAAATGGTCCATGGGGTCCAAAGAGTCTGCAGAGGGATAGGGAAGGCCATAAATGTGTGATCCACCATGTGTGGTAAAATCAGCTATAACAGATTCCCCCTAATGTGTGAGGTCAGAGGGGTGATATGATGGCTGAAATACATTATAATTCCATTCCAGAAGTGGAGTGATGAAGAACCAGGTGGAAGAACCAGCCATCCAACACTATTATACAATAATCAAACTTTGCACATGACTGGAAGTACATACAGCAGTCCCGGATACATAAGAGTACAATGGCCATGAATAGGCATGATACAAAATATGACATGTGCGGTCATCGCCACATACAATATATATAAATTAGAATCTCCATGATAAAGATATATAAAGGATCATGATCTCAATGAAAGCTAAAGATATATGACATACACTGGAATCAAGTCATGAGAGCTGAAATCTCATGAACACTGGTAGGATCAAGGAGGTAGTATATATGAAATGCCACCAATCTGGAAGGTCTTCTACACAATTTGATACGAGAACATGTACTACTATGTGAATAGATGTGTCGAGGTTGAACATAGTAGTCCATCATCTGATTACCGGTCATTGATGTATACCGTTAACAGACACGAGATCACCCACCGATAATGAAAATAGGAATCAAGGTACTAGAGTGCAAACTAACAAGTGTGAATAAATGTGTTGAGGTCGAACACTTGAGATAATCCATCGATCAGGGGACATTGATGTATTCCTAAAACTATCAATGGCGAGAGAACCTGACACTAATGACTGCAAGCCTCAAGGCACTCAAAATGACTCTAGATTCCTATCCCAGAATAAATGATCTGTAGTAGATGGGATGAAATCTGCTGGAAGGAGGGCATTAAGGCATCCCTCATCATCCAACACAAGGTACTCAACAAAGTTGTATGATGTGGAAGGACTCAATCATAATGTGCACGAACCAGTAACAACACAGGGAATGGCCGACATGCAAAGTCAAGAGAACTGAGGAATGGCCAACTCAAGTTTCAAATTCCTTCGAATAAGAGCATAAAGGTGAATGGTGACTGAATGTAGGAAGAATAGACTCAAAATACAAAACTAGGACATCTCTACGACACAGGAGACATTGACGGAGGCTCCATGGGGACTGGAAGCTTAGCAAGTCGGTGGAGATAAACCCAGAGAAATGAGTACAGCTCCTAAATTCAAACTATTAACCCAACCAACGGATGTGATATACAGTGATCTATTCGAAGGCAACACGACTCAACTGCTACCAAAGATAACATCTTTTCTTGTCTGGATTTTTGGTTTTTTGATTTTTTTTTGGGGACTTTTTCAAATATTTTGAAAAGCTTGAAAAAGAATAAAAGTTCTTTATAGTTACAGACTAGGAGGAGATAAGTGTCAACGGGAAATAAACTAGTTCCAAGCAGCGGAACATACCTATGCTCAATGCAAGGACACATGTGTAGGATAACAACACTTGGGGGAAAGTCCCCTCCCAGTAAAAAAAATGGGGAATCAAGCTGCAAAAGATATGTAAAAATGGCTCTGCTTGGCTAGACATGAGACAATATCGGGCTATATAGCTTATAATCAAAGTCAGGGAAGTCAGCATAAGGCTCAATAAGGCAAGAAAAACTGATGATAATGCAATTACAACTTGACATAAGGGAGTCTTGGGGAAAAAGGGCAGCAAAAAAGATCAAGAGGAGTATGAGGCTCTTGCATAAAGTCATGGCAATACTATACAAAGGACTCCCACAACCTAAAGGAAAAATGTTAGCATGGGCGCCAAATGCAAAATGGGAGCTAACTAGGGCACCCATGTATGGTCAAGCTCTACCATTCACATCATGTCACTTCTACAAACAACAAGAAGGTTTCATGACAAGATAGAATGGGTTTGTACCTAAGGCTATAATGAAACGGTCATAAGGTCATGCAAAGTGCAAATGGATGTGAAACCTAACCTATATGCCAGTTTATACATAATACCTAAAATCGACACGAACAGGTCAAAACCACGGTCAAAACGGTGCTCAAAATGGACTCCTACATCATCAAATTAGTGAAAAACGGTCCAAAATGGTTAGAAACAGTCCAAAACAATAGAAAGTGGGTAAAAAATTTCAAAAATTTCAAAAAATATCTATAAATAGTAAAAAATTAAAAAATTCCATATCATTTGAAATTTTTACCCATTTGAGCTCAAATCTTCCAACGTGAATTCTAGGAGCATCGTCCGGCGAAATTCGACACTGTTTGTTCCAGGTAACTCCTCATGTCCTCCTCTTCCCAATTCATGCAAATTTTTTTAGTTTCCATGGTCAATTTTATTTTCTAGGTCAATCTAAAATAGTCGTTTAGGCCCACGTGGATATTGGGGTTTTTTCCGCGTATAGGGCTGGCCATACGCGGAAAAACCTCCCAAAACCATGTACATACGCGGCCATTTTGCAAATAGTTGCATATGCGGTCATGCATAAGGATTTTTAAGGTAAATAGTGACCAAAAATCATTTTTTATGTGCAGAATGGTTCTAGAATGGAGGGAGAGGGAACATGGAGATGTAGAAGAGGCTGTTCAAGGTGACTTAATGGTCCAACAAGCTCTACATGAGTTTTGGTGTCTTGGTAGCCTGAGGGACAAACCAAGACTCTTGCAGATGCTAGTATATTACTGGGATCCAGAATCAGAGTCTTTTCACATCGACGAGATGTCTCTCACCATAGAGATTGAGGACATATATTTTATTACTGGATTATCTCAGCAGGGAGAGGTGGTGAACCTACACTCTCGCGGGCCCGGAGGTGGCCTTACTATTGATGACTACATTGTGGTATACTGCTTTCCGAACATGAAAAAGGTTGGGATTCAAATCCCAACAAACTTGATCCAGGTACTGGAAATGAAGGCCATACTATTGGAGCTCGGTAGGATAGCCGGTCTAGCTTCACTCCACCAGGCCTCGTGGCAATTGATGTTCTATGCGGTGGAGTGTATGAGACCCACAGTGTATGACTGGAGCACTGCACTATTGAGTAACATGAAGCAACAACTCAGTGACTGCAAGATGGGCAGGGTGAGAAACTTTGTTTCTAGTAGCATACTGAGCATGTTCTTCTTTGAGAGTGTACTGGGGCTAAGCCCTAAAGTGGACATTCCTCCACACAGAGTTTGAGATCTGGCCCAACGACGTTGGGAAAATTTTATGCGCATACTGGGCGGAGGTAGGGTTGATAACCCCTACCCAGTGGACTTCTTTTCATGGTGGCAGTGGCAGATCATTGCCATCAATGACTACCCCTATGTAGGGATAGATTTTCGGGGAGATTCGGACATGCCCCTACCACCAGGAGCAGCATATGGCGACATAGGTAATGAATCTTAAACCCTCTTTTTAAGTTTTTTGAATTATTAAATTTTTTGTGTTTTTTGATATATTGACTCAAAAGACATGTTTTGATGTGACAACACATAGTGACAATCTGTCATGTGTATGCAAATGTTGGACCACGGTAGCCTGATGGTTTCCCTCGTCATAGACGGAGGGGAAGAGGAGATGACATCATGGGTGTGGATGCAGAGCAGATGCTCCAAAGCATTCACACAAACTTCGTACGCTTGACACACAGGGTACCCATGGAGCAAGTCGAGGACTTTCTTGAGGCCATGCAATGCCAGGTGGTTGGTGTACCATGGGTATGGGTTCGATTATTTGGATGGATAGCTAGAGCCGTGGTGTGCTACCATGATCAGAACCCCCCTCCTCCTCCATAGGCTTAGAGACCTGAGAGTGTTTCATTTTTGTTCTACCGTGTATTATATTTTGGTGGCTCGAAATCCCCAATTTTGTATTATGACACTTATGTATTATGACATCACATTTTGGATGTTTAATGAAATTTTTTTATAATGATTGATTTTATTTATTTACATGTGTGTAAAAATGTATGTTTGTGATATGCTTATGGTCTATGAAACAAATGCCAATCCAACACATAGTTAGCATATGAGTCAGCAACTTGATTAAAAATTCTTGAAACATGTATGTATTTTATGTTCTTAAATTGTCGTTCTAGTAATCTCACACGTAAGAATCTTCATAATAATGTCGAATCCCTAATACGATACAAGCCATTAAGCTGTGAAACCACTAACTATGAATCAAGACGTACCATAAGAGAGAGAACACCATGTGAAATGGCATCCCACAATAACTCGATAACAGCACTATATTCAGCAACATTGTTCAAAGAAGGCTATAAACATACGCCTCCTGAAGACAATACCTGACCCGTAGGAGTATAAATCACCTAAGAAGTAGAAGCTGAGTTTTGAGTGTGGCGGCTAGAACCATCAGTGAATCCTATGTAAGTGAAAGACTCCATCGACATGTGCCATAATAAATGAAAGCTAATCAACAAACTCGATCACCATAAGAAAACCTAACTATGCAAAAAACTGTACAATAATATACAATAATCAACCCTGGTTGAAGATCATGCATAGTATTTTTTAAGATAGAGCCCATTTCTAGGCTCCTCCAAGGCTGTCCCTTCATAATCCACCAGCTCATAGGCACCCTTCTCTAACACATGTTTGACTACGTAAGGACCATGCCACATGGGATTAAACTTCCCTACCCCCGAGGGTTCTTTAGCTTTATCCCATAAAAGGACCAAATCATCGTCACTAAACCTCCTCGGGTGGACAGACTTATCATATTGGACCTTAATGCGACACTTATTTACTTCTAGAGCCACTAAGGCATCCCAACGCTTCTCATCAAGCTGCTCTAAGTGGACCAAATGTTCCTCCAATGCAGAAGTGTCCGGTAAAAGCTGTATAGCTAGCTTCAATGAAGGGATTTCACATTCAACCAGTAAGACAAACTCCACCCCATGTACAAGATGATATGGAGAGAAACCGGTGGTAGTCTTAACCGCGATTCTATAGGCCCACAAAGCAGGATATAACATAATATGCCAATTCGTCTTGCTTTGCGTGATGGTTCATTGGAGAATGGACTTAAGTGAATTATTCACTGCTTCAACCTATCCATTCACTTGAGGGTAATAAGGAAGAGTGCTCCTACTTATACCCTAACTTCAAAGTCAACTCTTCCATCATTCTATTCTGAAAGTGCCTACCATGGTCAGTGACAAGCTCTTTCGAAATAACAAACTGAGTAATAATATATTTGAAAATGAAATGCGTGGCTGTCTCATCATCGGATTTAATCATGGGCATAGCCTCTGCCCATTTCGTGAAATAATCGATAGCCACTATAATGTGATGATGCCCCCCAACTGAAGCTGGGTTGCAATCCATGAAGTCAAGCCCCCACTTGGTGAAGGGACCAGCGGTGATAATTGGATGTAATGGGGCAGGATGTGAGTGCATATTGTGTGCAAACACATGGCAAGGGTGACACTTCTTGACCGCATTGACACAATCTTTGAATATCGACAGCCAAAAATATCCCACTCTCAAGATTTTTTGGGCTGTAGAAAGCCTAGATAAATGACCACCACACACCCCTCCGTGGCAATCATTCAGCACAACCTCAGCCTCTTCATGGGTTAAACAATGACGCAAAATGGAATCTACCCCATGGCGGTACAAAGTGTTATCTACTATAAGGTAGTTCTTAGATACCTGACGTAATTGTCGTCACTCATCCCACAAAAGGTGAGTAGGGACCTTCAAAGTTTGCAAATATACAATGATATCCCCATACCATGGGTCCAAAGTTGAGATAAGGAAAATATGGTCATCGAAAAATGTATCCTCATAAACCTTCTCCTCCTCCACACTTGGAAAATCAGAAATGAGCTCTGCAAATATCAATGATTTCTTCGATTTCGTCGAAATGAATTCGAGATCGAATTATTACAAAATAACAATCCACTTATTATATTTTCCCTTGATCATCCTTCTAGTGAAGACGATTTGAAATGGATTGACATGAGCTACCACCAAGGTCTGGTGAAGGAGAATGTAATGTCTCAATATCTAAACCGCATGAATGGTGGCCAAGGCAAGTTTCTCCACATGAGAATAATGGATTTCTGCATCAATAAGGTTCGAGCTCAAATAATATATGACATGCTCATGGAGCTCCTCATCCTCCTGAACCAAAACCATACCAACCATCTCCATGGACGCGGCCACATAAATAAAAAAATCATGGCTATATTCAAGTGGACTAAGCATGGGGGCCAATGCTAAGGCTCGCTTAAGAGCATCAAAGGACTCCTGGGCTCGCTCATCCCAAGAAAAAGTAGTGTCCTTCTTTAAAAGACGCATAAATCCTTTAGTCAAATTGGCAAAATTAACCACAAATATCCACAAGAAATTTTCCATGCCTTGCAAACACTGAAGATGTCTAATATTACGCGGGGGAGACAATTGAAGTATTGCCTCAACCTTTAAGGGATCGACTCTTATATCCTCCTTGGATACAATGAACCCTAGCAAGCGACCAACAGTCACGCAAAAGATGCACTTATGAGGATTTAACCTAACCTAGTAATGGCGGCATCTCTCGAATACTAATGTCAAATGGTATGGATGATGCACTTTCATATGAGAATGAGTAGCAATTTCATCCAAATACACTTCAATAATTGTTTTGAGATCATGAAAAATTAAGGTCATAGCCCGTTGAAATGTGGCTCCAGTGTTTTTAAGACCGAAAGGCATCTTCCGATATGAAAACGTACCCCAAGGACAAATAAATGCAGTTTTATGTTGATCCTTGGGTTTGATATGAATTTGATTATATCCAGAAAAACCATCCATGAAGGAGAATACCTCACTTCCTGCACACTCATCCAAAATCTGATCAATAAATGGTGTGGGAAAATTATCCTTAGCACAAGCACGATTTAAATCATATAAATCAGTGCATATATGGATTTCTCCCTGCTTCTTATCAACCAGAATGGGATTTGAAACCCACTCTGTCAAGGGAACGGGATAGATAAAACTGGCTTTTAACAACTTCTCTATCTCAGCCTTAATAGCAGTTTCTTTTCTAGGATTCACCACACGCAAACGTTGTCAAACGGGCTTTGCATTTGGATAGGTCTTAATTTCATGTTCGATAATACAAGGGTCGATACCCGACATTTCCTCATATGACCAAGCAAATATGTCACGAAACTCTTTAAATAGCTCGGTATACTCCTTGATTTCATCAAGGGAACAATCCGCCCTAATGTAGATGTTCTCAACTTTGCCAGGATCACGAGAAATATTTATAGGAATAGTAGGTGATCAATTCGCCATGTTCCCATCATCCATCTGACCAGGAGAGCTCAATGGAACCACGGGACTACCAATCTTCTTTCTAAGAATCTCCCTAAAGTCCTCACGCTCCATATGGTTAAGCTCGATAAGAAAATATGATCTATGATGTAAATCTTCCCAAGGTGGCTCAACCCCAGACATGGCCTCAATAATGGCTTCATCTGATGGAAAAACATCATCAAGGCAATCATGTGCGTGAGAGGACTCAACTGACCATGCAGGCAGCACATACAGGTCCTCCTCCTCCATCTGCGAAGAGGAAGGACTAGGCTTTGCAACACAATCAAGATTCGCTTGATATGTTATCATTGCTGCAAGAAATGACACATCCGTTTCTATTAATCCGAAGGACTCGGTGAAGGAAGAATCCAAGGATCTTCCATATGGGTAGTGCAAAAAGACACTGAATTCAACGAAGACGAAGCCTCACCGAAACTAGATCCGATCATAAGAACGGGTGCAGGACATCTAAAGGTCCCCATAAGAGATGGATACATACCCACACTCCCAGTTTTCGGCTGAGAATGATTGATAATTGAGATAGAAGCTCCCGATGATGCACTAACACTCAGATTACAGAATGATGTTTGATCAATTGTAACAATATTCCCATTAAATGGAAAGCATACTACTCAAAAGAGAGAAGACGCTATGGCTTACATACTATACATCCAATTCCGGCCCAACAAAATATTTTAGTCAAGGGGCGTATCGACCACCTCGACCTTGATCGCGACAATCTTCCCTCCCGATTGGACCTTAAGAGAAGGAAGAATCCCATGTGGCTGAAATGATCTACCATCAAAGGTAGTCAACATGGTAGCGGATTGCGACAACTTGGGAGAACCCAAACCCTTCCAACATGACAAAGACATCATGGAAGCAGCAGTGCCTTCATCAATCATAGTGCATTTGATGGTCAGATTAAGACACTCTACATGAATCAAAAGAGACACGTAGTAAGGCAAGTGAGGCTGTAGTCCCATGGTTTCAAATTTGATGATAGAAGAAGAGTTATCATCATTAATCCCAGGAGCAAAAAGCAAGGCTTTCCTTTATAGAGGACAACTCTGAAGTACTTCAAACACAGACATCGTACAAGGAGTTTGGCCCAAATCCTCGACAACGGAATAGTTCTAGGTAGCTCGGGCATTAGGATTGTGCCCCGAATGCTTTAGGGCTCCCTTGGGAATGCGAGGTGCAATTTCAGGTTTATCCATAGGGTTTGCGATATGCAAAGGGCTCTCGGGTGGAGCAGGTTCTTTTCCAAGGTCCGGTTGTGACGAACCATAATCTTTCGCACGAGTCACAACCTTAGTAGCACGCACCATGTTGATGCAACCATGAACAGTAAAAGAATTTCACACTCTCACCTGGACAGACACATAAATGTTTTGTTTAGTAGTCTTGGAGAATTTACTCACAATGAACTATTCCAAGACCCTAAAACCTAATCTTGTTGGTGCACCCTATAAAAGAAAAGAGTGTAATTCATTTTATTATGCGTTGATTTTAATTAGATTATTACTTAAAAGGGAAAATGGTCATGCAACTAATGATGTTATGACGCAACAAGAAGTAAAATGCACACTTAACAATCCATGCAAATGCATTGTGTCAAATGAAAAACGGGGTATGCTACTACGTGAAGTGCAAAATTTTCCTTCAAATGAATGTGCAATCATTCCTATATGAAAATCTGACTAATACTTCCCAAGCAAACCTAATGCAAGTACCATGCAAAATGCAACAATGCAACAATGCATAATGATGCAAAAAGCAAATGTTTTTGTATTTTATGAATCAAAATGAGATAATAAAGCAAAAGTATGACTCTACAACCCCCAGAATCTGCAAGCACTATCACGCAACACCCAAGCAAAGCACTAGGTTAAAAGAGACCTAATGCACTAATCCCAAAGCAAAAAATAGAAAATGAAATGACAAGAGCATTTTCAAAAAATTCAAACTAAAAATTGTCTCTGGTCAGAAACAGAGGTGTATACAGACTCCAGAAGCATCCAAGAAGGCTCATCAATCATCCAAACTCACCCAGCAACACTTAATATTCCCCAAAAAGGAAAAACTCTGGGCATACATGGCAGTGTGCAGAAAACCCGCGTATATATGTGGATATCCCAGTAAAAAACGTGTGTACATGCAACTGTGAAGACAAAACTCGCGTATAGGAAGAAAAAGAGATAAAAAAGAAGGTAAATAGACAAGCTGAGACAAAATTTACTCCTATCAGACACTACTATGCAAACATACCCCCAAACCCGACTCAAAACAGAGAAATCGGAGCAATTCAAGAACATTGAATGCCAATAAAACCCCCAAAGAAAATGACTAGGAACTCCCAGGCAGAGTTTCCAATTCTGTTACGGAGAAAACTTCCTATGGCTTGGGGTACCACAACAAACAAAGTAACCACAAAAATCAATCCTTTCCCATATGCAAGAGAAACAAAACATCTAACACTAAAGGATCTCAAAACATACCTTATTCTGGATGGTTGGTGTATATCCCCGTTGAGATTTTGCACTCTCGCTTGTATTAGCAATTTGCTCTCTCAACATTTAGCAAACAAGACAAGCATGCTATATAATGGTGTTATACTTACTCTAGCATATATAATCAATAACATATAAGAATTTAAAATCATCCATGGATTCAATACTCATTTAAATACACATTATTGGATAGGAAAAGATATTTCTATTAATATAAATCAGAGATTACAATAGTGACAACCTCTGTTGACACGTCTGCGACCCAGAGAAATTGAGTCCTCCACCCGGGCCTCTACCACTTCAATCCTCCATCTCTCGATAGCAGGCTCACAAGCAAAGGAAATATTGGGAAGAAAACAAAGTGCTCCAAGGGATAAAGGGATTCAGACTCATGTATATGCTCCGGCAACAATGGACTATAGTTTTCTTGCTCTTCAATTCCTCTCCCTTCAATGTATCCAAAGGGTTCCTTATATAGTGCTTCAATGGGGTAATGGAAGGTCAAATCCGAGTGATCTCAAGGCATATGGAAGGCCAAGATACAAGTGACTCAAATCCACATCAAGGAAAACTCCAAAACTATTTGTCCTTTTGCACACATCCTGATGTACATGGGTTTGAGGGTCATATCCACGTATATACATGAGAATAGGTTTAAAATTCGCATATGGAAAATAATGCATGTTTTTAGGGATGATCTTGGAAACATAAAAGGTACAAAAATGGTCCATGGGGTCCAAAGAGTCTGCAGAGGGATAGGGAAGGCCATAAATGTGTGATCCACCATGTGTGGTAAAATCAGTTGTAACACTCTGGATTTGGAGCTTCTTCTTCTTCTTCCTTTTTAGATATAGGATGGTATTTCTCTTCCTTGTCACAAGAAACTTCATCGAATTCCAATTTTAATGTGTAGTCCTCTCCTCCGGTCATACTACAACTTCCTCTTCTCATCGTAGTCCTTCTTCTCTTTCCCAATAGAAATCTTCTTCCACTCCTCGGGCGCCCACTTTCTAGCTCATCCTCTCCATCGCTAGGAAATATCTCAGCTTACTTTGCTCCATTTTTCTCACACTTTTGTTTATGACATGTCTTAGTTATTTACACACAAACCTTTATTCTCCAAATTCCATTCTCAAGATCCCTTTCTCATAAATGAGCATCTTTATCCAAATCTTTAAAGATGTTAAGTATCGTCCTCTAGGTCCTTGGAAAATTTCTCTTTCCATCTCACTATATGCTTTTATTGTGTTGACTACAATCTCATTGATGTATCCTTCCAAAATACTATAAACCTAGAAATAAAAAACCCTATATATAGGGTTTCTAATACTTTTCAGCTGCAGAATCAGCTGAGGGATCCACTCTATCAGTTCTCCCTCTTGAAATTTTATCCACTAGGTTGCTAGCCTCAATAACACTTTATGCAACAAAACAAAAAATTTGCAAAAAAAAAAAACATGAATATATGTATAGAGGTATCACTCCAACCACTCTATTGGTTTCAGCTGAGATCCTTAACTTTCTTCCTGTGCAAACTCTAGTGCCTTAAAATCCACCAAATATTGAATTTTTGGCTTCGTGGGGTGCCACAACATATACCCACCAAAATTATTCATACTCCCGACAACAAAACCATTTGTTGTCCTTCTTCCCATTGACCCAGGTTCATATCCTTAGTCAGCAACAAAACCCAAGATATCGACTCAACATAGAAGGACCCCACCAGTAGCACCTGCAACACAAATGCAGTCTCACCTGAGATATCTTATTGGGAACTGCTATAACTAGGTTTCTACAGTTATGTAGGGATATCTATTTGTGTAGTACTTTATCAGATTTATCCACCAAAGCTAGGGATTATAATTCTTATTCCAGGTCTATTCATTCAAGATAACAATATATTTACTAGTCGACACATATTCCAGTATTCAACATAAAATCCTTATCACAAGTTCATTCTATAAGCAGTGTGACACATACATATATAGGATTATTCATAAACAAATGCGGTGCGACATATTCAGATCTATGTATTTACAACATGCATGCATTTGACATAAACATATTAATCAAATACACATAGAGACAATACTTAACGTGGAAATCCATCTGGGAAAAGCCCCAAAGGCTCTCTTCATCTGGAATGAGAAATATGTTAGATCCTTTTGTATATACACTCAGCTTGCAGACTCCTCTCTAGATATTATTTACAACTTATAAAAACTTTTTCCTCTCACGCTCTCTACTTTTGGGGCTATGTATTTCTTCTCTCCTTCACTCCACTGTCGATTCACACACATCCTGGATCGATTCTATAGCTAAAAAACTCTCTTCTTCCCTTCTCAACCTACATAGTGACTTAAACCCCAAGATAAAGAACAACCAACCAACCAAAAACCAACCGACCAACTAACTAACTAACCTCACACAGAGCTTGAGTTTTTCCCTTTATAATATTCTACCTATCTTAATCAATCGTCTATTTTTTGTTAGTCAATAGGATGTCATTTCTATTTCCGTACATTCAGTTACAACTAAAAATAGGCACTATCTGCCCAAATGAAATTGTTCTTTATTACCAAAAACATGCTTTATTCAAACTAAATCCTCACCCGTGATCAACCAAACTGTCCTTTTCAACTGCTCTACTCTTCCTCTGTCATGGTTGCTCTCGTCGTCGATCTTTTTGTTGCGATTGCTTCTATCGCAGCTTCTCTTCCATCGCATCTCTTCTTCAGAACATAACCTTTATCTTTTCAAGTATAATTCTAGCTTAATTTTTCCTAACTTTTCCAAGGGAAACAAACATGAATGCCCAAAACATAACCCAAGAAGATGAACCCTCATAAAGTTTGTGTCCCTAAGGTGGTTAGTTGAACAATCAACTTCCCGAGGTCATAACTTTTGCATACGATCTCTGATTTAGGTGCTCTATAGCCCATTGGAAATGTCTATCTGAGATATAAATATTTCAACTTGGTCCCACTATGTATATCATACATAAACATTTTCTCCCCTAAATTGCTAGAAAACATCGTTTAGGGCCGCAAAACCGCCCTGCAAGTTTAGGACCCGAAAAACCATAGAAAAATAACTAGGAAACTGCCAAAATGGACAATTATTTTGAACTAGTCAAATAGGTGTGTGTCCACCGATCTCCATCTATATCAATTGTCTCCCCTTATTAAGAAATGGTCTCCATTGTGTCAAATCCCATATCATATATCGAACTATGCGTTGAGATGATCTCCTTGTGCGACATTTGCTGAAGTGAAGAGGTTGATTTTCTTTGACATCCTGAGAGGGATGTAATTGTTGTTGATGGATGCTCTACAATTGTTCAATAATTTTGGTTGTCATGTTATTCTTGATCTGAACTGGTCTGATTGATTTCTTTCTATATGAGCACCTTAAATGTGTCTCCTTTCACTATAGAGGTAATCATATAGATGAGGCAACAATGACTTGGTGTTATTCTTGTTTCTGTTGAGTATAGAATCCATGTGCAGAGGTTGTGGAGGTATATGTGATCTAATTTTCTCCTTCAAAGGAAATTGTGAAGAGGGATAATTTCTCGGTGTGGGAGATTATATTCTTGCCCTACGAGACTGTGGCAGGTGCGACTGTCTATCGTATATGACAGAGTTGTCCTCTCAAAGTGACATTGACACTCCGAGGTCGTGATTCATATACGACATGATGCTTCCACATATATTTTTTTCCTAAAATAAAATCACATACTTCAAGTGGGGCCACATCACACAGTACCTCATCATTGAAAAGATTGATTATATACGGTAGGAGGCATTGCTGATTAACGCGGATACCTCATCCTTATATTATCCAACCAATGTGTTAGGGTTGCATGTGTGGTGTTGTTGGTATTAAAATTGTTGTGCCATTTATATATTCAAGCAGATAGTTCTAATAATGTTTGCAATAAATGGAAAATGAAGATACAAACTAAACAAAAAAAACCACACAGGAAGCACATGAGTATTGCTTAGGAATTTACAGTATCATTCACAATAATAAAATCCAATGTTACAATAGTTTACATAGGAAAATAATTTGAATGCATTAGGTATCAATTTGAATCTATCCACTAGATTTGACTGTATATAACTGAATATCTAACTCATGGTGTCTCAATCAATATCGGATTCCAACAGATCAACTCCCAGATGTCCAACCAACTCAATCAATCAGTGACAACTAGTTAACTTAGTGCAACTGAGGTGGTAGGTGGGAAAAATTCCTGATCCACATGCAACCATGCATAGCTAGTGCTATCTAACTGGTTGTGAATTAACTGAAAGTAATCGGAGGCTAACTAATACTAACTAGTAATAACTCCAACTAACTGATGTGGGTTAGTGTCGGGACTCCCAGTGGCTCCTAAAATGTAGGGATTAGTCTAGGAGGTTCCCAAACTGATGCATGCACATGCAATAAGTGGTAGTTAACCTCTAGCAGTTTTCCCCACACTCTAGTAGCTAGTACATGTGGCCCCATTAGGCCAAGTGTACCGAATGGTACTAGTGGACCCAAATAATTAATTAAGGTTCCTAAGTTAGGCTAAATTAATATAATAGACATTTGACCAAAGGAGGATTAATAATCCTAACACCCCCCTGAATCCTAAATTGGAAAACTATGGGCCCTGGTAACAAGACGATAGGTCACCAAAATAAAAATATAAAAGACAATAAAAATGATGCTTAATACAAACAAGGAAACAGGGGAAAACCTCTTGGGAAACCCCCTCTCAAAATAAGCAGAAATACAAATTTTGAATAAAATCTTGTGAAAAATTTTGCTGCTATTTGCAGCACTGTGTAGCAGAAGTATATTGATTCTTTTGTGCAAGTGAACCCATGAATATAAACAAAGTTCATATGTCTAGAGGAATCTTCCTCTTTGGAAGAAGAATAATGTACTCAACTGAATAAAAAATATAAATAGTTGCACGGTGAAAACTGGACCCATGTAGAGGAGCTGAAATCAACTAAAGAGAGAGAAAAAGTTCTTGAGAATTCGAACCGTGTGAGAAAAACCCAAGAATATGATATATGCCATCCTTGAACTGCAAACCATGAATGGTAAAATCATCCCTAAGTGTTAGGAGCAAGTGTCCAAGCGGATGCAAAATGTCTTCCTCTTTACTAGTTCTGTGAGGGGATGAGCATGTGACCAAAGGTCGAGAAGCCCTAGGACTATGGAGAGTGAATTATTGAGCTCCATAATCTGATATTGCTTCAGAAATAACCAGTAATTCACAAAATCTAATATCAGCAAACTCATAAGAGAGAACTAACATCAAATCCTCAACAACAAAAGTTAAGGAGACTTGCGGTGCTTGATTTGTCACACCAAGATTGATGAAACCAGTTACAAGAAATACTGGAAGCTCTTGAACATTAAAAATCAAATCACATATTATCAAATCTGAAAATAAAATAGATCCAAAAAGGTTCATATGAGATCCAAAACTATGCTCCACCGAGATGGTAGATGCACAATTTTCTCCTTCTTCAAAATTCTGATTTTTCGTGCATGCAATCCTGTAGGAATTTACTGGAAGCTCTAGATTAATGAGAGTGAATGGATCAATCCTATAATATGATATTATTTCCATAATATCCATGGTATTAATTCTTATCACACCAGCAACATTATTATATATAGATAAATCAAATTCTCTACCTTTTCTGAAATAGTCACCGATAAACTATGTACAGAATTTAAAGAATCACTGGGTAATTTTTGCAAAGAATAGGAGTGTTTTTATTCAAAAACAGAGATTCAAATGTCTTCTTCTAGATCATCCATGTGAGGATATGATATACTAGAGATCTCATACAATTCTGGACAAGCAGGAGAAGGATTCACTCCAAGGAGACTTTCTTCAATTCGAATTGACCGTAGGGAAAATTCTGCTTCTTCTTCATGTTCAACAATTTGCTTTTCTATAGGAGAGGGAATGAACTCATCATGTTGGATTTTATCTGAACCTCTCTCAACATTTGGGATTTTATATTCATCTCCCATATGACTGCTAGGTCCTCCTGATAGAGGGAAAGTGGTGAAGGATTTCCTAGAGGCAACCATGTGGTTGGATGCTCCAAAATCTATAAAATAAGCCTTCGATGGAGAGAGGCTTGCATGCAAGAATATCTCATCTTCTTCAGTATTCTCTTCATCACCAGACATCTCTACACCTTATGGAAGGGAAATATTGTTCTGTACACATAGAGATTTCATATGGTCAATGGTATTCTTCATGCACGAGTCTTCTAGATGAAAACCCCTCATACAATAGGGACACTTATTCTTTTTGAAATTCTTCTTTTTCTTAGAGCCAGAGGCTCCTTTGGAAGTTTATTGATTTTGTTTAGGCTTCGAATCAGCTCCTTTGGGCTCCTTATTCTTTGATTTCCCTTTGGCTTGCATTTTTCTAGAGTCAGTAACTAGGAGAGCCTGATCTTTGGAAGTCTTGATGACTCCCATTTGATTCAGCATTTATTGCTCCTTGATTAAGGACGCAGAAAAGGAATCAAGTGAAGGAATTTTCCAACCGGGGAAGCCATCCCGCTTGGAATGAGATATGGAAAAAAATACATAATACTCATAACCAATTTTGTTGAGTATGGAGAGGACATTTTGCTCATCCTTCCTTTCTATTTCGCAATGTCTGCATTAAAGTGCAAGACACTTGAATTTAGTAAAGAATTGCTCAATAGTCTCGAAACTACTGGGATGTAAGGCTACCAGCTCATTATCCAGGAGGTATCCCTAAAGCTCATCTTGTTTTCCAAAAAAATTATCAAGCTTCTCCAAGGTTTCTCTAGGAGTCCTCAAGCCTTCTAGGCGGAAGAGAAGATCTCTGGATATATGAGTTCATAAGTACCCAAATGCTTCATCACAATGATTCAGAAACTTGTTCTTTTCAATTGGATGATGAGGCTCTTCCTCCCTTCCTTGTATTATCCTAAGGTAGTTATGCTAGTGCAAGGCTAGATACATATCAATCCTCCAATCAAGATAATTGTAAGTTGTAAGGATTCGAGGTGTAGGAGATTGAGAACTCATCATTTCTCCACCTGAAAGATCACAAAACTTCATACAAGCTATGTAGCACTTCTCAATTTTCACTGCAAACACTAAAACATATGAACTAATTTAGAATCATGATTTTCCTCTCGACATGAACATATTTTCAAGGTTTGTCACACCCTCTCCGCTGCTCTGAATAAATTCAGAGCTAGAAATCATCATAGGGGACTTCTGTGGAAACCCAGCTACTTCTGATGTTCGATGGGGAGAAACAAGCATGAAACCTGCCTGAGAAGGCTCTATTAGAATTTGAGTTCCATTTAGATATTCAAGAATATATTTCTAATAATGTTTGCAAGAAATCGAAAATGAAGATACAAACTGAACAAAACAAACCACACAGGAAACGAACAAGTATTGCTCAGGAATTTACAGTATCATTCACAGTCATAAAATTTGGTGTTACAATAGTTTACATAGGAAAATAATTTGAATGCACTAGGTAGCAATTCGAATCTATCCATTGGACTGTATCTAACTAACCATCTAACTCATGGTGTATCAATCAATATTCGAGTCAAAAAGATCAACTCCTATATGTCCAACAACTCAATCAATCAGTGATAGCTAGTTAACTCAGTGCAACTGCGTGTGGTAGGTGGGAAAAGGCACCTACTCCACATGCAGCCATGCATTAGCCATGCATAACTAGCTCTATCTAACTGATTGTGAACTAACTGAAAGTAACTGGGGGCTAAGTGATACTAACTAGTTCCATCTCCAACTAACTAAAGGAGGTTGGTTCCAGAACTCCCAGTGGCTCCTAAAATGTAGCGATTTGTCTAGGAGGCACCCAAACTGATGCATGCACATGCAGTAAGTGGAAGTTAACCTCTAGCAGTGTTCCCCACACTCTAGTAACTGGTACATGTGGCCCCATTAGGACAAGTGGACCCAATGGTACTAGTGGACCCAATTAATTAATTAAGGTTCCTAAGTTATGCTTAATAATCTACTAGACAGTATGGTGAAGGGAGGATTAATAATCCTAAAAACCCCCCTAAATCCTAACTTGGACAACTGTGTGCCCTGGAAACAAGACCATAGGTCACACAAATACAATATAAAATACAAGAAATAAAAATGATTCTTAATCTAACCGAGGAAATAGGGGAAAACCTCATGGGAACTCCCCCCCCCCTCAAAATAAGTAGAAATACAAATTTTGAAGAAACTTGTGAAAATTTGTGTTGCTACTATGCAGCAGCAGTATCTTGGTTCTTCTGTGTATGTGAATCCATGAATACAAACAAAGTGCTTATGTATGGATGAATATTCCTCTTTGGAAGAATAATAATGTGCCCAACTGAATCGGGAATATGGACAGTTGTAGGATGAAAACTGGACCCATGTAGAGTAGCTGCAACCAACTGATGAGAGAGCAAAGGTGCTTGAGAATTCGAAACATGTGAGGAACACCCAAGCAAATGATATATTTAAGCCTTGAATATCAAACCATGTGAGGTATAATCATCCCCAAATGTTAGGAGCAAGTGTCCAAGAGGATGCATAATGTCTCCAAATTTACTAGTTCTGTGAGGGGATGAGCATGTGATAATAGAGAAGCTCTGGGAATGTGGAGAGATAATTCTTGAGTTCCATAATATGATATAGCTTCAAAAATAAACAATATTTCACAAAATATAATATCAGAAAACTCATAAGAGAAAACTAACATCGAATCCTCAACAGCAAAATTGAAGGAGACTTGCGGTGCTTGATTTGTCACACCAAAATTGATGAAACCTGTTACAAGCAATAATGTAACATATTGAATCTTAAAACCTGAACCAAATATTATCAGATCAGAAAATAAATGAGATCCAAATAGTTTCATATCATATCCAAAACTATTAAGTGAAACCAAATCCCCAACAACAATTTTGAAGGAGACTTGCAGTACTTGATTTCTCTCACCAAAATTGATGAAACCAACTACAAGCAGTACTGAAAGCTCATGAACCTGAAATATTGAAACAAGTAATATCATATCATATCCAAATTATATCGTATCATATCCAAATAATTCCATATCAGATCCAAATAATTCCATATCAGATCCAAAAGTGTGGAATGAAATCAAATCCCCAGCAACAATTTTGAAGGAGACTTGTGGTACTTGTTTCTTCACACAAAACTTGATGAGAACAACTACAAGCAGTACTGAAATCTCATGAACCTGAAATATTGAACCAATTAATATCATATCAGATCCAAATAAGATCATATTAGATCCAATAAATTTCATATCATATCCAAGAGTTTTCTCCACCGAGATGGTAGATGCACAATTTTCTCCTTCTTCAAAATTCTGAATATTGGTGCATGCAATCATGTAGAAATTTGATGGAAGCTCAAGATAAATGAGAGTGAATGGATCACTCCTAAAACCTGAAATTATTTCCAAAATATCCAAATATTTGCAAAATATAATATCATCAAACTCATGAGAGAAAGCTGACATTAAATCCCCAGCAGAACTTTTGAAAGAGATTTTTGGTACTTGTTTCTTCACACCAAAATTGATGAGAACGGCTACAAGCGGTACTGAAATATATTGAACCCTAGAACCAAGTAATATTAGATAATATCCAAATAAGATCATATCAGATCCAATAAATTCCTTATCATATCCAGGAGTGTGCTCCACCGAGTTGGTAGATGCACAGTTTTCTCCTTCTTCAAAACCTTTGAAAGAGATTTTTGGTACTTGTTTCTTCACACCAGAATTGATGAGAACAACTACAACTAGTACTAAAAGCTCTTGAACCCTAGAACCAAGTAATATCAGATCATATCCAAATAATATCATATCATATCCAATAAATTCCATATTAGATCCAAGAATGTGCTCCACCGAGATGGTAAATGCACAGTTTTCCCCTTCTTAAAAACCTTGAGTATCGGTGCATGCAATCATGTAGGAATTTGTTGGAATATATATATCAATGAGAGTGAATGGATCACTCCTGGAATCTTATATTATTTCCAAAATATACAAAGAATTACTTATCTACACACCAGCATATCGTTAGAGACAGAGAAATCAAATTCCTCACCCTTTCCTGGAGAAATCACCAGTAAACTATGCACAAAATTTACAATAGAAGAATCACTGGAGAATTTTTGCATAGAATGGAAGGAGAGATATTATTCAACAAAATAGATTCAAATTTCTTCTTCTATATCACTTCTGGAGCAATAGGAGAAGGAGTCACTCCTATCATAAATCTCATACACTTCTGGAGCAATAGGAGAAGGAGTCACTCCAAGGAGACTTTCTTCAATTCAAATTGACTGTGAGGAAGGTTCTTCTTCTTCTTCATCTTGAACAACTTCATCAGAGAGAGTAGAGGCCGATAATTTTGAGTAAATAACTCTTGTGGTTCTGAATGTGCTCCCCAAATTGCTATAAATATCCTCATTGTGCTTCCCAAAGGTTCTATCCAATTCTTTCTAGAGATCCTTTGGGTATTCTGCAGACTCAATAAGGTAGCGCAAGCTTGGAGACTTCCAAAAAGTCATGCCTATTGTTCCAAAAGATATATCACCATCATTTAGCCATTCATTCTCATCTTTATAAGACTCTTTACCAATTCCAATAGATACCTCATAGATACTTTGTCTCTTCAGATATGCAATCATCTTCAACTTCCATTTTGAATATTTTGTGGATGGAGTAAGAAGAGGAACTGATAATATCGAATCCATATGAATTTGAACCTATAAAATATCACTGCAAAACACTAAAAAATATTTGAACTGTTAGAATAATGCTTTTCCTCTCAACATGAACATATTTTTCAGGGTTCATCATGCCCTCTCTGCTGCTCTGAATAAATCCAGAGCTAGCAAATCATGATAGGGGACTTCTGTGGAAACCCAACTGCATCTGATGTTTGATGGAAAGAAAGATGCATGAAACCTACCTGATAAGGCTCTAATACCATCTAAGGTTTTCCATTACACCAAAACCTACATATTTTGATGAAAATTTGAAACACAACACAAGGCTCTATCACCAGGAGTGGCATTTAGTCCACTTGTTTTATATTCCCAGAGGTGCGGCGGCTATACCTTCTGGAGGTTGTACCGATATTCCAACACCTCGCCTCCAGTGTAGCTTGGGTGAATTGAACCTGATACCTATGCTCTGATACCATGTTAGAATTTGAATTCCATTTATATATTCAAGAATATAGTTCTAATAATGTTTGCAGCAAATGGAGAATGAAGATACAAACTGAAAAAAACAAACCACATAGGAAACAAACAAGTATTGATCAGGAATTTACATTATCATTCACAATAATAAAATCCATTGTTACAATAGTTTACATAGGAAAATAATTTGAATGCATTAGGTAGCAATTCAAATCTATCCATTGGATCTAACTGTATCTAACTGACCATCTAACTCATGGTGTCTCAATCAATATCGGAGTCCAACAGATCAACTCCCAAATGTCCAACAACTCAATCAATCAGTGATAGCTAGTTAACTCAATGCAATTGAGTGTGGTAGGTGGGAAAAGGCGCCTACTCCACATGCATCCATGCATTATCCATGCATAACTAGTGCAATCTAACTGATTGTGAACTAACTAAAAATAACTTGGGGCTAACTAAGACTAACTAGTTCCAACTCCAACTAACTAAAGGAGGTTGGTGCTGGGACTCCCAGTGGCTCCTAAAATGTAGGGATTAGTCTAAGAGGTGCCCAAACTGATGCATGCACATGCAATAAGTGGCAGTTAAGCTCTAGCAGTGTTCCCCACACTCTAGTAGCTGGTACATGTGGCCCAATTAGGCCAAGTGGACCGAATGGTACTAGTGGACCCAAATAATTAATTAAGGTTCCTAAGTTTTGCATCAATGATCCACTTCCCATGGTCTGTGGCTGTGTCATTGGGTTGTGAATCAAAATTAGGATATGATTTTGAAACTTTGATCTCGAACACCAATGACTTCTTTGAGTGGAATTCTTCATTGTTGTGCCAAGGGATTTTGTGGAACTCGCACCACTTCCTGGTGTCCTTCTTTGTCTTTACATTAACCTTCTTTTCTTGTGGCAGGGACTAGTTGTCCTTTCCTTGTATCGTGTTTTGTGGGCTAGGGTTTCCCTTTCCTTGCTTCTACAGTGGATTCATAGCTCCGAATTCTCACTTGTTCTTTTGCAAAAATCTTTCCTCAATTTTGACAGCATGCCGATAGGCAGATCCAAGTGAGGAGATGTCTAGGAAGTCCATCTTTGTTTGGATCATACCGATGTAGGCCACTGCGATATTTTAGTACCATATGTCACTCAAATTCCTTTACACACATATTTTTTTTGCAAGGTATGAAATTTGTTGGTGTACTCTGACACCGTTTGATCCCTCTCTTGACGAAGAATGGTCCATTTTATGTATTGGTCATCATATTTTCCCATAAGGTAATACTATTCCTTGACAACATATATGAAATAGGACCAAGTGGTATTTCCCTCAAACATTCTAGACTCGTATAATGTCTTTTGGTCACAATAAGTATACCACCAATTTTTGACATGGGGGAGCACCTTAAGGAGCACAAATGTGATATTTTCCCTGTCGAAGAAATTGTGGATAGAGAAGTACCCTTCTAGAAAATTCAATAAATTATCTAGGGAATCATCATCAATGTGGCCTTCAAATAAAGTAATATAGAAGCTAACTTGTACCTTGAAGGGAGTTTCATCCCTAAAATGACTACTCATTGAAGGTGCATATAATAGTGCTGACATTCATCGAAGGATCAGGGCGAAGTTATCCATCATCCCATTCCTTTTTCATGCGAGGGATTCCTTGAACAACAAATTAATAGGATATCCTGCTCCACCATCTCTATTTTCTTCTGCCATGGGAGGCCAATTGGGGCAACGAGAGTGGTCTTCCCTAAGTGAAACTAGTTTGAGACCCAAATATCTATACCCTGACCTCATTGGGGACATGCACCGAGAGACAATCAAAGAGAAGATTTCTATGATACCACTAATCTGAATTTATGTGAGAACAAAATGAAAGAAAATTTATAGATTTATAAACACATGCATAATACAATAAAAACATAGATATAGTAAACACATATTTTATTAAATGATGGAAACTAAACGTACAATAAAGAAACTAGAATGGTGGTAGCTATTTCTGAGAAGAGATGTGGCTTCTATGATCATCCGTGCCAAGCTGAATAAAAAATGAGGCTAAAAGGGCCTATTTATAATAAACATGAGGGAGAGAACCCTGAAGGTCAAGAAAATAACTGCAGAAGATGAATCGTCGTAAAGTTTGTAGCCCAAGGTGGTTAGTTGAACAATCAACTTCCCAAGCTCATAACATTTGCATACAGTCTCCAATTTGGGAGCTTGATAGCTCGTTAGAAATGTATATCCAAGATTTACATATTTTGATCAAGGCTTAATGCATGCCCTTACAATTGGTTTGCCCCCTTGAATCCAAAATAACGTCGTTCAGGGCCTCAAAATGACCCTCGAAGTTTAGGACCTAAAAAAATGTAGGAAAATAACCAAGAAACTTCCAAAATGGACAATTGTTTTGAGATAATGGAATGGGTGGGTGTCCAGCTATCTCTATCCAAAACAATCCTCTCACTTTAGGAAGCAATGGTTTCCATTGCGTTAAATCTCATATCATATCTCAAACTGTGTGTTGAGATGATCTCCTGGTGCGACATTTTCTTAAGTGAAGAGGATGGTTTTATTTGACATCCTGAGAGGGTTGTAATTATTGTTGATGGATGCACTAGAGGTGTTCAAAAATTATAGTTTCTATGTTATCCTTTGTTTGAATTGGTTTGGATGATCACCTTGAATGCGTGGCATTTCACTGTAGAGGTACTCAGATAAATGAGGCAATAATGAATTGGTGTTTTTCTTGTTTTTGCTGAGCAAAGACTCCTTGTGCAGAGGTTGTGGAGGTATATTTGATCTGATGTTCTCCTTCAGAGGCAATTCTGAAGAGGGATAATTTCTAAGTGTGGGATATTATCTTCCTTCCCTGCGAGATTGTGGCATGTGCAACTCTCTCTGGTATATGATAGAGTTGTCCTCCCAAAGTGACAATGACACTCAAATGCCATAATTCATATACAACATGATGCTTCCACATATGTGGTTGTCCTAATAGAACATCACATACTTCAAGTGGGGCCACATCACACTGTAGCTCGTATTTGAAAGGCTTGATGCCATATGGTAGTAAGAATTGTTGAGTAACGCGGATACCTTGTGTTAGCAATGTTTTGGTTAACAATTGAGATGAGTAGGATTGAGGTGAACTAAGGGCATGGTATGTGAAATTTTCATAATATGACTGAAGGCTGTTGAAAAAATGCTAAATTGGAGACCAAGCTCTTTATATCCTCGTAAAAAACCATAGGCTAAGGTTAGGAAAGGGATACAAAATAAAATAAGCACTTGTGGTATTGTCTGAAAATTTTGATAGTCTAGATATTTAGGTGGGAAGATCTACGAAGGGTAGTGGATCCGTTGATTGAAGTTGCGAAGAAAAAAAAATTGGTGATCAACGAAAAGGCTTACAAGCCACTTAGATCCACAACGGAGGCTTAAAAGAGATGAGATCGATGGTGCAGATAAAATTTGATGTGGGAATATGCACGGAAGAAGGTGAATCTGGGATGGTCGGAAAGTTTAAAGCATGGATTAAATTGACGATGTAGATTAATGATGGATAAGATAGATGGCAGAGATGGGGTCTGCTGAGAAAACATGCAAGACATATGATGAGTTGGATATCAACATAACTATTAAGAATATTTCATGATAAATGATTACGATCATAGGTGGATGACATCAATGACTGTTAGTTGATCCGGTCAAAGAAATTGAACACAATTTTATAAATCAAATGGGCAGCAAAAAATAAAGGTGCATATTGAATGGTTGAGGAAATCAATGGTGGGTGATGAAGTTCTAGTAGATCTATGATGGCTAGATGGTCCACTAAGTGAAAGGGCAAGGAGGATAGAGGACATGTTATGCAATGAAATAACGTAAGGATAGGGTTAACAAGTGATCAAGATCAACGGTTAAAAAGAGAAGTGGATTGAATCTATAGACAGAAAGGGATCCTCCCTTGTGACATGCATGGTAATTAAAAACAAATTCAATTAACGAAAATAAAACCGCTTCCCTGTATCCCAAAAGCGCTATTTCAAGAATATTATAAAGGGAAAATGAACGTGTTCAAGGATTATTTGTCTTTTGTGAATTGGGAGAAGGAATTATTTTATGCATGGAAAAATCCAAGTCAAAAAACTATATGTATAGCCATAAGTTTGCCAGGTAGGCCACGTTTTCAACCGCCTACTAGTTTTTAAAAATGGATAGTGGAGGAGAAGTTGAGGCTCATGCCTTGGAGTTTCAAAAAATAGAGAAGGTTTTCGAATATAGAGATGGCGGCATTTTTTATACCGTTTTATATTTTGTCCTTGTTCACCAACTGAAAACCAAGCTAGAGGCTTTTAAGGACCAAGGTACTAACCTACACAATAATTTCTAGTCTCATTCGTATTATTTTTGTCTAGACCAACCCTAAATTTCCAAGACTTTATTGATTGGTGTGCATCAAATTACTCTTCCTATGAGAGACTAATCAGGGACTCTAATAAAACCAAGATCTTATGCCTTGTAAATTCCATTATCGTCCTATATTCACTCGCAGTCTCGCTTTCTTTTACCCTGAGCTGAGAATATTTCAATGAAGAAGGCCTAATTCAGTCCTTCAAACATGCAACTCTTGAGGAAAAACAACCCTTTTTCTCCAAGTGTTTCAGATATGATGTGTCCCTTTCCAACCAGCCCTTTCCCTTGGATATTAACATGTTCAATGAAGAAACAAAGCTGGTTGTTTCAATGCTAAGTCGGTTCTTAGGTATAGACAAAGATATATATGTTCCCAAGTTATTAATGACTCTCTTATTCAAAATTATTATGAGTCAGTCTGAGTCTCAGTCCCCCCAAAATACTTGCCTTAAATTTGATGAATTCCTAGATGAAACCATTCACTCTCAGCTAGTGAATTTCCACAATACCATGCACTTCATAGTTCAATCATACTTGATTAGAATGTTCTTCTTTTTCAATGAAGAAAACCTACAGCTCCCAGAAATGGTACTTACAATAGAAATTAGTAGTGAGCTTTTCAAATACATGAACCTGTTGATGGAGCATAGGTTTACAAAGTATTCTTTGAGAACAAATTACCTAGAGTGTTACCACATATGCATGAGGATTTACAATTATCTCCATAGGGGAAAATAGGGGATTGTTTCCTATTGGAATAACACACTATCATCAGGGTGTATGGATTCACTCATGAACCATATATTTTGCATGCACTTCTTACCCCTATAGTGTTTGATTTGGAGCTTGTAAGACATAAATTGATAGTACAAAATGAACATTTTATCAGTTTCAAAAAGGCTTCAGAAATCAAATATCCATGGTTGATTGGGCCTTTTATCATAAAAAGTAAAGTTGCACTCCCTATAGTTGAAAGTCTACCACATGAGATGGATTTTAAAAATGATTTTGTTGTTAATTATGACCCACAACATGTTATCTCACAAAGAAGGAAAGCGAATAAGAACAAGGATTTTGAGCACGAGGTAGTCGAAGGATTGGATGAAAGAGTCAATTGGCTAGATTATCCATCACCAATGAAGAATGCAGAAGTTTCACAGGAAAACCCATTCGTTGTAATAAAAGAAACAGAAGTGATCACTCCCATTCCAAGTAATTTAGAGGTAACAGGTAAAAGAACCTATTCAGATGCCATGGAGACAGAAGAAGAAGAAATATCATAAACAACTAAAATACAAAGGATTGAAGTTGAGGGAGAGCTAGTAGAAGTAGTTAAAACTGAAAGTAATAAAGGAAAGGGAAAGGTCAAAGGCCCAACCTTTGAAGTACAAGAGTATGAATTTACAGAAGTACCAGAAGCATCAAGTGATAAGTTCAAGTATAGATATGACTCATATGACAAGTACAAGGATGATATGGATATTTATATAAAGGAATATACAAAATTATACTCATATGTTAGGAAGATATCTAGTAAATAGGTCTCACTAGTAACTGTCAAAGAAAATGCTAAGAATACTTTGAATTTAGCAGTTTCCACTAAGATTAGGATAGAAGAAATGAGGTTGAACCTAAACAATATCCCAGTGCCTGACATGGTACATTTGGACAAATAGATGAGGGAAGTGATTTGTAGTGATTTGATGAAAGCCACCTTGAAGGTATCCAAGTTATAATGCACACAGGACAAAATAGAAAATCAGCTGAGGTAGGAGAAGGTGGAAAATAAAGTACACCAGCAATGGATAAAGAACCTTCAAGGAGTTTTGTTGGCTATAGACAATGAAGAAAATAAAGGAAAGGTCGCATAGAAGATCCCGATAGAGAAAGAAAATATAATTCAATTATTAAAAAAGAAGTTGAAAATCCTCGTAACACAGTTAATTTGGGCTTCTGAATTGACAAAATTAGAAAACGAAAAAGAGTTGTTAGCCAAGGAGTTGAGTGACAGTAAGGCAAGTATATTGAATCTCACTGAGGAAAAGAATGAATGGGAAAAAGAGAAGGGTATTTTAAATGAAAGACAATTTTTCTTATAAAAAGAAAGAAAATAAGAGTAAAGAAGATGAAGTACAAATAATTGATACTATTGGAGAAATAAGTACAAAATCCATTGTACAGGATATGTCCCAAGTAAGTATGAGGGACTTGGAAATTTTTGGTTTGAAAATACAAAATAAAAATTTAGCTGATGTAGTTTTGAAGAAGAAGAAGAAAGGAAAGCATTGAAGAACAAATTTAAAGAGTTGTTGGATAAAAATGAGAAACTAGTAAAGCAATTATCTAGGCAATTTCCAATGTAGGAAGCAAGACATCTCATTTGGGACATGATCAATGCTGAAGCTATTAAAGTTTGACCTTATTTGAATTATATTCTGGAAATAGAAATGGCTATAAAAGCTGCTAGACAAAGTTGTGCTACAGTAAAGGAATCTTCGAATAAAAATCCCGTGGATACAACCAAGAATATAATTAATTCCCTAACTACTTTATCAAAGGAATATTTGAGAAAAATGGGAATTAAGGATAGAATTACAGTGATCACCTGGGCCAGGAAAATAGTGGGAAAGCATCAACACATAAAAACTGTGCAGACAAATATTGACATAATGCAACATCAGGTGAAGATTTTCAAAAAAAGGGTAGTCTTCCGCGATTTTGTGTCACTTTTTCAGAAACGTTTTCCTTCCTTTGGGAAGAAGATGGTAAAATTTTGTCTCAAGTAGAATATCAAGCTTTGTTGGTAAAATTTAGATTGGATCATGAGACATTTGAAGATATGACTCCATCTCTGTCAAGGAAAACTGTGGTTGATAAATTAGCAGTGGATTTTGAAATAATCAACACTTTCAAAACAGTTTGTTCCCATCTGCCACCTATTTCATATGTAGATCATGTAGAATTGAGAGTATTGGAAAAAGAATTGGTGAATCTGGAGCTTCCATATGTGGACTAGTGGAAGGAAATAGATAAGTTTGGAAGAAAAAAGTACAAATTGCATCAATAAATAAGTTCGATAGATTTTTAAGAAAAGTTTATTTTGAAAAATGTAATAGATTTCTGAGTAGTTAGTTTGTTAGTAGTTAGTTTGTTAGGAGTTAAATGACAAGTGTAATAAGGTAGTTATTTTTTTCCTCTTTTTAGCATAGAAACTGTTGGAGTAGGGCCCCGCAGCTACAGGAAAAGCTGCTAATTTTGGTAGAAGATGGACAATTTTTGGAGGAAAGACAGTTTTGGCGATGTGATAAAGGTACGATGCCATAGCGCATTTCCTGCCGGAACAAGGAAGGAAGTCAAAGAAAATAGTACCTGAAGCAGCTGAGAAGAGAGCTCAACCACTGCATTTAAGGCAGCGGCAACGATAGGAGGGCTTAGCTACCCTCATAAATGGAAAAGGAGCAATAGACCGAGGCATTAAATATAAAGGAAAGAAGGGGAGCAACCGAGGAAGCGGCGCCCATACCCATGATCAGCGCCGAAAATCATAGAAGACTGCAGGAAGCTATGGTGTGACCAGTAAGCGACAGTTCAAAGTACAGATAGGCCGACTGTCACAGTTAGGGTTTTGGGTTACTGTTGGGATAGGCCCACAGTTTTGTATCACGGTGAGACCTTTGGGCCACCTATTTAAGCATGTATTTTGTATTATGAAAGGTTGGTTGCCATGGTTGGTTAGGTTGTTACTAGTTGTCATCAGTATTGTAAGACATTGAGAAAGAGTCGAGATCTGGTTCTGTTGTTAAGTCTGTAGTTATCTTACTGTAACCAGTAGCAGGCTCCTTGAGCATGAATGTAACAATCCGCAGGGATTGAGAGAGAGAGAAAGGGTATATTGTAAGAAGAAAGCATTATAGGAAGAGAAGAGATATAAGAGAGAAGGGCTCCCAACTGTGTGCGTGGAGTTTCCCAGAAGATCTCAAGCTGCATAAGAGGTTGCAGCAGAACTGTGTGTACTCTCTCAAGATATAGTAGAAACACAGTTCCTATGGACGTAGCTTCCTCCCTGGAAGTGAACCACGTAAAATCCGTGTGTTGTGTGACTATTTCATGTGATTGTGCTCTACTTCTTTGCTATCTGTTATTTGTTACATGAATGTTGCTTATCAATTAATGAATGTATGTATGCTATCATTCAGCTACAATAACATAGAAGGTTAAATGCAAATTGAACGTGTTGAGTATTCTGTATATGAGTTTATCAGTGCTGGATTCACAACAGTAACAGTTACAGTGTTAAGTAACTTCTGTATATTTAGTTCAGTAAGTTGAGCGTAATTGATGTTAAGCATGTTAAATTGTAGAATCTTAAGAGAATTTGTTTAATAGCCTAATGAAGGTTAACTGAGCTACTATACCCAGGGAGAAAGCCTCTGGACCTTGAGAGTTGATGCGCATATTGAGTCTTACCGTAGGAAATATCACAGTATAGAAAGACGATATCGCACTGTCGGGGGAGCTGCAGTGTGAGATATCACAGGTTAAGAGTTGAGAAGAAGAGAAGGTTTGCGCATCGTCCTAGAAGCTGCGATGCGATAAGAGTCAGTCCCATAGCAGAATCAGCTAGGAAGAGAGAGCATCCCTTGCTGAGAGATTTCGCTGGTTAAGTAGAGTCAAGAGGACCTAGGAAGCTACGGAACCTGGTTGAGGAAACTTGATTCTTTAGCCACCCCATCTAGGATCACTTCGGGTGAGACTTCAGGCTGTTCTGCGGTCTGTCGCCGAAAGGGCCAGTGAGCTAGGGGTTTGTTGGTACAATAAAGTAAACCCGGGTTTGCCTAGTGAAGACCAACAAATGGTTTCGATGCCGGTTTTGAACAAATTGAAGAGCTGATGTTCTGTTGGCATCCTACTAAAGAAGAACTTAACCATTGGGTTGAGTCTAAGGAGAGAGAATTTGCTGAGAAAGAAAACAAGAGTCCTAGGCTTAGTACAAAGGACTGGCTACAGAAACATATCCTCACAGACCTGCATGCGATATTTTTTGTGACCTATGCAAATGAGTTGTACGATTGGTTGTCAAAGTTGAATGATAAGCATGTATTCAAGAAGAAAAAGAACATTGTCTGGACACCGGAGTTGATTCACACCATGAAGAGCGTAGATAATCCCATTTCGCGGGTAGTAGACTTCTGGCTTGTGAGTTTGCTGGAAGGTTTCATTATGGAGTTTGAAATTGATCAAAGAAAGAGTTTCAGTGAAGCATAGAGGTACTTCTTCAAAGGATATCGCAGTAAGTACTTGAACTCTTTAAATTTGTCCGTTAATATGTTATTGTATGAAAAAGGAGTACTGGATATATTCTCAGATGAATAAGTTAAGTAAGTGTAATGTCACAAGAGTTTGAGAGTGATTTTGAAGAAATTGGATGTACACATAGCGGTAAGAAATATAAAGTAGATTTCAGATCTTCCTTCTTTGAAGACAGTTCAGACAGTACTAGAGAACAGAGTCAAAATAATAAATAAAGAACAGTAGGGGGTATCCCTTACCACCCTTCTACCCCACAGAAACCAACCAGGACTCAGAATAATCCCGCAGGAACTCCATCTAGTAGTTCAAACACAGTACATACTACCTTTACACCACCTACATTTACACCGCCAAGTGGTAGTAATACAGCAAATCAGAATCCACCTCGTAGAAACAGAATGGGGGATGACATGAAATTACCTACCTTTAGGGGTATAGGGGCAGAAGACCCAGAACAACATTGGTTCCTATGTGAAGCTGTATGGACCATTAAACAGATCCAGGATGACAATACTAAGCTTGTCCAGTTGGCCACTACACTTAGAGAAAGAGCTTTAACATGGTATATGAAGTATACATCAGCGCAGAACAGAACACTCGTAGAGGTCGAGACCGTAATGATTAAGGAATTTAAGAAACCCAAGTCTGAGTCACAATGTATCATAGAACTTAAAGACATCAAACAGTTACCCATAGAGTCAGTATGGGATTTCGATCAGAAATTTAAAGCTCTTATAGACCAAGTTAGTTTTGAGTTTGCACCGAAGCAGCATAAGGAATGGTTCATCACAGCACTGCTCCCTCATATCATACTTCCACTAATGCAACAGAAACTCCATACGTAGGATGAAGCATTGGAGATGGAAATGAAACTAGAGGCTTCACCTTTAGCTGAGACTGGTGCAGGTATGACAAACTTATAGAACCAGTTAGCCAATCTCACTTTACAGCTACATGAGATTAAGAAAGGAAAAGAGGTTGAACAAGAATTATGGTGTACAAAGTGTAAAGGACATGGCCATACCAAAGATAAATGTCCAGTATTTGTTGAGTATATAGCAAGTGGGGCTCCTAACCCCTTAGTACAAACTCAAGGGCCATGGTGTGAAATCTATAGAACAAGAGGACATAGACCATAGGAATGCCCTTTATTTCAGAAGTATGTACAAACTCCTAAGAATTTATACTGTAACTTCTGTAAGTCAGTAGGACATGATGAAAATAATTGCATAGCTTATGATCTCATGATAGAGAGAAAACATGACTTCTACAGAGTCCAGTCTGAGACATCAGGACCAGTAGCAGGTCCACAACATGAACCGACTCACGATGGCTGTGGTGGAGGATTCAGAGGACGAGGCCATGGTGGAGGCTTTGGCCGTGGCCGTGGACCGATTGTTTGTTACAACTGTGGAGCCATATGACATTATGCTAGAGATTGTTAGAACCCTACTACAACATGTAAGTATTGCATGTCCTATGATCATACTATAGAAGAATGTCCTATATTGATAGCCAAGATTAAGGATTCTAAGCCAACAGTAAACCAAAATATTCATCTTATTGCTGCTGAGTAGAAAGAACCAGAACCAAGAGTCAATGTTGTGACTCGTAGCGGTGATTCTACTAGTAGGACATCACAGGATGCCGAAAGGAATACAGGACCGAAGTGGGTGCGTAAAGCCACTAATAAATCTACACCACTTGACCTGCAGAAGAACAAAGAAACATTTCAGCAAGCTAAAACTTTCTTTACTGACCCTACACCATTAGGATAACAGATATTTCCTTGTAGGGGTGTACCACAGCAAAAACCTTGTGGCGTGAGTCCTGTGTAGATATCGTAGGCTATCACATCCGGAAGGTGCGAAGAGGATGAGTTAACAGGAAGTGTACAATCCTTCCTGCGAAGTTGCTTGAAACTCGTAAGAAATGAGAAAGCCATAGGAGAGCTTCAACGCATCATAGATCAGTATCAACAGTCTTCTTTCATGAGCAGTATGTAGCGTACTGTTCATAATATTATGGGCCATACAAGAACAGGAAGAGAAATGAGACTCACAGCGCAAATTGGAGAGTTTGAAATGGATGAGGTAATCCTAGATTTAGGATCAGAAGTAAATGTTCTTACTAAGTAGACATGGGAACAGATGGGTAGGCCTAAGTTATCTAGATCACCTATCCATCTGTGATTATCCAATCAACAGAGGGTATCGCCACTGGGTCGATTACCGCAAGTACCAGTTGATATTGATGGAGTTCGCAGCTTTGCAGATTTTGAAGTCATAGAAATTATTGGCGATAGCAGACCATATCCAGCTTTATTAGGTATTTATTAGGCAATTGATAACATGGCTGTTATCGATTTGAAGAAAAGACAAATGACCTTTGAGGATAAACACATTCGAGTCATCGCACCGTTGGATCCTTTTAAAGGTCCTCGATACATTGAACCTATCAGAGCAGAGGAAGAGGTGTGTAATATGGAGAGCCTCTATCAGATGACTGCTAACCAGAGTGATTATATCAATCCCACCGTAGAAGGAAATATTAGTTGGTGATGCGATAGCTCATGCGCATCGGATTCGGATGTTGGTTTAGAAAATTGGCAGAACAAACTTTATGAAGTTTCAGCTCGCAGATGTGCAATTATGACTAAGTCACTGTGATGGATTGGAATAGAGATTAAGGATATCCTGTCATTTGATGGACTAGCATATTTCAATGACTTTTTACAGCAGTTTGAGCAGGAAATCCCTCATGAGCAGAGGATGGCAGCTATTGACCTTGCAGTAATAGCCACACCTGCAAGATGGTGGCATGCACATAAAGAACATATCGCATCATGGGATGATTTTAAGAGATTGATGATGATCAGATTCTCTAATGATAAGGAGCGTTTCTAGCAGAAATATATAAGAGAAAGTGACCCAGGTCACATATTAAGATTTGTGAACAGAATTGGTCGGACATGCCAGAGGATGAATGGGTTCACCTATTCATTCACACTTTAGACACAGTCCCAAGGAACTGGTACACTGAGACAGAGTTGCACAGAGGAACAATTACATGGCCAATTATGATAGACAGCTTTGTACTCACTTTCACTTTTGACTCTGAGTACCCAAGCATTGATCAGGCTCTAGATATTTAAAAGACTAAGATATTTGATGACTGTACCCTACTAGTGTATACTCAGCCTGATTGGGCCATTCAGTTAGAACATGCGCTAGAGTGTTACAACTTCGCAGAAGAGCCAGGTGATGAGGATGAGAATCCTCGTAGTATCAACATTCCAAAGTCAGAAGGGACTCGCGAAGTTGATGGAACAAAGCTAGAGATTCTAGCTTTCACAGATCCTATTAAGATTAAAAATATCAATATTGGCACAGAAGCAGAACCAAAGTTTGCCTCTATTGGAGACTATTGGGATGATGAAACGGTAGGACACATCGCAGATTTGTTACATGACTATCAGGACTTATTTCCCACTAATTTTATAGAGATGAAGGGAATAGTAGGAGATTTGGGAGTCATGAGGATACCTTTGAAAGAGGATGCTAGGCCAGTTAAGCAGTGTCCATACAGATTAAATCCTCATTATAAAGAAAATGTTAAGGATGAGATTGATAAGATGCTAGCAGCAGGCATCATTGAGCCAGTAGAAGAGAGAGAAAAGGGTTAGTCCCATGGTTGTGTAGGAAAAGAAAACTAAAGGAGAAATCAGGATTTGTGTCGATTTGCGCAAACTCAATGACGCATCACTTCATGACCCATTTCCGACACCTTTTACTGATGAATTTTTAGACAATGTGGGAGGACAGGAGATCTACTCATTCACTGATGGCTTTTTAGGCTATTTCCAGATAAGAATCCATCCAGAGGATCGACATAAGACCACCTTTGCAACAGAATGGGGCTCATTCCAGTATACGGTAATGCCCTTTGGTCTTAAAAATGCACCAGCTATTTTTTCTAGAGTAGTAGTTGCTGTCTTTAAGGAATACATCCATAAATTCTTAAAAGTCTATTTTGATGATTGGACTGTATTTTGATTAATCAAAAAGCATATAGGAGATTTAAGGCTCATGTTAGAGAAATGTAGGCAATATCATATTTCTCTTAACTTGAAGAAATGTATATTTTGTGCACCATTTGGTATTTTGTTGGGTCATATTGTTTGCAGACAAGGCTTGATGGTAGATCCTGCAAAGATTGCCATCATTGTAAATCTTCCAGCACCCAACTCAATCGAGCAATTGAGGACAGTGCTTGGTCATACAAGGTATTATAGAAAATTCATCAAAGGCTATGCAAAGATCACAACACCTATGGAAAAGATGTTAAAGAAAGAAGTGAAATTCCTATGGAATGAGGAATGCCAGCAAAGTTTAGACACTCTTAAAGAGAAGATGGTCACAGCACCCATCTTAGTATTTCCAGATTGGAACAAACCATTTCATGTACATGTGGATGCATATGGCATCGCATTGGGGATTGTCTTAACACAACCAGGAGAAGGGGGTATCGATCACCCTATCGCGTACTCAAGCAGAAAGTTATCTACCGCAGAAAAGAACTACACCACTACAGAAAGAGAAGGATTAGCTATGGTGTATGCTCTACAGAAGTTCAGGCACTACCTGTTGGGTGCCCCATTCAATATGTTCACTGACCATTCCGTTTTAAAGTATTTGGTCAATAAGCCAGTGTTAGGGGGAAGGATCTGCAGATGGTTACTCCTATTTCAGGAGTATGATTTTGAAATTATTGTAAAACCAAAGAGATTAAATGTCGAACCTGATCATCTGCCGTGGATAGATTCAGGAGAAGAACCAAGTAATCTAGAGGATAATTTGCCAGATGCGCAATTGTTTTCTATCCAAATCGCAGATGAGTATTACGCAGATATTATTCACTTTCTCACTACAGGGTGGGCACCAGTTGAGTTTACTAAGCAGCAAAAGAAACAGTTAGATGTTAAAGCAACAGATTTCACTTTGATCGTAGGAAATTTATACAAGTTAGGTCCAAATGAAGTCCTGCGCAGATGCATTATGCCACACGAGAAAGAGGCCATTATCAGAGAAGCACATTCAGGTACCGCAGGAGGTCATTTCATAGGAAAGCCGACTGCTCAGAAAATTCTAGCTGCAGGATTATGGTGGCCTACTTTGCATAAATACACTAAGGAGTTTTGCAGATGCTGCGATATCTGCTAGAGGGTAGGAAAACCTTTGAGGAGAGATGAAATGCCACTGCGACCACAGATTATGCTGCGGGCATTTGAAAAGTGGGCTATAGATTTTGTGGGTCCTATCAACCCACCAGGGAAACGAACTGGTGCGAGATACATCATCACAGGAACAGAATACCTCACCAAGTGGGCAGAGGCCAAAGCAGTAAGGAATTGTGATGTTGCTACAGTTGCACAGTTCATTTTTGAAAACATAATAAGTCAATTTGGATGTCCAGCAATTTTGATGAGTGATCAAGGCACACACTTTCTGAATCGCACTATTGAGGCCTTGACGGAGGAATTTCAGATACAGCACCATAAGAGCACTCCCTACCACCCACAAGATAATGGTACGGTGGAGGCTTTTAACAAGATTCTAGAAAATGCTATTACTAAGATCTGTAACAACCAAAGAGATGAATGGGACCTTAGGGTTAATGCTGTGTTATGGGCTTATAGGACTACATGCAAGAAACTTACAGGACACACACCTTTTAGCTTGGTGTATGGACAAGAGGCTGTTATGCCTATGGAATATATTATTCCCAGTTTAATAATTGCTCAAATTATCGAGAGGGATGATACAAATACGATGAATGAAAGATTAGCACAGCTGATTGCCTTAGAAGAAGACAAATTCATCGCAGGATTTCATCAAAAAGTGTAGAAGGAACGAGAAAAAGCTTGGCATGACAGGCACATCAAGAGCAAGATTTTTCAGACAAGAGACCTAGTGCACCTTTATGACAGCAATTTTGTTAAGTTTCCAGGGAAGTTCAAGACACATTGGTTGGGGCCATATCAGATTTAGCAAGTAACAGAAGGAGGTGTTGTTCAGCTCAGTAAACTGAAAGGGGAACTTGTTCCTACCTTGATTAATGGCAGTAGGCTTAAGCTTTATAGTGATAGCCACTCCACCTCCAAACCCTAACTCAGAGAACTAAGTGGTGCAGATGTCCAGTGTAGTTGAAAGGAGGCATCACACCCTTAACTAGTCTACACCAGGTGAAAAAGTTCTAAGTAGCAGGAATCGCAGCAAGAAAGTTTATTTTGCGCAAGTCATAGGACGATTGCAGAGTTTTTGAACATTGTGGAGTTTCACACCAACTTTTTGGTCCAGGATGATGCGGTGTGACATCGCAGTGAGCGATGTTCCCCGTGCAGTTAAGAAAATATGAAGAAAGAGAACAGGATCTCAGTTAGGTCCTGCAGAACATCGCATTGGATTTACCCCAGTGTAACATAGAGTTTTTCTTGCCTCTAACGCAGAAAGTAAGAAGAATTGCAGATAGAGCAAAGGCTCTGGAAGAGACAGTGGTCAAGATGGAGGAAGAGCACAAGGCGCAGATTGCTGAGCTTGAGGCTCGAGCACCAGGCACAACTGAGGCAGACAAGGAAGCAAGGGCACAGGCCTTTAGAACCACTTAAATGCAGATGAAGTGTCGCATAGATGATGCAAATTCATTGCTAGATGATGCAACGAAGACATGGTCGGAGCTAGAAGAGCTCCCAGATAAACTGGATTTGCAACAGAGCATCCAGAACATAGAGAATGTAACAACAACAATGAAGGAAGAATTCAAGAGCTTAGGATCTCTTACAAAGATGAAGAATATGACAGAGATGAACCAGTTGCAACAGGAAACGCAACGGTTGCGAGAAAAAGAGATACAATTTAATGATATGCTTCAACCGTATTAGGAACAAATCACAGAGCTGGTCGATGTGGTTGAGCAGAAGGTCAAGGAGTTCACTGCAAGAAAGAGTGAAATTGATAACACAGAAGACCCCCTGATTAGTCAAGTTATGCTTGAAGCGGCACAAGACTGTGTCGAATCTATGGACAAAGATGTCGCAGGACTCAGGGAGAGATTCACAAGGACTTCGTAGGAAGCCAAGGAGAAGCTACAGCAAGAGAAGCCAGCTGTTAGTGGCTCAGGGACGAGCCACAAGTAAGTGTTAGGGGACTGTTGGAGCAGGGCCTTGTAGCTACAGGAAAAACTGCTAATTTTGGTAGAAGATGGACAATTTTTGGAGGAAAGATAGTTTTGGCGATGTGATAAAGGTACGACGCCGTAGCGCATTTCCCGCCAAAATAAGGAAGGAAGTCAAAGAAAATAGTACCTGAAGTAGCTGAGAAGAGAGCTCAACCACTACATTTAAGGCAGCGGCGATGACAGGAGGGCTCAGCTACCCTCATAAATGGAAAAGGAGCAACAGATCGAGGTATTAAAGATAAAGGATAGAAGGGGAGCAATCGAGGAAGCGGCGTCCATACCCATGATCAGCACTGAAAATCGCGAAATACTATAGGAAGCTGTGGTGTGACCAGTAAGAGGCAGTTCAAAGTACAGATAAGCCAACTGTCACAGTTAGGGTTTTGGGTTACTATTGGGATAGGCCCACAGTTTTGTATCACGGTGAGACCTTCAGGCCACCTATTTAAGCATGTATTTTTTTATTATGAAAGGTTGGTTGGTTGGTCATGGTTGGTTAGGTTGTTACTAGTTGTCATCAGTATTGTAAGACATTGAGAAAGAGTCGAGCTCTGGTTCTGTTGTTAAGTCTGCAATTATCTTACTGTAACCAGTAGTCAGCTCCTTGAGCATGAATGTAACAATATGTAGGGATTGAGAGAGAGAGAAAGGGTATATTGTAAGAAGAAAGCATTATAGGAAGAGAAGAGATATAAGAGAGAAGGGCTCCCAGCTGTGTGTGTGGAGTTTCCTAGAAGATCTCAAGCTGCATAAGAGGTTGCAGCAGAACTGTGTGTACTCTCTCAAGATATAATAGAAACATAGTTCCTGTGGATGTAGCTTCCTCCCTGGAAGTGAACCACGTAAAATTCGTATGTTGTGCAACTGTTTCATGTGATTGTGCTCTACTTCTTTGCTATATGTTATTCGTTACATGAATGTTGCTTATCAGTTAATGAATGTATGTATGCTATCCTTCAGCTACAGTAACGTAGAAGGTTAAATGCAAGTTGAATGTGTTGAGTATTCTGTATATGAGTTTATCAGTGCTTGATTCACAACAGTAACAGTTACAGTGTTAAGTAACTTCTGTATATTTAGTTCAACGAGTTGAGCGTAATTGATGTTAAGCGTGTTAAACTGTAGAAGCTTAAGAGAAGTTGTTTAACATCCTAATGAAGGTTAACTGATCTACTATACCCAGGGAGAAAGCCTCTGGACCTTGAGAGTTGATACACATATTGAGTCTTACCGTAGGAAATATCACAGTATAGAAAGACGATATCGCACTGTCGGGGGAGCTGCGATGTGAGATATCATAGGTTAAGAGTTGAGCAGAAGAGAAGGTTTGTGCAACGTCCTAGAAGTTACAATGCGATAAGAGTCAGTCCCATAGCAGAGTCAGCTAGGAAGAGAGAGCAACCCTTGCTGAGAGATCTCGCTGGTTAATTAGAGTCAGGAGGACCTAGGATGCTACAAAACCTGGTTGAGGAAACTTGATTCTTCAACCACCCCATCTAGGATCACTTTAGGTGAGACTTCAGGCCATTCTGCGGTCTGTCGCTGAAAGGGCCAGTGAGCTAGGGGTTTTGTTGGTACAATAAAGTAAACCCGGGTCTGCACAGTAAATACCAACATAAACAATTATCATATCCAGGATCATTTTGATGTATTTAAGCAACTTTTTACAATGTATTGAGGGTTGGAACCCACAAGCAAGAAAGGATTATTGTAAAAGAGATTCAAAGATTAATAAATATTTCGTAGGCAAGTAGGTTTTCTGCCATAGATTATTGTGTTATTTATTTTACACTCCATATTTTCTCTCCTTTATGTGAATGTGTTTCCTATTTAACTTTCTATTATTTTATCTTTTCATTCTTGAATGAATGTATATTGGGTTAGAATTCATAATATTATGCTCTGATCCTTTATTTTCAAGCATTCACAAACTTATTTCCACTAAATTTAATATTGGATTCATCTTTAGATGCCCATATTAATGGATCGTCTCTTATTCTTCTTTATCACCACACAAACTAGCATTTTGATTGTAAAATAGTAACTACCCTGCTTCTGTTAATAACTCCATTGCAAAGCATTGCCATTGATTGTTTTTCATATTTTACCCCATTCCCAATGACCACCTATTTTAGCCACTGTGACTATTAAATTTTATTTATTTTCAAAATATTTGGCATTTGTGTTATTTATTAAGAGATCCCTCTCTGGAAGGAAAGAATCCAACTTTCCTCCTAAAGGTTGGTTTTGTTGTTACCTTGGGATTATCCTTTCACAACCAAGGGTAAATTCTGAGTGCTAACATTTTGGCACCGTTGTCGGGGAATGAGAGTTCAAATCTTCCCTGGGAAGAACGGCAATAATATTCAATAAGATAGGATTTGTGTGGGAAAACATAGGTTCTTGCATCAAAATTCCTGACTTTTAGGAGAGTAGACAAGAGGTAACCCTAATTTTGAAACTTTGTATAGTGTGGAAGATCCGTAAAGTCTAGTTAGGTAAAGAATAGGAAGGTACTTCTCAAATTGAAAGATAATTTTCTCAAACACAAGAAGAATTTCTCATCTTTCAAGATTTTGATTTGGAATCAAAGTTTGAACAACCTCTTTTAAGGTCTAAATCTGAATCATATTTGAAACAAGTTGAAATTAATCCAAATAGAATTCATTCATATATTTTAGATTCACTTTGGAAAAATATCCAAAACACTATGAAAACAAAAGAAAGAAACTTAACAATACAAACTTCTCAACCCCAAATTCTATGTATTATTCAAAGTCCTCTTGTTGTTCAAAACCACCCTAGAGCCATGGTTTTCTCCACTTTCCTTTCCTGTTGTCTTACATGACCTACCACTGAACTACTCAATTTCATTATTTGATGGGGAAGGAAATTTCACAGCTAGACATCATATGGATGGGTTTGATGATTTCATTGATTTAGAAGAGGTGGATTATGATGATGCCAAAATGAGATTGTTTGCACAAAGTTTATCTGGGTAAGCTAAAAGGTGGTTTAAAGACATTCTTGCAAGATCTATTGCTACTTTTGAGGCTTTTCAAATTCTTTTTCTTGATATGTGGAAAGATAAAAAGAGTCCTCTACAGGTTTTATCCCAATACAACAATTTAAGGAAAGGAAATTTTGAGTCGGTTCATGAATTTTCTAGAAGATTTATGAGGGTTTATAATTCAATACTGATTGACATTAAACCCCTTGTAGGAGCTGCTAAATTACACTTTGCTGGTGCATTTGACAAGGGATTTTATTTGTTATTGAGAGAGAGGAAATATGCTAATCTCCCTGCCATGTTTAAATATGCTCTGTAGGTAGATGCTAACCTAATGGCTTCTGAAAAAATGAAACAGAGAGTGGAGGTAGATAGGAGAAAATTAGGGAAAAAAATCAATCCTCCATGTCTTCCTCATCTGATGCAAAATTTGATATAATGTTGAAGACCATGGAGATGTTGATGGATAGATTAGCATTGGATAATAGGCCTCCAAACAAGGATCAACCTGAGACACAAATCAAGAATCCCTATTTCAAAATACCCCCCCTCCTCCTCATATTAGACAAAGAGATCAAAGGAATATAAGGAATGTTGAGGATCAACCGATAATACCACCATTTTCAGAGAACTTTGTAGCTGATGAAGAAGAGAATGATCCCCTAGATAATCATATTCACCATTTTGATCATCTAGATTCTGAAATTTATCTTACAGAAGTGGAACATAATATGTTTGCTCAGGAATATGATTTTAATGCCCTTGAATTAGAGGCAGAACAATACCAAAGAGGGTACCAAAATGCTATAAATTATTTTCAGAAAAAAAATTAAAAAAAAAAAAGAAAAGAAAAGAATTTGAGAAGTAGAGATGTAGTTATAAATAAAGGAAGGCCCTCTCCAATCAACATTCTAGCAGTCAACAAAATGTAGAAAAAAAAAAGAAAAAAAAATTTATTGCAAAAAAGGTTCTAGAGAATAAAAAAGAGGAATTAAAAGAAAATAGAAAAGAAATTCCAATTGAAAGTGACATAACGGTTTCCTCTTTTAGTTTACAGAATGATATTTCCAAGATAAATATTTCCATTCCTTTGAATGAATTACTAAAGAAAAATGAATATAGATAAAATATTACTAGAATGGTTAAAACTGATGGAGAATGACAGCGAGATACATTAGAATTGACAAATGATGCCCCAACAATAGTTCTTAGCCCTAGGACTGAAGATACCGACGTAGAAGATGTCCCACCTTTCGATATTAGACTTAATATTCATGATATGATCTTGCATAATGTTATGCTGGATTCTAATGCATCTCATAATCTCATGCCAAGAGTGGTGGTAGAAAGCCTGGGATTGGAAGTCACAAGGACCTATACAGACTTGTTTTCCTTTGATTCCAGGAAAGAAAAATGTTTGGGACTTATTAAAGATTCGGTAGTTACTCTTTCACAGATTCCTGACAAGAGTATTATCATGGATGTGGTAGTGGCTAATATTCCTCCAAAATTTGGTATGTTGTTATCAAGGTCTCGGGATTCAAAGCTCAAAGGAACATTGTAGATGACATGTACTATGCAACCATTCCTTTTTTTTGGAGAAAATAGAAGATTATACAGGGAAAAAATATTAGCATATGTGGGTAGCAGCCAAGAAACCAAACAATCATCCTATATATGTTGTTGATACTGATTTGGGACCTTCTATGTTTTCAATGATTTTCATATTGAACAAGAATTTCCAATAGTAGATGAAAAAACATAAGATAAATAATTTTCTCAAAGGCAAGAAGCATTGGAGCATAAACGGAATGATGAGGGGTTATGGATCGTGTATTTTGATGGATCAATAAGAAAGGAGGGATCTCGTGTTGGTATTTGGATTATATCTCCAAATAGAGATTCTAAAGTATATTCTTTTAAATTGAATGTACTAATAATGTATAAGAGTATGAGGCTTTGTTACTAGGATTAAATGCCTTGAAGGAATTAAAAGCAATAAGAGTAGATGTCTTTGGATACTTGGAATTAGTGGTGAATCAAGTGAATGGTAGTTATCAAACTAAACATCCCAAAATGAGAGCCTATAGAAATGAAGTTTGGGATATGCTGGGAAATTTTTTCACTGAACATAGAGTCATGGTAATTCCCAATATACAAATTCAGATAGTTGATTCTCTCGCCACTACTGTTGGGAAATAAGGTTCCTATCTATTCTAACAAAAAGTATGATATTGAAGTTGTAAATAGACCTTCTATCCTTGAAAATTATAAATACTGGCAAGTATTTGAAGATGACTTGCAGATAAAAATATTTTTAGAAATGTTAGATGAGTTTGTAAATACAAATATTGATGTAGAAAATTAGAATTCAGAAAATATCCAAGATGATGAACAGTTTGCAGATGAAGACATTGAGTAGAAAAATTTGAAAAATATGATTGGGGGTAAAGATATTATTCCATTGAAAGGTAATTATATTACCAAAGGCCTTATGCCTCTAGAAAAATCGTATGAACAAAATGATGTAGCCAAGGATACTAAAGTACAGCCTAATTAAAATGATATTTAGGATCAAAATATTGGAACTGAGGATTCTCCAAAAATAGTGAAGCTTTCAAAAAACCTGCCCGTAGATGAGAAGAATACATATATTGATTTGATGAAAATTTACACTGATGATTTTATTGGATATACGAAGATGTGAAAGAGTATGACACATCCATTATAAAACATACCATTGTTATTAATCCTAGAGAAAATCCTTTCAAACAAAAGCTCAGAAGAATAAATCCAATGGTGTTTCCTTTAATTGAGAAAGAGGTAAGGAAGTTATTCAATGAAAAAATTATTGTAACCCTCATATTTTCAAGGTGGGTGGCTAATCTAGTGCCTATCAGAAATAAAAATGGGGAGATTATATTGTGTGTAGACTTCAGAAACCTTAACAAAGTTTCATTAAAACATAACTATCCTTTTCCTAAAATATATCATATACTACAGAAAGTTGGTGGTGCTGAGAGGATTTCTATAATGGATGGTTTTTTTGGGTACAATCAAATAAAGTTTCTTCCTAAAGATCATGAGAAAACATCATTCACCATGCCACGGGGAACCTTTATGTATGCCAAAATGACATTTGGGTTGATGAATTCAAGAGAAAATTTCCAGAGGGAAATGGACATAGCTTTTGCTGAAGAAAATATAAATTTGTTGTAATATATATGGATGATATTACAGTCTACTCTAAATCTGACAAGGATCATTTAAAACATTTGGAAAGGGTATTTCTGAAATGAATAAGGTATGGTATCTCCCTATCATGTCCCAAATTTTGCACTGGGTCATAATTTCCTAATCACATTTTCCATATTCATGAGAGTTTGTCAAATTGATGTTAAGGGTCAAATAATTGCTGAGGAAAATTACTAGTTTCCTAGGTTGGGGGTGGAAGCTTTGGGATTTGGAATAAGAGGGAAAATAAATGATGTTTGAACAATATAATGGAAAAAATATTTAATAAAGGATCTAAATAAATAAATACAATGGAAAATCAAAGTGGCAATTGATCATGAAGACACATGAAGGATGTGGGACCCCCACATGCTAGATTTTCTATGCCACATGGCATCCTCCTCATGTCATTTTGAATCCATAAGAAGACCAAGGGTATTGGGATGCATTGGAAGGTCAATATACTTGGCATTAAACAAATAAGGTTGAATTGAAGTGGAAGAGTAAGAGGCATTTTGGATCTAGTGAGACACTTGGACTAGATTCTCTAGGTCTATGACAACAATGATGAAGATGCTATGAAACCTATGAAACAAATCAGATTTGAAAGATGAAATATGACATATATGACATTTTAGGGCTAAAAATATCTCTAATAGGGATCTCAAGGGACTTATGGAAGCTAATATTCTTCCACATGTGATTTGGTGGAAGTGGGAGACTAGCAATTGTTGTACAAGTGGCATTCTTTGGAATCTCTTCCCAACTAGAGTTGGAATGCATCTATTGGAAGGAATTAGACCCATATAGATCTTGGAAACTTTATAAATTTCAATAAAAAATAATAAAGTCATATTTTTATCATTTGAGAAAATTGCATTTGTGAAGAGAGAGAGCTAGTGGATGTCTAGTTTCTTGCCTTAGCCAATTTCGAGGGTGAAAGATTTCCATCCAAGTTGGTGTTTGGAGAGGCCATTCAGGTATTTTATGGTGATTTAATGGAGTTTGTATTTTCCTATGTAAGCTATAGGGAATATTTTGGTTTCTTATAGTACAACACATTCTCTCAACCATTTCCAATTTTTATTGCATATTCTTGCTCATGGAGGGATTGCGCTTTGGGTGAGGAATTTTACTCTTTGGGAGAGATTATAATGGTAAATTTATGATTGTTGTAATATTAATATACTCCTTTATTCATATTCATAAATTCTCAGGTCAAAATACCAAATGGTTGTATGTAAAATTGATTATCAATGAGCAAACAATGACCATTTCCCCACTATATTGATGTATGCCATTGTAATGTTGATTATTTCGAATGAAAGAATGTTTATATGATATATTTATGATGCGTGTACTTCCATGGATTATTATTACAATTTTAATTTCCATCACTTAATAATTTTAAGTCATATTACTCACTTTATTTGCATTTGGAGAAGATTTGGTGCCATTTCCCCAAGGGTCGAACTAGCGATTTTGTAGCTGTTTGGGAGAGGCTTATGACAACATTTATAAAATGAATAATGATGTACATGATACATTAATAATGTAACTTAAACATCCTCTTCCTCTTTTTATAAATTTTAGTGGGTTTTGGAGCATTTGGAAAGCCAATTTCAACATTTACCATGGGGGAATTGAAACCCCAATTCGCTAGTGAAAAATACTACCTTGGACGGAATATTAAAAAATTTTGAAGAAGTATTTGTAGGGTCATAAATCATCCCTGAAAATCATATTCAATTCTTAATTTCATTCATATACCTTCTCAAAATATTTTGGATCATTTGGGTCAATTTGGAGACCTAGACATCAAAACTAGTCAAAGGCCGAAATAGGAAAAAAAGTGAAAAATTGGTCATTGAATCAAATTTATTAAAAAGGGACATTACAGTGGTATAAGAGCATGTTATTGGAACCTATTTAATTTATGTATGATATATATTAATTTAATAAATGTCTTAAGTCATATGGTGATGACACAACCAAGCAGATTATGCAAGTATTCGAATTCATGGCTATCCAACTTAGGGGTAAGCTTGCAGCAAGGGGTAGTAGAAGTTTACATCATGGAGAGACACATGATACCATTAATTTTTAAGACTTTTATTATTGGTTTAATGTATATATGCACAATAATGCAAATGTGAATTCATTAAGGGACAATCAACAATCCACAAGTTTGGGGGAGCATGAAATGAGAAAAAATCTACCTACTTGTGAAAAGAGCCTAGATACACCATTAAAGGAAGAAATAGAGAATCATGAAATGGAGCATAAATTACCTAAATTTGATTTTATATAATAACATAAAAGAGGAAAGTGAAGACTAGTACACAATCCTTGCTGATAGGGGTTGTGCAAATCAAAGAGAATCTACTAATGGATCCTTGAACTATGAAGGGGTACCTACTGATGGGTGGTCACAATTCTATGTTGGTGACATAGATATAAGATTTGAAAGTGTTTCTGCAACACCAATTTCTCATAAGAATTAATCAAGAAGAAAGAAGAAGAGGAGGTTCACTCCCATGAACCATCCTTCATTGAAGGGTATTTGAATATGAGTAAAATGGATATCCATGAGGTCCTTATAATAATCCATGACACTCAATAATTGGTATCAAATTCTTGTTGAAAATTTTCTTCATTGGAGGAGCCATCCTTCCTTGAAGACATGGAAAAGATTCAAAGAGCAATGTACAAAATCAAAGGTAATTTCATGTCTTTGCTTTTTGATAGAAAAAATGTGATTGAGCTTAGTTAATGGTTACATGAATCCTACTTGAAGAATAATGAAGATATTCATAAGATAAAAATTCAAAATGAGCAACTTCTTGAGAGGTTTCAAGATATGTGTTCTTCCTCCTATGTTTCATATTGTCATATGGTAGATTACTTGGAGGATTCTCATGCCATGATGGATCATGAGAAACATGAAAAATTGGAAGTTCTTGATGTGTTTGAAGATGATATTGATGAGATCCAATCACTTGTTGTGGTGGAAGATGAACTTGAGTTGCCTCTTGAAAATGGTTACACACTTTTTGAAGAAGTGAATGATTCCACCACCCTGGAACCAACCCATGAGGAAAGTTTTGCATTTTTAAGGGAGGTGCATAATCCTACCCCTATGGATCCTTCACATGATGAAACTTTTTCACTTTCTAATCCTTTGGGTGATTTGGTTCTTTCTCCTACATCCTACACTTCCAAATTTTGCAGCATTCATCATAAGGAAGTATGGGTGAAAGGTTTCTTTTTTATAGTGCCACACAAAGAGTATGGAATTTCTATATCTCCTTTTGATGATGGAATGATTAGAGACTGATGTTATTTACATTTTCAGCAGCATACTCTATTACTTTATGATGATTCACATCTACATGGATTCACCTATGATATGCATTTGAGTCACTTGAAAAATCATGGTTTTTCTTTCTCAACACTTGGTTCATTTGATGTTGGACGAGCTTCATCAACACTGGGGTGAATAGATTTATGATTGGAGAACATTTTTGTTTCCATCCACATACTTTTTTATATCTTTATTATTCTCTCATTCATGGATGTATGGGTGAGACTTCTTTGAGTCATTTGAAGTCTCCTTGTTTTTTTGCTCATTATCTGGTTCAGATTTGAGTGGAGATTCTTCATTCACTTCTTGGATGAAAGAATACATGGCTGAATATTTTGATGCATATCACATAATTTTGGAGTAGCATTATAGGACATGGGATCCTCACCTATGTCATTGGAGCAGATTTGACTGGTCACTTGAAGCTTGTATGCACTTGGAAAATGGTGGTCTACTTACTTGGAGATATAAGCACTTTCATGATTTTTTAATGAGGCACCTCCTTGATGTACATTTTTATTATGTTGTTATGTACTTTGACGATATATATTATGTACTCATGATGTTTGGAAGAATTCATACAAGAAAATGGGATCCCAGAATTCTCTTACCTAATGGTATGGGTTGGAGAGCACTCTTAATTGTTGGAGTGCAATACAAGCAATGGGATCTTGGGATAGTTTTTAGTCCCATTGATTTCAATTTTTTTGGGAAACAAGCAGTGTGAAATTGGAAATTGGTTGAGGAAAAGCAATATTGGGAAGGGAGGTTTTTTCATGTCCCAAATTTTGCATTGGGTCACAATGGCCTAATCACATTTTCCATATTCATGATATTTTGTCAAATTGATGCTAAGGGTCAAATAATTGCCAAGGAGGAAAATTAATAGTTTCCTAGGTTGGGGGTGGAAGCTTTGGGATTTGGAATAAGGGGGACAATAAATGATGTTTGAAAATTAGAATAGAAAAAAATTATATAAAGTTTATAAATAAATAAATACAAGGTAAAATCAAAGTGGAAATTGATCATGAAGACACATGAAGGATGTGGGATCCACACAAGCTAGATTTGCTATGCCACGTGGCATCCTCTTCTTGTCATTTAGAATACATAAGAAGCCCAAGGGTATTGGGATGATTTGTAAGGTCAATATACTTGGAACTAATCAATTAAATTCGAATTGGAGTGGAATATTAACTCCCATGGAAGAGGAACAGGCATTTTGGAGCTAGTGAGACACTTGGACTAGATTCCCTAGCTCTATGACAACAATGATGAAGATGCTATGACACCTATGAAAAAAACAGATATGAAGGATGAAATATGAAATATATGACATTACATGGCTGAATATATCTCCAAGAGGGAACTCAAGGGATTTAGAGCAGCTAAGATGCTTCCACATGTGATTTGGTGGAAGTGGGAGACTAGGAATTGTTGTACACGCAGCATTCTTTGGAATCTCTTCCCAACTAGAGTTGGAATGCATATATTGGAAAGAATTATACCATAGAGATATTGGAAAATTTATAAATGTCAATAAAAAATACTGAATGCAACTTTTGATCATTTGAGAAAANGAGCTAGTGGATGACTAGTTTCTTGCCTTAGCCAATTTCGAGGGTGAAAGATTCCCATCCAAGTTGGTGTTTGGAGAGGCCATTCAGGTATTTCATGGAGGTTTAATGGAGTTTTTAGTTTCAGTTTTAATCTACAAGTAATATAGTGGCTTATTCTAATGCAACACATTCTCTCAACCATTTCCAGTTTTTATTGCATATTCTTGCTCATGGAGGGATTGCGCTTTGGGTGAGCTATTGTACTCTTTGGGAGAGATTATCATGGTACATTTATAATTTTAGTAATATTAATATAATATTTTTTTCATATTCATAAATTTTCAGGTTGAAATACCAAATGGTTGTATGTAAAAGTGACTATTAATGAGCAAACAATGACCATTTCCCCACTATATTGATGTATTCCATTGTAATACTAATTATTTCAAATGAAAGAATTTTTATATGATATATTTATGATGAATTGATTTCCATGCATTATTATTACAATTTTCATGTCCAGCACTTAATAATTTTAAGTCATCTTGCTCAATTTATTTGCATTTGGAGAAGATTTGGTGCCATTTCCCCAAGGGTCGAACTATTGATTTTGTAGCTGTTTGGGAGAGGGTTATAACAGAATTTATAAACTAAATAATTATGAAAACGAGACCTTAATAATTTACATTAAACATGATCTTCCTATTTTCATTAATTAGAGTGGTTTTGGGAGCATTTGGAAAGCCAATTTCAACATTTACCATGGGGGAATTGGAACCCCAATTTGCTAGTGAAAACTCCTACCTTGGAAAAAATATTTAAAAAGTTTGTAGAAGTATTTGGATGGTCATAAATAATCCCTGAACATAATATTAAAGTATTAATATCAGTCATATACCTTCTCAGAATATTTAGGAGCATTTGAGTCAATTTGGAGACCTAGACATCAAAACTAGTCAAAGGTCGAAATAGGAAAACAAGTGAAAGATTGGTCATTGAATAAAATTTATTAAAAAGGGACATTACACTCCCTCAATCCTAAAAAATCTAATTTTTCCATGATAGAAGGGAATTTTTTAGGTCATATTATTTCAAAATATGGAACCAATATTGATCTAGAAAGGGTAAAAGCTATTTTGAAGGTAGAAGTACAAGGAAATAAGAGGGATATTCAGCCATCCATCGGTTAGGTAAATTTTTTGAGTTTTATTCCAAGTTTTGTAGATATTTTAAGGAATGTAACAAATATGCCGAGAAAGGATTGTGAAGTTAAATGGACCATTGAAGCCAAGAAGTATTTTAATGACATCAAGAAAGCAATAACATAAGCCCCTGTTCTAGTCATCCCATAATATTCTAAAGAATTTATTGTTTTCTCTTTTGCTTCTGAGCACACAATAGCTGGAGTATTGCTGCAAAAGAATCAACAGAATGCATAGTAGCCTATTGCTTTATTTAGCAAGATATTGAGAGATGGATAATTAAAATATGACATTATGGAAAAGAAAGCCTGTGCATTGGTCAAGTCTTTGGAATATTTTAGGGTGTATATTCTACATTCTCATATACTTGATTTTGTTCCTGGAAATGTGGTGAAAACAATTCTTGCTCAGCTTGATCCAGAGGGAAAAAAAGAAAAATGGATAGCGGTATTGTTGGAGTATGATTTAGAAATTAAGCCTACAAATTTGGTGAAAGGATAAGGATTAGCAAAGATCATGACTAATTCAAACTATGAATCTTTTCAATTGAATTTATTATATAATATTTCAAATCAGTTGGGTTTAGGATTACAGGTGATCAAATACTTCACTTTATCTCCTTGGTATAGTGACATTGTGTATGTTTTGTAGAATTTACAAGCACCTCCAGGATTAAGTAAAACTAGAGCTAGGTCAGTAAAGTTAAAGGAAGAAAAGTTTTGCATTATGAACCAATATTTATATTGGAAGGACCCAAGAGGTATCTTGTTCAATTGCTTACTGGAGAATGAATCCCAATAGACTATGAGGGAATTTCATTAGGGAGTGTGTGGAGGGCATCACTCTTGGAAAGTGACTTCAAATAAAATTTTGAGGGATGGTTTCTATTGGTTTACCATGTTTTCTAATGTTTATAAAAATATCACAACATGTCATCAGTGTTAAATATTTGATGGGAAGAGGAATTTAATTCCATTACCACTTAATCCTATTTCAGTAGTGGGGGTTAGATTTCATTAGAGAAATTAACCCAAATTCCCTTGGTCAACAGAAATGGATCTTGACTGCAATTGATTACTTTACCAAATAGATATAATCTATACCTACTAGGAGGGCTACTGATGTTGTAATTATGGATTTTCTGGAAAACAATACTTTGTCAAGGTTTGTTTTTCCCAGGAGACTTGTAACTGATAATGCACAAGATTTCAAGTCTAAGAAAATGATCAACTTTTGTCACAAATATCATATCATCTTAAATCATTCTACTGCATATTATCCTCAAGGGAATGGGATTGCAGAATGCTCAAATAAAATTTTAGTAAGGATAATCAAGAAGTTATTGGAGGAGAACAAAAGGGCCTATCACACAAAATTGAAGTATGCTTTATGAGTAGATAGAATATGTACTAAACAATCTATTGGTATGTCACCCTTTGAATTGGTATATGGAGAAGAGGTGGTATTTCCAGTGTCTTTAGGTTTTCCTGTAATGAAGCTTCTACAGGAACAGGAAGAAGAGATAAATCACATGCAGAGGAGGATAAAACATATCATTGAATTAAATGAGGTAAGGGAAAAAGCTTATGATAGAGTGCAGGTACACCAGGAGAAAATGAAGAAGACATTTGACAAGAGGGATAAAGAAGAACAATTTCAAGTTGATGATCTAGTTTTATAGTGGGATGCAAGGAAGTAAGGAAAACATGGGAAGTTTGATCATTTGTTGAAAGGTCCATATATCATTGTTGCTTTTAAAGAAGGCAATTATTTTATTCTGCAACATTAAAATGGGGTTCAACTTAAAAGAGGCCATGTTAATGGAATATTTCTGAAGCATTACTTGTCTTAAGGATGAAGGTATTTTGTATATTAGCTGTATATATTTGATTTAAATTGAGAAATTAGTACAAATGACAAATGGAAGGATTTAAATCCCAGACAGAAGGTCCTAAGATCTGAAAGTTTGTCATTTTATTTGATTTATCTATATAAAAAAAGAAAGATTAGAGTTGTTAGTTTTTGAGATGAATAGGTTTTGTACAGAGAATAAAAGTGACACTATTTTTTGGGTTATTTTCCATATCTCAAGGAGGATAGCATCCCTAGTTGGATCCAACTGTTAGCACTACTTTGGTTAATAGTTGAGATGAGCAATTTTGAGGTGAAATAAGGGTATGTGGTATGGCATGTGGAATTTTTATAATATGATCAAAGGGTGCTGGAAAAATTCTAAATTAGAGACCAAGGTCTTTATCTCCTTGTAAAAAACCATAGGCCAAGGTTTGGAATTGGCTACAAAATAAAATAAGCACTTGTGATATAGACTGAAATATTTCACAGTCTAGATCTTCAAGCAAGAAGATCTACGACGGGTAGTGGATCCGCTGATTGAAGTTGCATGGAAAAAATAAAATTTGGTGATCAACGGAAAGGCTTAAATCCCACTTAGATCCATGACAGAGGTTTAAAATAGATGAGATAGATGGTGCCGATAGAATTCGTTGTGGGAAGATGCACGGAAGAAGATGAATTAGGGATGGGAATAACATTTAAATCATGGATTAAATTGACGATGGATATTAACGATGGATAAGATCGATGGAAAATATGGGGTCCACTGGGAAAACATGCATGACAGATGATGGGTTTGAGATCAACGAAACTATTAAAAATATTTCATGATCAATAGTTATGATCATAGGTGGATGAGATCAATGACTATTAGGTGATCCTCCTAGAGAAATTGCACATTGTTTTATAAATCAAATGGGCAACAAAAAATAAAGGTGTGGATTAAATGGTGGAGGAAATCAACAGTGGGTGATGAAGTTCTAGTAGATCTATGATGGCTAGATGGTCCGCTAATTGAAAGTGCAAGGAGGATAGACAAAAGGTTATGCAACGAGATAAGGGAAGGATAGGGTTAACATGTGATCAATACTAACAATTAAAAAGAGAAGTGGATTGAATCTACAGACGAAAAGGGATTTTCCCTTGTGAAATGCATGGGAATTAACAAAGAATTCCACTAATGAAAATAGAAACGCTTCCGTAGATCCAAAAACCACTATTTCAATAATATTAGAAATTGAAAGGCATGTATTCAAGGATTATTTGTCTTTTGTGCATTGGGAGAAGGAAGTACTTTATGCATGGACAAATGCAAGTCAGATAAGTATATTTCCAGTCATTAGTTTTCCAGGTAGGCCACATTTTCACCCACCTACAAGTTTGTAAAAATGGATAGTGGAGGAGAAGTTGAGGCTCAGACCTTGGAGTTTTTGAAAATAAACAAGGTTTTCAAAGATAGAGATGGTGGCGTTTGTTATACCATTTTATCCTTTGGCCCTATTCACCAACTGAAAATAAAGATAGAGGATTTTAAGGACCAGGGTACTGGACTACACATCATTTTATACTCTCATTTGTATTATTTATGTCTTAACCAAACTCTAAATTTCCCAGACTTTATTGACTGGTGTGCATCAAATTACTCTTCCTATGAGAGAGTAATCATGGACTCTGCTAAAACCAATATATTATTCCCTATAAATTCCCTTATCATCTGAGATTCACTCACAATATCACCTTCTTTTACGCTGAGCCGAGAAGATTTCAACGAAGAAGACCTAATTCAGTCCTTCAAACATGCAACTCTTGAGGAAAAACAACCCTTTTTCTCCAAATGTTTTAGATATGATGTGTCCCTTGCCAACCAGCCCTTTCCCTTGGATGTTAACCTATTCAATGAAGAAAGAAAGCTGGTTGTTTCAATTCTAAGTCAGTTCTTAGTTCTAGACACAGATATATATGTTCCTGAGTTATCAATGAGTCTCTTATTCAAAATAAGTATGATTCAGTCCGAGACTCAGTCCCCCCAACCTCCTTGCCTTAAATTCGATTAATTCCTAGACGAAAGCATTCACTCTCAGCTAGTGAATTTCCAAAATACCAAGCACTTTAGTTTTTAATCATACTTGATCAAAATGTTCTTATTTTTCAATGAAGAAAACCTACAGCTCCTAGAAATGGTGCTTACAACACAAAGTAGTAGTGACTTTTTCAAATACATGAACCTATTGATGGTATAGGTTTACAAAGTATTCTTTCAGAACAAATTTCCTGGAGTGTTACCACATATGCAAGAGGCTTTACAATTTTCTCCAGATAGGAAAATAGGGGATTGGTTCCTATTAGAAGAACACACTATCATCAGGGTGTATGGCTTCACTCATGAACCATATATTTTTCCTGCATTCCTTACTCCTAGAGTGTTTGCTTTGGAGCTTGTAAGACATAAATTGATAGTAGAAAATGAACATTTTATCATTTTCAAAAAGGATTCAGAAATCAAATATACATGGGTGATTGGGCCTTTTATCATAAAAAGTAAAGTTGCACTCCTTGTAGTTGAAAGTATGATACATGAGATGGATTTTACAAAATATTTTGTTGTTAATTATGATCCACAACATGTTATCTCACAAATAAGGAGAGTGAATAAGAACAAGGTTTTTGAGCATGACGTAGTAGAAAGATTAGCTGAAAGAGTCAGGTAGTAAAAAGATTAGCTGAAAAAGTCAATTGGATGGATTATCCACCACTAATGAAGAATGCAGAAGTTTCACAGGAAAATCCATTGGTTGTAATAAAAGCAATAGAAGTGATCACTTCCATTGCATGTAATTCAGAGGTAACATGTAAAAGAACCTATTTAGATTCCATGGAGACAGAAGAAGATGAAAGCTCGGAAACAACTAAAAGACATAATATTGAAGTTTAGGGAGAGCTAGTAGAAGTAGTTAAAATTGAAAGTAAGAAAGGAAAGGGAAAGGTCAAAGGCCCAGCCTTTGAAGTACACGAGTATGAATTTGTAGAAGTACGAGAAGTATCAAGTGATAATTTCAAGTCCAGAGTTGACTTATATGACAAGTACAAGGATGACAAGGATATTTCTCTAAAGGAATCTATAAAATTATACTCAGAAGTTAGGAATATATCCAGTAAATGGATCTCACTGGTAACTGTCAAAGAACATGCTAAGAATACTTTGAATTTAACAGATGCTACTAAGAACAAGATAGTAGAAATAAGGTTGAACCTAAAGGATAGCCCGGCACCTGACATGATTCATTTGCACAAACAAAATGGGGAAGTGATTTACGATGAATTGATGAAATCCACCTTGAAGGTATCCAAATTATAATCCACACAAGCCAAAATAGATAATCAACAAAGGCAGGAGAAGATGGAAAATAAAGTACACCATCATCAGATAAAGAAACTTCAAGGATATTTGATGCATATAGACAATGAAGAAAATAAAGGAAAGGTCACACCGAAGATCCTAGTAGAGAAATAAAATGCAATTCAATTATTAAAAAGGAAGTTTAAAATCCCTGCAACACAGTTAATTTAGGCTTCTGAATTTATAGAATTAGAAAAAAGAAAAAGAGTTGCTAGCCAAGGGGCTGAGTGACAGTAAGGCAAGGCTATTGAAACTTGCTAAGGAAAAGAAGGAATGGGAAAAAGAGAAAGGAATTCTAAATGAAAAAAAATGATGTTCTAAATGAAAGACAATTGGTTTTAGAAAAAGAGAAAGACCATAAGAGTAAAGAAGATGAAGTACAAATAAATCAGCCTATTGCATAAACAAGTACAAAATACATTGTACATGCTATGTCCCAAGTAAGGTTGACGAAATTGTTTTCTTTGGTTTGAAAATCCAAAATAAAAATTTAGCTGATGCAGTTTTGAAGAAAGTAGAAGAAAGGAAAGCATTGGAGAACAAATTTAAAGAGTTGCTGGATAAAAATGAGAAATTAGTAAAGCAATTATCTGGGAAATTTCCAATGCAAGGAGCAAGACACCTCATTTGGGACATGATCATTGCTGAAGCTATTAAAGGAAGACCTTATTTCAATTATATTCTGGAAAAAGAAATGGATATAAACGGTGCTAGACAAAGTTGTACTGCAGTAAAGGAAGCTTTGAATAAAAATCCTATGGATACAACCAAGAATACAATTAATTTCCTAAATACTTTATCAGAGGAAGATTCGAGAACAATGTGAATTAAGGACAAAATTAAAGTGATCACCCGGGCTAGGAAAATAGTGGGAAATCATCAACACATAGAAACTATGCAGGCAAAGATTGGCATAATGCAGCATCATGTGAAGATTTTCAAAGGTTCATTTGTGTCACTTTTTCAGAAAGGTTTTCCTTCCTTTTGGGAAGAAGATGGTAAAATTCTACATCAGGTAGAATATTAGGCTTTGTTGGTCAAATGTAGATTGGATCATAAGAAATTTGAAGATATGAACCAATCTCCGTCAAGGAAAACTATGGTTGACAAATTAGCATTGGATTTTAAAATAATCAATACTTTCAGAACAATTTGTTCCCAGTTGCCACCTATTTCATATGTAGATCATGTGGATTTGAAAGTATTTACAAAAGAAATGGCAAATTTGGAGCTGCCATCTGTGGACCAGTGGAAGAAAATAGAGAAGTTTGGAAAAATAAAGTACAAATTGCATCAGTAAATAAGTTCAAGATATTTTGAAGACACATTTATTTTGAAAAATGTAATATATTTCTTAGTAGTTAGTTTTTTAGGAGTTAAATGACAAGTGTAATAAGGAAGTGATTTTTTCCTATTTTTAGCATAGAAACAATTATCATCTCAAGGATAATTTTGATGTATTTAAGAAATGTTTTACAGTGTATTGAGGGTTGGAACCTGTGAGCAAGAAAGGATTATTGTAAAAGAGCTTCAAAGATTAATAAATATTTCAAATCCAAGTAGTTTTTATGCCAGAGATTCTTGTGTTATTTATTTTACAGTCTGTATTTTCTCTCCTTTATGTGAATGTCTTTCTTATTTACCTTTCCATTATGTTATCTTTTCGTGCTTGAATGAGTGTATATTGGGTTAGAATTCATAATATTATGCTCATATCCTTTACTTTCAAGCATTCACAAAATTATTTCCACTAAATCTAATATTGGATTCATCTTTAGATTCCCATATTAATGGACTGTCTATTATTCTTCTTTGTCACCAGAAAACTAGCATTTTGATTGTAAAATAGTAACTACCCTGCTTTTGTTAAGAACTCAATTGAAAACCACTATCATTGATTGTTTTTCATATTTGACTCCATGCCCAATTGTTGGTAATAACTCCCGATTCGATGTT
>LPNX011005343.1:645194-702252 GCA_001517045.1 Pseudotsuga menziesii | reverse complement strand
AGAATCAGAAAATTTACTAGCATCTTGGTCATCTTTCTTCTGGTTATGCTTGTCTTTGATGGAGTCCCATGAAGCCCAACACTGATCTAATGTGTGCCCAGTATTTCCACAACGCTTGCACTTTGATCTTTTTCTGGAGTTGTTTCTGCCCCCTCTGCCTTTGAAGTTTCTTCTTCCTCGTCCTCTCTTGCTACATTCTCCCTTGGAAGGGTCTTTGGATTGGTCTTTTCCAGCTAGGGCAGCACCAATACTAGATGCCAAAGAGTGCATCTTTACAACTGTTAGTGTAATTTACAAAGAGAAATAGAGAAAAAAAAACAATAACCTTGCAGGTCTACAGTCTCTGCGAAGGTGAATATAATGCAAGCTTCAGGTGAGCATACACAAGCTTCTTCAATATACAAAATATATCAATCACGAGTAATATATCAGTCTCAGTATCACAATCCAATATATCAGTCTTAGTATTCAGAATTACACAGGCTCGCTTGATTTCGTAGGCAGCTCCACACATTCAGCAGCATTTCAGGAAAGCATGTATACACCAGCAATCATAAAAAAAGTTTCCAGACTCCAAGCAGTATATATACTCAACGCATATATACCCTTCAGCATCAGTCAGCATATATATATTCTTCAATATATCAGTCTGTCTTCAAATGCCAACAAAGTTTCCAATCATCCAAGTGCCCTATCTACGAGTGCTGATCAAGGCCATCAATTGTAAGAATTGAAGCTAGTGAACAACGTATTCATCATTATCACTGGAGTGCCAAATGTCAACAAAGAAGAGCGCTATTCTTAGTATGTTCAACTCAACAAAAGACGTGGGTTCAATGTGAGATTGACTGCAAATAATTCAATCTGCAACGCAATATATATGTTTGATATATCAATCATATTATATTTGCAGTAATTCTAGGTTTATATATTTCATCATACACAGCAGCATATATCTTCCACGGAAGTCTTCTATATATCATATATATTAGTCAGTGTCCCTTTTAATCAATATAAATGAAAAATACTTGCCGACATTTCCTTTTTACATCCACGCACAGGAATTAGGGTTTTTGTATTTCAACAAACAAAAACGTTTTAGCTCTGATCCCAGAGATAAATCTTTCAACGCAGGCAGTCTCTCCACGCATATATCAGTATATCAATCTCCAACACAAGCACTCAGCAGTCTTCAGGAAGCATACAACGCAACATACAACAGCATACAGCCACCACGCAGCAGGCACCAGGCAGTCTCCACGCAGCATCTATTCTTCAACACGAGGGCCTCGGCCTTCAACTCCACGACAGATGCAAGCTTCACATCCAAGAGCAGCCACAATTCCTCACAATTTTCAGGCAGCCAACACACAGTTCTCCAGCAGGCGTTCTCTCCATGGCGAGGGCTCTTCGACTTCTTTTACTCCACTTTCAGACGAGGCTCCTCTCCACGACGAGGACTCTTCACGCCTAGCTAGCCCCTCTTCACATCCAGTAAATGGTAGTCTATGATGGCTGCAATGGTAGTCCACGATGGAGCTCCACACAGGTAATGGGTCGATCTACCCTCAAGTTGGCTGGGGCTGGAGCTTGAAATATTGTAATATAACAAATTGAAATACATGACTAATTAATCAATGCTGCTTCCTCAGACCTTCAGACATTCTGTCTCCCGTCAAAAACCTTGGAAGATTCAGAAGGGAGTTCACTCTACTAACACCTTCTAGTGCAGACTATTCATTTCATCAGCCACAGACAGACAGTCAGCAAGTCTTCTACGGGATTGAGACCTCTCTGGCTCCTTTAGTAAATCTGTCAAGGGCGCCATCTTCAAAACGCAGCAGTCACCATATGATAGGATCAAAACGCAGTGCACCTTCACAACGCAAAACGCAGCAGTCTTCAACACACGGTAATACTATGTAATGGTAATACTGCTTCTATGCTACTGCAGCAATATCCAGAGCCCAGAGATCGCTGAAGCTCCAAACTCTAAGACAAGGGGGCGTGAAAGGAAACCCTAATAAACAATAAGTGGCATATACAACACAATGTACAGACTCCTCACTCAGGATATGCGTGAGTCTCCAACACAACACCAAATAGCAAGCTATGCAGAATAATACACATACAAAACGAGTCCGAATTAGGGTTTGTAGCACACAAACTCAATCATGAAGGAATTGTAATGCAGACAATGCATGCGACTCGAATGGCAGACTGATGGAGAAATCTGGCAATGGACTGGCAAGTAGAATGCCAGGAATGGGCAGACTGGCAACATGCAGGAGTTATGGCAGCACTCTGATACCACTTGTTGGTAATAACTCCTGATTCGATGTTATTCCCTTACCAAAGCAAATATTTATACATTACAATGGCGGTTGAGAACCAGCCTTTTTACCTTCCTATCTATTCATATTCCTATTTATTATTTATTTACAATAATCCCGATGGATTATTCTAACACCAATGACCACATGTTTCATCCATTATGACCATCAAATTTTATCTCTTTTCAAAATATCTGCCCTTTGTGTTATTTATTGAGAGATCCCTCTCTAGAAGGAAAGAATCAATATTTCCTCCTAAAGGTTGGTTTGTGGTTACCTTGGGATTATCCTTTCACAACCAAGGGTAAATTCTGAGTGCTAACACCTTGTCCTTGCCTTAGCAAGCCGATGTTGTAGATTTTAGAGGGTGGTGGTGTTGAAAAATCCAATATCTTGATAACTTCTGCTGAGATTAGGTTCTTTTGGTTGCTGTAGTCAACAAAAAAATGTAACGGTATTCCCTTCACCTACATCTGCTAGTGTAAGAGACGCTCCTCTGCCTCTGACTCTTTAGGTTCATCTGGTTGGATATGTGTGGTAGCAACATTGACATTGGGTTCTAAAATAATGATTCGCTTCCCATGGTTTGTGGCTATGACATTGGGTTCTGAATCAGGATTAGGATTTGATTCTGAAGCTTTTATCTAAGCCACCAATGACTACTTTGAGCAACATTCATAATTGTTGTACCCGTGTATTTTGTTGAACTTACACCACTTCTTGGTGTCCTTCTTTTTCTTTCCATTACCCTTGTTTACGTATTTTTGCGGTGGATTCACAGGTCTGAATTCTCATTTTTACTTTTGCCAAAATTTCTCCTCAATGTTGACAGCAGACCGATTGACAAATCCAAGTGAAGAGATGTGTAAGAATTCCATCTTAGTTCATATTTAATGATGTAGGCCACTACGATATTTTAGTGCCAGGTTACGCTCGGAGTCCTTGATACCCAACTTTATGCACAAAGTATGAAAGTTGTTGGTGTACTTTGACACCACTAAGTCCTTGTCTTGATACAGAATGGTCCATTTTGTGTACTCGTCAACAAATTTTCCCACAGGATAATATTGTTCCATGATGGAATCTATGAAAGAGGCCCAAGTGGGATTGGCTTCGAACATTTTAGACTCATCTGATTAGTTTTTCTCATAATAAGTTTCCAACCAATTTTTGACATGGGGGGCTGCCTTAACGAGCTCAAAGGTAATATTTTTCCTGTCGTAGAAATTATGGATAGAGAAATACCCTTCTAGAATATTCAACCACTTATCTAGGGCATAGACATCAATATGGATTTAAAATAAAGGAATATCAAAGTTAAATTGTACCTTGAAGGGATTTGCATCCCTAAAATGGCTGCTCATTGAAGGTGCATCTACCACTATTGGCATTCGTCAAAGGATTTGTACAAAATTATCCATCATCTCATTCCTCTGTCGCATGAGGGATTCCTTAAGAAACAACTTAATAGGATCTTATGTTGTGTCATCTCGAGTATTTTAGTCCACCATGGGAGACCGCTTAGGGTGGCGAGAATGGTATTCCCCAAGTGAAACTAGTTTGAGCCCCAACTCTTTATACCATGACCTTGTTGGGGACATGCATCGAGAGACAATAAAATATCATAATTCTCTGATCCCAATGATCCGGATTTATGTGAGAATGAAATGAAATAACATATATAGAATTATAAAAAAAGACATATTGCAATGAAAATAGAGATACAGTGAAAACATATTATATTAAATGGTGTAAATATAACAAACTGTACAATAACACAACTAGAATGGTGGTAGCTATCTTTGAGAAGAGATGTGTTGGCTACACTCATCCATGCCAATATTAATACAAAATGAGGCTAAAAGGGCCTATTTATAATAATCATGAGGGAGGGAACCCTGAACATCCAAAACATAACCCTAGAAGATGAACCGTTATAAAGTTTGCGGCCCCAAGGTGGTTAGTTGAACAATCAACTTCACAAGTTCATAACTTTTGCATATGATCTCTGATTTGGTCTCTAGATATCCTGTTGGAAATTTCTATCTGACATTGACATATTTCGGTTCGAGATAATTACATGACATTGGGAAACAATAGCCCCCTTGAATTGCCAAAAAACGTCGTTTAGGGCCTCAAAACGGACCCATAGGTTTAAGACCCGAAAAGTCATAGAAAAATAACTAGGGAACTGCCAAAATGGACAATTTTTTGTGCCAGTGGAATAGGTGGGTGTCCACCAATATCCATATGGATCAATCCTCTCCCCTTAGGATGAAATGGTCTTCATTGAGTCAAATCCTATATCATATCTCGAACTGTGTGTTGAGATAATCTTCTGGTGCGACATTTGCTGAAGTGAAGAGGCTTCCTTTATATCGGGATGTAATTGTTGTTGATGTATGTGTTATATATATTCAATAATTCTAGTTGTGATGTTATCCTTTCTCTGAACTGGTTTGGATTATTTCTTTTTAGATGAGCACATGAATGTGTGGCCTTGCACTGTAGAGGTACTCAGATAGATGAGGCAACAATGACTTGGTGTTATTTTTTTTTCTATTGAGAAAATACTTCATGTGTATAGGTTTTGGAGGTCTTTGTGATCTAATGTTCTCCTTTAGAGGAAATTGTGAAGAGGGAGAATTTACTAGTGTGGGAGATTATCTTCCTACCCTGCAAGACTGTGGCATGTGCAACTGTATTTTGTATTTGATAGAGTTGTCCTACCAAAGTGACAATGACACTACGAGGTCTTGATTCATATATAACATGATGGCTACACATATATTGTTGTCCTAAAATAACATCACAGACTTCAAGTGGGGCCACATAACATAGTACCTCGTCTTTGAAAGGCATGATTCCATATGGTAGGACACATTGTTGAGTAACTCGGATACCTTGTCCTTGGATTATCCAACCAATGTTGTAGGGTTGTGGGGGTGGTGTTGTCAGAACCTCCAATATATTGATAACTTCTGTTGATATTAGGTTCTTTTGGCTGTTGCAGTAAACAACAAAATGTAAGGGCATTCCTTTCACCTACATCTTCAATTGGAAAAGGCACTCCTCCGCCTCTAAATATTCAAGTTCCTCTAGTATGATCTGTGTGGTAGAAATAGTGACACTTGGTTATCCATCAATGATCTGCTTCCCATGGTCTGCGATTGTGATATTGGGTTTTGAACCAGAATTGGGATTTGATTCTGAAGCTTTGATCTCAAATACCAATGACTTCTTTGAGCGACATTCATTAGTGTTGTACCTGGGGATTTTCTGGAACTTGAACCACTTCCCAGTGTCGTTTGTCTTTACATTACCCTTATTTACTTGTAGAGAGGACTAGTTTTCATTTCATTGTCCTATGTTTTGTGTTCTAGGGTCTCCCTTGCCTTTCTTCTGCGGTGGATTCGTAGGTCCAAATTCTCGCTTGTTCTTTGCCTGAAATTTCTCCTCAATTTTGAAAACATACTGATAGGAAGACCAAGTAAAGATATTTCTAGGAAGTCCATATCGGTTCAGATCTACCGATGTAGGCCACTATGATATCTTAGTACTAGGTGTCTCTCAGAGTCCTTGATACCCTACTTTGTGAGGAAGGTATGAAAGTTGTTGGTGTACTATGACACCATTTGGTCAATGCAGAATGGTCCATTTTATGTACTGGTAATCATAGTTTCATAGTTTCCCATAAGGTAATACCGTTCCTTGATGAAATCTATGAAATATTCCCAAGTGGGATTTACCTCGAACATTCTAGACTCGTCTGATATTTTTTTCTCACAATGAGTATCCCACCAATTTTTGACATGGGGGATCTCCTTAAGGAGCATAAAGGTGATATTTTCCATGTCAGATAAATTGGAGATAGAGAAATACCCTTCTAGAAAATTTAAACACTTATATATGGCATCGACATCGATCTTCCCTTTAAATAAAGGAATATCAAAGTTAAATTGTACCTTGAATGGATTTTCATCCCCGAAACGACTTCTCGTTGAAGGTGCATCTGCCACTGCCAGCATTCATCGAAGGACTTGGGAAAAATTATCCATCATCTAATTCCTTCATCGCGTGAGGGATTATTCGAGTAACAACTTAATTGTTCTCCTAATCTGTTGTGTCTCTTTTCTTCTGCCATGGGAGGTCACTTAGGGCATCGAAATTGGTATTCCTCAAGTGAAACTAGTTTGATACCCAACTTTCTATACCCTGACCTCGTTTGGGACCTACACCAAGAGACAATCAAAGAGAAGATTGCTTTGATACCATTGATCTATATTTATGTGAGAAAGAAATGAAATAACATATATAGAATCATAAACACAAACATATTGAAATGAAAACAAATATATAGTAAACGCATATTCTATTAAATGGAGGAAATAAAACAAAATGTACAATAAAGCAACTAGAATGGTGGTAGCTATCTCTGAGAAGAGATGTGGATGATACGCTCATCCATGCCTAGATGAATACAAAATGAGGCCAAAATGGACTATTTATAATAAGCATGAGGGCAAGAACCATAAACATACAAAACATAACCCTAGAAGATGAATCGTCATAAAGTTTATGACCCCAAGGTGGTTATTTGAACAATCAACTTCACAGCGTCATAACTTTTGTATGCGATCTCCAATTTGGGTGCTCGATAATATCCCATTGGAAAGGTCTTTCCGAAATTTACATATTTCAAATCGGTCCAAATGCATCCCATTGGAAACTAGTTGGTCGCTCAAATCACCAAACAACGTTGTTTAGGGTCTCAAAACGACCTCAGAAGTTTAGGTCTTGAAAAACCTTAGGAAATTAACTAGGAAACTGCCAAAATTGACAACTATTTTGAGCCAGTGGAATAGGTGGGTGGTTACCGATATCCATCTGGATCAATCCTCCCCCCTTAGGAAGCAATGGTCTCCATTTCTTCAAATCTTATAACATATCTCGAACTGTGTGTTGAGATCATCTCCCGGTGCAACATTTGCTGAAGTGAAGAGGATGGATTTGTTTGAAATCCTGTACTGAGGGTTGTAATTGTTTTTTATGGATGCGCTGGATCTATTCAATCATTTTGGTTTCTGTGTTGTCCTTTCTCTGAACTATTTTTGATGATTTCTTTATAGATAAGCACCTTGAATGCATGGCCTTGCACTGTAGAGGTATTTGGATAGATCAGGCAATAATGACTTGGTGTTCTTCTTGTTTCTCAGCCTCATGCATTTCTCAAGAATTTGTTCGAAATGAAGAAGAAGAAGTAGCCAAAGATTCAGCAAATGATCTAGCTCAAGTTCCCTCCTCTGTGGATTCCTCTCCTTGTCAGGAAGCTATGTTTCATGAAGATATCATACGAGTTTCTTTTATCACTACTGCTAAATATTTATCTATCCATTCTAAACCCTTCTCCTCTATGTCTTCTATTACAAATGGTAAATATGTATTGCTAGTTGATGTTGATAGTGAGCCTTCTCTAGAAAATGGTTTTTCTTCACATGAGAGTATTGGTTCGAAAGATGGACATGTTTGGATGTCAATTGAATATCTCTCATTGCTTCACACTATTTTTCCCATGTATTCCTCCACCATCACTAGTAGAGTTCCTTCAATTTCATATGGAGATGGAGAATCCCTTTCCATCACAATGGCGCACCTTCTTGGAGTTGATTACAACCTTCATTCAAAGTTGATTCTTCAATATCCTTATGACTCGCTTGGAATCACCTATTCTCAAGCACCTTCAGTCTATTTCAAGAATGGCGTCCTGTTTGGTTTGACGTTCAATTCTGAAGAGCACCATTCACTCTCCTATTAGTGCATTTCAGTTGTTCTACATGGTCTGAGGATTCATCATGTAGTTGTTCCTGAGTTGGTTGAGCACATTCCACTTCTTCCCAAGAAGAATATTCCCCCATACATATTCATTTAGTTTGGAGTGTATGCATATTTTTTTCTATGTCATAATCCATTTTTGAGGGGAGGTTTTGTCCCATGAGGTTTTCCTCCTTACCTGTGTTACATGGATCAATCAAATTTGTAAAAGGTGACTTGTGCCTTAGTTTCCAAGGCCTCAATAAATCATGTGATGTACTAATTCTAGATTAATGGGGGGTGTTGGAGTAGTAATACATCCTTAGTACATACTTGAGACCTTAGGATAACTTCATTTGTCTTCATGCAATGATTTCCTGTGGTTTAGACTTAGGAGAGTTGATTCTACAATATATCTAGTTAGTTTTGGCCTGTTCACACCTACAACAGTGCCCTAGTTTGGTCAACCTAGCCCATGTGCACCCTCATTAATGCATTGAGGTACTATATCCTTGATTTGGGGAACCAGGTTTGACTAAGTGCGCTAGTGGTGTATTTGGCCTATTTTGGCTTTCCTAGGAGCATTTATTGCCACCTAGAGCCTCCCACTCACCTCTATCTTCTCACCCACACTTGTCTAGGACTCATTAATGACCCAACACACTTCACCAATGTTAAAATATTGGTTCATGACTGTTTGGGTTGAGTTGGGGCTCCATTGGTCCACCTAGGGGGGATTGAGGTCAAATGTCACCATGACACATGTACAACTCCAATTGGCTTCCAAAGCCTCTCAATTTTTTCCAATGTACCACAAATATGTATCATACACATATTCAAGCTGTGTTGTAATATAATGGTTTGATATTAGCACCTTTCACATGTGCTATTCCATCTATTTATGTCTCTTTGTTTTTCTCTTACATATTTTGTCAAACACTTTGATGGTGAAATTTCTCTAGCTCCTAGATCTAACTTAAGAAGAAAATTCTCACAGTATACATATGATAAGGAAATTCCGGCCATTATGTTGGCATTAGAAAAGTGGCGACAATAAATCCTAGGGAGAAAATTCATGATCCACACAAACCACAATAGCCTTCAATACCTACTTCAACATAAAACTTTGTCCACAAAACAACATAAGTGGATAGAAAAAATCACTGCTTTTGACATGGAAATAATACACAAAAAGGGGAAGGAAAATGTAGCTGCAAATGCACTCTCCAGAAAAGACGAGGATATGACCTCTTACTCCATTTCAATCATAATTCCAGAATGGCTAGATGAAATATGAAGAGAATACGCCAAGGAACCAAGAACAAGAACTATAATTACAAATCCAAATCATGACTCCAAGTTTGAATGGAAAAATGATATCCTTTGGTATAAAGGGAGGATTTATTTAAATTCTAACTCTAAATTCAAGGATAAATTAATGAAGGAATCCCATGATTCACCAGCTACAAGAAACGTGGGATTATTAAAATCTTACTATGATGCAAGAAGGTCATTTTTATAGAAGGGAATGCAAAAATATATCTAGAAATATGTGGTAGAATGCGACAAATGTTAGAGGAACAAAAGTGAAAATATTTTAAACCCATGGTTACTCCACCCCCTACACAATCCAAACCAGAAATGGGAAGAGATATGAATGGAATTCATTGATGGGTTACCTCTGTCAGAAGGAAAACACAAAATCTTTGTAGTGGTTGATCGATTAACCAAATTTGTACACTTCATGGAAATAAAAATGACAGACACTGACAAAACAAATTGCAGATGTATTTTGCAAGAATATCTACAAATTACATGGCTTCCCAAAGGTCATTGTCAACGACAGAGATGCAAAATTTAATGTGAAATTCTGGAGGGAATTTTTCAAACAAGTGGACACATCATTCATTATTAGTGTGGCTTATCACCCCCAAATTTATGGCCAGACTGAAGTCGTAAATAAATTCTTAGAATTGTATCTATGTTGTTTCGCAAAAGATAAGCAAACCCACTAGTATCAATGGTTACATCTAACTGAATGGTGTTACAATTCAACATACCACATCTCCGCAAAAATGACCCCTTTCCAAGATTTATATCAGTATGAACCTCCAAATTGGAAGGAGTTGATTCTAAACGACACTAATGTTCTAGAAGTAAGGAACCAACTAGAGAAAACTCAAAAAGCAATTGAATTACTCAAAGATAACTTAGGCATGGCACAAAACCGTATGAGGCAACAAGACAATCAACGCAAAATAGAGAGAGAATTTGAAGTAGGAAACTGGGTTTTTGTAAGACTCCAACCCTATAAACATATATCTCTTAAACAAGGAGGAGAAAACAAGTTGGCCCCAAAATTTTATGAACCATACCATATCACCCAGAATATTAGTCAAGTTGCATATGAATTACACTTACCTGATAAAATCCGTATCCACAATGTCTTCCATGTATCATGTCTCAAAAAATTGTTAGGGCATTATCAAATGGCGCAAACAATACTTCCTATGTTAGATGGCGAAGGAAGGGTCATTTTGTAACCATATGTGATCATTGCAACCCTAGAAAGAATACTTCGTTCTTGAACACTCAAGGGATATCTCATTAGGTGGAATTTCTTTCCAGATGAAGACACATCATGGGAGACATAACAATTTCATCAAAAATATCCGTCTTTACCCTTTCTTTGAGGACAAAGAATAGGCTCAAAGACAACAATTTTTTTTATGTATCTAAGTATTTAAGAACACATATTTTAAATATTAAATGTAATATTACTTAGCTAATCGTAGGGTCACACCATTCCATTGAAACTGTGTGTTAATACCTATAAAAGGTATTTTCTCTTTTTGTAAAAATCATCATTCAATTAGTATTCATTGTGTCTATTTGAGTATTTTGTGGATTTTTGAATTCATTCATTATACCAACATAAAGGAGAAGAAGTTTGCATGCATGGTGGAGTTGTGGTACAAATCAACATATTTGATCCAAGGAGTTGGATACACATCCTTCCAGCTGAGTTTGGGAGATGTGATACATGTCGAGGACATTATTTATGTCCTAAGCTTGAAGAAGAACATACCCTCATTTTCGGTTCTTGAATATAAGGTATTCTGAGTCACCTTCATGGAGAATCAAGCTTACTTATGGCAGAAGAACCAGCACGTTGATACACCTAATATCACTGGAGCTCGAGAGGGAGGAACTTACAAGGTCCCAAGAAAATATATTTTAGCCATGGTACATCATACTATCAGCCCATGCAAGCTTTGGGATAGGAGGCTTGGACACCTCCATTTCAGTGCACTACCTGGTTTGTAGCACATGTTGAAAGTTATGCCTAGTTTTGATTTTGTACATGATCATATATGTCGGGGTTGTACTTTAGGAAAGAATGTTAAAAATAAGTTTCCTAGCATCCATACTATATATAAATGGATTTTTCTAATGTACCATTCATTGATGGATTCTCCTATAAGGTTTGGATTTATTTTATGAAATCCAAGAGTGAGACCTTCAGTAAGTTTCAAGAATATAAAGCCTTAGTAGAGAATCATATAAGTAGGAATATCCGTGCTTTGAGGTATGATAATGGTAGATAATTTCAATCAAATGATTTTAATAAGCTTTTTAGTGATGCAAGGATTTGTAGACAATTATCAGTTCCATACAACCCCCAACAAAATGGGGTTGCGGAGAGAAAGAATAGAACTGATTGTGAGGCTGAAAAAACCATGATACATGATAAATACCTATCTACTTATTTGTGGGAAGAAGCTACTAGTAAAACAATGTACATTCATAATAGAAGTCTGCATGCACTAATTGATGAGAAAACACCTGAAGAGGTGTTCATTGGTGAGAAGCCGGACATATCTCAGCAATGAATATTTGGATGTACTATATATGTTCACATTCCAATAAAAAAGAGAACCAAGGTCGAACCTTCATGCAAGAAGGGAAATTTTGTGGGCTACAACGAGACCTCCAAAGTATTCAGAATATATGTACCTGGTGAGAGACTTATTGAGTTTAGTCAGGATGTGACTTTCCATGAGGAAGATGCTTTCAAGAAATATAAAGAGCTTGAATGTGAGATTGAGGAACATGAGTCTCCTATATCAGAATATATTGATGATGATTCTTCCGTTTTGATGCTCAGAGGGATAATCCAACAGATCATTCAGAGTTACATGTCATTGATGAACCAGTTGAGATCGTTAATGAACCTCCTGCAAAGAGGAGGGTAACTTGGTGCCAAGATGTACTAAAATATGTTGAAAATAATGGAGAACCAGTGGGATCTACCAGAGAGCATAAGAAACCTGATAGATATTCAGGATATGTTGCATTGATGGGTGACATCGTTGACTCAAATCCTTTATCATATGAAGAAGCTGTAGAAACACGAGTGTGGAAATATGCTATGACAGAAGAGTATCAGTCTATACTAAAAAATAATGTTTGGGAAATTGTTCCCACGCCTAAGATGAAGTCAGTTGTTACTTCCATATGGCTTTACAAGATAAAGCATGATGTATATGATAGTGTGGAAAAATACAAATCCATATTTGTTTCTCAAGGTTTCTCTCAGAAAGAGGGCATTTATTATGAGGAGACATTTTCTCCTATGGCTAGATATACCACCATTAGATATGTGATTTGACTTGCATCAGTATTGGGCTGTAAGATTCACTATATGGATGTGAAGAATTCCTTCCTCAATGATGAGGTTGAGGAAGAGGTTTACATTGAGCAACCTAAGGTATTTTTAATTCATGGGAAGAAGTCACATGTGTGCAAGTTGAAGAAATATATGTATGGGTTAAATTAAATCTCCTTGATCTTGGTATTCTAGAATAAATAGCTACTTTCAGAAACTGGGTTTCTTCAAGAGTGAAGCAAATTCAAACGTGTACTTCAAATTAGTGGAGAACCAACCCTTGATACTAGTTCTATATGTTGATGATCTATTCCTCACTGGAGAGGAAATATTGTTTGTTGATTGTAAGTGGGAGCTTACCTCAGAGTTTGAGATGAAATACTTAGGTCTGCCACACTACTTTCTAGGCCTTGAGATATGGCATAAAAATGATCAGATATTTCTATCTCAAGGGAAGTACATTGTAGACATCTTGCGTAGATTTGGCATGGTGGATTGTAAATCCATGTGTACTCCAATGGTTTCCAATTTAAGGAAACTTCATGAGACTGAGACTGGATCAGATATAGTAGACCCCACTCTTTCATTAAAGGAAGTTTGGGGTCTAAAATGGGCTTTATAAGAAAGTGTTTATGGATTAGTAGGATTGTTTTTCATTAAAATTGTTTGAGTTGGATTTCTCCAACCAATATAATTTCAATAATCTTGGTCAACCATTATGGTTGAGTTGGACATTCAGAAGTCAATGATGCTTATGTGTCATATTTTTATCAGATATAGATAACTCCACATGAAACTCACATTGGTTAAGTTTGTGAAAAGTTCATCTTGAAATACAATAAACATACTTGAAATAATAAATATATAATATTTTATATTATCATTACCTCCAACTCCTTTTAGACATAAATTTCATATTAATTAAAATGATAGTGAAGCCTTTTTGAAATGCTAAAAACATGAATACATTTAATCTTAAAAAACATTAGTTTTAAAAATAGTTTATTTAAAATACTAACCTCTTTTCAAATTTTAAATATATTTAAATATTACATTTTTAAAAAATAAAATAAAAACTTTAATAATATACAATAATATATATTATTATAAAAAATCTAAATATATTTAATTACTATATTGTAAAGTGACTAAAACATTTAAATACTAATGTAAAATAAATAAAAAATAATATTTTTAATATTACTAAATAATATAACCCATATGTAATAATTTTTTTAATAAAATTTAAAATTCTAATTAAAAACAAAAAAAACTTAATATTTAAATAAAAATTTAATTTAAATAAATTGTTTTTGTAAGTTTTATATAGAATTTTAATTAAATTAAATAAATTAAAAACACCCATCCATCCATTGGGCTTCGGGCCCTCATTCTGGAGGAAGGATTAAGGGTCTCATTCCCGTGAGGAAGAACAATAAATCTGGTGGTCTCATTCCAACATTCACTGTAGATATCCATCTTTGGTCCCTCATTTCGGAGGAATGTTTATGGGTCTCATTCCCACAAGGAAGAACAATAAATTTGGGGTCTCATTCCAACATTGACTGTAAATATCCGGCTTTGGACCCTCATTCATGAGGAAGGATTAGGGGTCTCCTTCCCGTGAGGAAGAACAAATTGGGATCAATATATAAATCCATGCCTCCCATTTTCTACCCTATTCCAAATACATGTAATTTTTACTCTTTTCTATGTAGCTCTGTCCTAAAATCACATTCAAGATTACCTCCAACATTGACTGTAGATATAAAATTCCTTTGTTTTTAGTTTTTTTTTTATCATTGCAACAAGAGACATTTGTTGATACATCTACCCAAAAACAAACAGATGTAGAAGAGGGCTCATTGTTGGTTATTATCACAGGAAAAATCATGGGCTTCATCTCCTTCATTCTGTTAGTTAAATATTGTATTTTTTAATATGAGAAATCATGTTCACGTTTTTGTGTGACTGCTGAAGTGTGGAGTTGTTTGGAGGGATTTCCTTCACTACTCATGGAACAAAGAGAAGGGAGACTCTCACATATCAACATGCCTTTAAGCTAAGTTACGCTTTCAATTAGCCCCTAACATTGGTATAAACAAACTGTTGCAACTATTGTGGATGGTTCAATAAATGGATCAACTCAGCTAGTTTTCTCGGATGCTTCTCTTGATTCATAAGTAACCGGTGGATCACGATCATCATAAGGAACCACACAATATTCCTCTCTATCCCTTTCATGAACACCGGTTGAACTACGAAGAGGGATAAATCCTATGATGAACCATTCTTGATGTTGTGACTCGTAAATCATGTAGTTTAGTTAGCACATTATATCTTGGAACCTTCGGGAGTTTGAGTTATAAGAATTCCTTCCGGGAGGACTCGGTTGAGAATTTAATAACATATAGAATATAGGTGATTTTAATTTATGGACCTGATATCTTGTTAAAATCCGCAAGAGGATACTTGGTTGAGGAAACTTTAGGTGATTTGGGCTCCTTTTACAAACCAAATGTTTAAGTCAAATTGGTACAAATTTATATCATACTTTGTTTGGTGAACATGATATCAAGCTTTGTCAATAATGTACATTACCCAAGCTTTGTCAAAATTATATTTATAGCTAAAGAGCATGTCATCATGGTTATTTGATTTCTAACTCCTCGTTAACCCTTTTGTAACATAAATTGAATCATAATTGAGACACATCTTGGATAATTGAATTACATAGTTGAGAGACATCTTGGATTATTTCAAACATGGCCATCAACATCACAATTCTTTGATTTCTAACTTCTAAATAATCCTTGTCAAAATTAATGAGGTATACCCTAGATTATTTTGTTATCTCTCTTTCTACTTCTTGATAGTTATGTCCAAACTAAATACTGTAAAGTGGTATGACCTGTAATAGCTATAATATGTTTTTTGCACAAAGAAATGCTTATATAATCCTAATTTATCTTTTCTTGGTTGAGCTCTTATTTACAACCTGTAATAGCTATAGTAAGTTTTTTTGCACATACCAATGCTTATATAATCCTAATTTATCTTTGCTTGGTTGAGCTCTTATTTACAAGAACACACCACCCGATTGTGATTGTCCATTTAAACATGTTATGGATTTTTGTACAACACAGTGTGTTATACCCAAATCTTGTCACCACCATGTGATAAGACCTTTGACTTACATGTTTTACCATAATCCTAGCATTTAGAGTGGAAACCCCATGTTGTTTGTCAATCTTACATGAAAATACTCAGCACTGCACTTTCCCTGCAAACCATGAGCGGTACCTTGTTCGCACCGCCTGTATCATGTTTTCCATAAGCGGTGCCACTACTTGTGGCCTTTTGTCCACGAGCGTTTCTTATCTAAACTGCTTTGTCATAAGAGGAGAAAAGCGGTACCCTGGGTAAAATTGGAAAAAGAGAAGTTTCTCGAGGTTTCTAGATCATGAGCCTCATGTCCTCCCTTATCCCTATCATAGTGGGTCAGTTGAGCTCGAGATCCCCCATCATAGGATCTTAGAGGCCACCTCATCCACAAATATCTCAACCATTCCTATCCATTGAGTCTTCTAAATACAAGCTCATGTCTATGGTTGAGGGAGAGAACTATAGAGGTATTGTTACTATTGGATTGACCACTTGGCCCAAGCCATTGGAGAGCATAGAGAGAGCAAGGTTGGAGCTTATGGGGATGAATTGTTGGTCTCATGGAGATGCATGTCGACACTAAGGCTTAATTGGTTGTAAAATTCTCCATACATCTTAATGCAAAGATAATTTACAACCCACATTACTGTTGTTTTGATTTCGCATGTACATGCCGTTAGATTCCTTAATAACTAACATGGATAAGTAGATGATGTTCTGGTAACTTTGATGTGTTTGCATGTTTGATCTGGTTGCAGGTGCACAAGTTCACTATCGAAGCATCATTCCAGGTGTCTATGACATCTAGGGAGGGTCTTCATCCTTTGTCATTCACTCATTTGTTCTGGATCTGAACCATTCAGACCAGAGGAACAGCTTCTGTCCGCAGAAGGTGAAATATTCCTAGTTACAAATCTGGTGACTTCATTGGGGAATAGATATATGTATCAATTGATATGATCTTCCTCAGTTCTTCAACTCTTGTCTGAATCCAGGCTCCATCTCCAATTCTCTTCAGTCAGATCTACTATCTGACTCACTGTATTTTGGTTTTAAACTTCCAGATCTATCTAGATCTAAATTATTTCGACCCTTTATGATATTTTTCACTCTCAATCTATCAGTTTTTACCTTGATCTGATCTTTTTCTAACTTGTTCTGTCTTTCTCCTTTGTTTTTTCGATCTATATAGGGAACTGCTCTTATGCAGTTGAGGAGAAGTGGTGGCACCGCTTGAACCTAGTTAGCAACACGCGGTGCCACTGCCTGAGTCCTGTTGGCGAGAAGTGGTGCTGGTCGAGAATCGCTCTGTCAAGACCCATGCAGCGCGGTGCCAAGTAGGCCTATTTCCAAGACCACTTTTTCTCATTTTTGCAAAAAAATTTGAGTTGATTTGCTTTCATCTCTGCATTGTCAGGCTTGTGTGTTAGAATCTGATGCTTGTGGTTTGAAATTGTATGGTTAAAGATTGGTTTAATTGGAGAATTCAAAATCTAGATTAGGCTTATTGATTGTTCATTCACTTATGTACTCATTGGTTGTGATTGTGAAAGGACTTCTTGTTTTTTGAAAAGCTTAGGGTGTTAGTAAGATCTCTTTCCATTTTTGTTATATAGACTGAAAGAAAAAAATTTGATTAGCATCTTGGTTTCATTTTTTGTTTTCATAGAGAACTTCTTTTTGCTTCTTTATAAAAGAAATTTTTTGACTAAGATTAGGTTATTATCATCATTGAGCATTAGACACTGGATCTCTGATTGGCCTCACAAGATTTCAGGCTCTTTATGTTCTTTTGTCTCTTATGCATTTAGTACTATCTCATAAAAATAAAAAAATATGGTATTTTTAAGTTAGATTTATCTATGTTTTAAGAAAAATTGAAAAATAGAGTGCATATGCATGTAGTGTGCTTCTTGTTTTTCTTTTAGGAAAAGAGACTCTTCCCCTTTTTATTGCTTTCATAAAAGAGAAATCAGTTTGTAAAGTGTTTCTTGTCTTTGATTTTGTGTTCAAGATTGTTGTTTGGAAATATTTTTGGTTTTGAAACAAAATAAAATACTCTCTTCCCCTCCCGTAGGTAGGCATACCAAACAGTAAAGTGAAATATTTGCATACACATATTGCATGGTTTTACTTTTTCTGTCAAAACTCCATGCATTCACCTAACCATCCACTTTAAAATTAATGGTAGTTATAGGTTAAAATTTACATAGCAATTTGAGTGATAGGTTAGATACGTGTTCGGGCATCGTTAAGTGTAGGAGCTGTCGTTACTTGTCCGCATTACATCCCGGGACTCACGTGGTTCTTCCACGTACCATCAGTATATCGAACAACCTTTCACGTACCCTTGAGATATATAGAAAGGTACTTCACGTACTCGATTGTGTATCGGAAGGCCCCTTATGTATGATTATGCATTAGACGACACTACTACCAATTTGAGCTCCCACGTACCTTGAGTATATCGGGAGACCCCACTAGGATACCTTATCCATCTGAGAAAAGCCCTTTAGCCATCTTGCTTGGAGCCATACACCGAAAACAACATTCAGGTAGATTACTACGCACATACCCTAGAGGTATATCGCAAGTGGCACCTTCTTGACAATCCTGGTGAGAGACCGGACTATATGAACTCCTCCTATCATTTAAGTTTGCTTGTTTGACCTATAGCTTGAGTAGGGAAATTTTTTGATGTGTTTTCTAGTTTGTTGAGACCCTAGGTTAGATAGGAACTGTACAAACTGGCTGAGTTAAGACATTCCAGAAGAGTACGTGGCTTGCCACCCGATTTTATTCCTGTTTCAGGAGAAAATCAAATGGAAGCTATCGACCAAGGCGCTGCTACCACCTCCCAAGTGGGAGATAATGTGGGTGCAGAAAGTGGAGGACCATATCCTTCACACTCACCTCCCTTGGTCCAACAACCTTCTCAGGGAAATACCTTGTTCTATTCTCACATAGAAGGTCATGTTGATGATACTACATGTCTGGATTATTGTCACAATGCTCCATTTTGGGATACCTCTGTAGGACAGGCCATTGCCTCATTTAGAACCTGTTTAAACTTTTCTGAAGAAATTTCTCCAAATGAAGAAGAACGTAGACAATACCAGGCAGCCATTCTCCATGCATAGGAGATTGAGAAGAAAATAGATGATATATTGGGCACACCACCACCATATTCTTCATCTGTTCCTGTGGGATATCGTTCACTTGCCGATTCTATGAAACCCATTGAACCGATTATAGATCACACAGTGAATCCACACAACCCAAGTCAAACTTCCAAGCCCACCACCTCCGATATTATGTCTGTTCCCAATCCTCCTAGGTCTTCTACACCTAGGGATCAACCTTCAATTCCTGTTTCGTCATCACCTTCTAGTGCCGGGGGGAAACCCGCGGCATGACCTGCATTATTTGGCACCAGAATTGTACCTAGTCAAGGACAAACCTCTAAAATAGAACAATCTACAGTTTATGTCCCTCCTACCCACACTAATATAGTTAATCCCCCATCCAGTTCAGGTCAGCCCTTGGGGACACAACCTGTAACCACTCAATCCTCTGGAGGTTATGGTTATACTGTACCTATATGAAATATTAATTATCCACCCAACCCTACAGGAATTCCATACACAGGAATTCCATACCCTAGTAGTACTTTTATGCCATGGGGACAGCCCAACTGGTCTCACATGCCAGCTATGGGTGGGATACCTATTCATACTGTGGGAGGTGCCGGAGTACCTCCTCCTGGGGGGTCTAATGGTCTTGGGGGGCCTAGTGGCTTCCCTCCTTACGGTCCTAATGGTCCTAGTGGTATTGGGGGGCCCGGTGGCTCTCCTTCTAATGTCCCTAGAGGGTCTGGTGGCCCTCCCCTTAGTGGTTCTGGGGGTTTACCTCCTAGAGGTCCTAGAGGGTCTGGTGGTCCACCTCCTAGTGGTCCTAGTGGTCTTGGAGGCCCTGGTGGCCCTAATGGTCCTGATCCCATAAATAAAACCCCCATGGCTGGACTTCTCGATAGTTATTCCTCACAACAACCTGTCTATAAATCTACTTACGGTCCTACTAGTACATATATGCCATATCAATATTACCAGTATGTGCAACCTAACCGTTAGTTACCTTTCCTAGCAACTTTGGACTTGCCTAACTTTTCCAAGTTGATTAATGACTCCATTCGACACAATCCCCCATGGCCTCCCATTTTGGTAAAGTTACCATCAGACATTCCAAAGTTCGATGGGAAGCAGGGAGACGATCCAAAAAACCATGTCATGAAATTCCATCTGTGGTGTTCTTCAAACACCCTCATTGATGATTCAGTTCGGTTACGACTCTTTCAGCGCTGAAATTTAATCGGTACAGCCGCGAAGTGGTACATTGAACTTCCACAACATTCGTTTGTGGATTCTGGCTCCTTGGAAACCGTGTTTCTTACACACTTTCAGCTCCCTATCCATTATGAAATGGGTATTGATCTCTTAACTTCTATGTGACATAACACCTCCACCCACATATCCGATCATATCCATGAGTGGAGAAGGCGGAGAAGGATTATTAAGGCCCCTATTCTGGATCAGTTATTAGCTGATTGGTTTACCAAATCTTTGTTGCCTCCAATTGCCTGAGATGTGGCTATGGGCGGTGTTGTTACTGAAGAGCAAACCATTAGTCGAGCCCAGTATCTAGACTTGGTCTATTCCTAGTCTGGAACTCTTTATGACTTGATTACTCAATCTCCTTTCCCAAGCACCGATCCCACAAAGCCACCAATAGAAGTACCTATTGATGGGATTGTTGGTTCAATCTAGTCCCCATCAGCAGGGAAACCTGCCAAGCAACCCTAGATTGCTACCCCTACTCCTTCGACTCCTAAGGTTTCTACCAAGGTCAATTCTATTCAAAGTACTCAAACCTCAGGAAATAATAAAAAGAAGGGTAAAAATAAGAATAAAAAACTTGGAAACCAATAGGAGAATCCAAGACCAACCAACAATGATAATGATAAAGGGAAGAGAAAAGCAAAATATCCATGTCTGCTATGCAGAGGTGACCATTTCACTAAAGAGTGCCCCCATTAGGATGAAATTTCCCAATTTTTGAAATCAAATCCTGCACCCATAGTTCTCACGGATCCTTTTCCCTCTCAACAACAACTGATAAACCACATGTCTAATCAGGGTAACTCTAGTTCGTCAGAAGAAATTCGTATGATGTCCTCGGACACCATTAGTCTACAAACTCATAGTCAAAATTATGACAAACCTGCAGACAAGAAATAAGGCCATTCTTCTTCAGGGAAAGCTCCCTCTACTGGTTCTCTGGAATCCTCATCTACTATCCCCTTAACCATCAAGAAGCCTACTCTCGACATGATTTTAGGTCCACCCAAGAGTACTCTTAGGAAGGTTGTATTTAACCCTAATGCTCAAGTTACTCAATTTTATAATGTAGTTGAATATATCGCTCAGGAACCTTGTGTGATGTCTACCTTAGAAGTACTCCAAAGTTGTCCTATACAACGCAAAAATCTGTTAACAGTGTTAGGAGCTTTAGATTTAGATAATACTAATTTGATTCATTTCAATATTGAGAACTATAAGTCTAGGCTACCTCATAAACTTGATTTTCAAATCATTACGAAAGTAGTTGGAAATAAGGTTTTTATAACGTACTAGATGAAGGAGCTTCGATCTCGGTTTTGTCTCTGTCTTGTTGGAAAGCTCTCAGCTCTCTCGAGTTTGTAACATCACCTATGACTCTGAAATCCTTTGATGGATGAGGTTTCCAGCCCCATGGTCTCATATCAGCCCTCGCAGTCAATATTGGGGGAAAAACTATTTCTATTCAAGTAGAAGTGGTAGATGCCCCGTTAGATTACAACCTCCTTCTAGGAAGAAATTGGTTTTATGCCATGACAGCTATCACTTCGATAGTATTCTGAACAGTCCAATTTCTGCATCTAGGGAGAATTGTTACCATTGACCAGCTTGATTTATGTACACCGGATGTTACTACCTCTATGGATAATAACATCCCCATGTTATGCCAGTCCCCTCCTCCTTACTATTTGATTGGGGTAGGCATGTTGAAGGATTCATCCCTTATGGGGATTTTTCCATCCACTCCTCCTAACACAGACATCGCGACAGTCCATATGATTGCGTCATTTGACCATGATCCTAAGGGAAAACAAGTTGTTGAGTCCACCTCATTGATTCCACATGAAGTAATGTATGACACCATTCAAACCCTTTCCGATGATCACACTAATGACCTTCATCTAGTGGCTTCGAATCCTTACCACTTACCTTACTGGTTAGAACCATCTTTTCTTGTTCTAGATTATCTCTCTGAGACTTTTCCTTTCGATGAGTCCATTATGGAGATCATGAGTACAGATGAGTCCATTTGGGAGGATCACCACCATAGATCCATGTTCCTCCCCAACACCAGTTTGGTTAACCATGATTATGCATCCCTGTTTCATGCTGATATTATCAATGTACCCCAAAGTCCCATATTGTTTCAAGACATAGATTCTGAAGGAAACCTTTGCAACATTACTCAGATGAATCCGATTGACATATTAGCCAAGCCTAGTACCATCGAGCATGTACATGTTGGGCAAAACTGCTCGACAGATGAATCTGAAGCATATAAGGCACATTTCAAAGAATTTCGTGATATTATTGCCTGGTCCTATGAAGAAATGCTGGGGATTGACCCATCCATTGTTGTCCATGAGATTAAAACCTATCCCATGGATAAGCCTGTCAGGAAAAAACTAAGACAAGTCCATCCACGGAAGGCCGCAACTATTAAAGTTGAAATAGAGAAACTTCTCAAAGCTGGGTTTATTTATCCCATACCCCTGATGGAATGGGTATTGAACGTTGTCCCTGTCAATAAAAAGTAGGGCACCAATAGAGTCTGTATCGACTTTAGGGATTTGAATAAAGATTGTCCCAAGGACAACTTTTCTAGTCCGCATATCGATCAAATTATCAACAACTATGCTGGAAGTGTCATCTTTTCATTCATGGATGGCTTCTCTGGCTATAATTAGATTGAGATATTACCCACTGATCAGCACAAGATGGAATTCATTTTCCCATGGGGAACCTTTGCATATAAGAAGTTACCTTTCGGCTTAAAAAATGCTGGAGCCACATTCCAGCATGCGATGTCTTATGCGTTTCATGATATTAAGCATATTGTTGAATCGTACCTTGATGACCTCCATGTTCATTCACAACGACAGGAGGACCACCCTAGTCATCTTAGGGACATTTTCATAAGATGATGTCATTATAATATATGGCTCAATCTGCATAAATGTGTTTTTTGCGTTGAGATGGGACGTTTGTTAGGATTTGTGGTCACTAAGGATGGCATCCAGATAGACCCCTTGAAATTTTTCTCCATTTTAGCTCTACCAGCCCCAACTAATCTCCTTGAATTCCAAATTTTGCAAGGGAAGGCAAACTTTCTCTGCTATTTCGTGTGCAATTTCGCAAAGAAAACACACTGTTATATGCATTTCCTTAAAAAGGACGCCCTGTTCTTTTGGGATCATGACCAATCCCAATGCGCCTTTGATAATCTCAAACACACTCTGACTCATTCACCCATGATACACCCCCCAAACTATTAAAAGGACTTTCTCTTGTATATTGCTGCCTCCGCTACTACCATTGCTATGGTTTTGGTGTAGGAAAATCCCAACGGTCAAGAGCACGTGATTTACTATGCGAGTAAGAATCAGTTGGATTTTGAAACCCGATATTCACGTGTGGAGAAGTTATCATTAGCCACGGTCATTTCTGTACAAATATTTCGTCGCTACATTTTGCTCCGCACAACCATTGTATTGGCAGACCAGAACCCTGTGTATTACATCTTGAATCGTCAGGTGCTCAGGGGCAATTAATCCCGATGGATAGTCATACTACAAGAGTTTGATCTGGAATTTGCCAAAGCCACATCAAAGAAATCCTTGGTCTTTGCCGAGCTCATATGTGATCTTCCCTGTGCTTCGACTAAATCTGAGCCGAATGATTCATTTACGGATGAATTCCTATTCCTGATTAGCACTACTGATCCATGGTATGGAGATTTTCTGATTTATCTCCAAACACAATGATTTCAGCTGCATCTATCCCATGACAATCGTCGTCGTATCCTTCATCACGTGAAACACTACCTCATCTTGAATGATACCTTGTATAGACGTGGGATTGATTCTATTCTCCGGCGATGCCTCACTCATGAGGAGGCTGAACATGTGTTGAATGATTTCCACTCTGGAGCATGTGGTTGTCATTTGTCTGGGATGGCTGCAGCCCAGAAAATCCTTCATGCTGGTTATTTTTGGCCTTTCGTATTCAAAGACTGTCATGAGACTGTTAAGAAATCCCCACCTTGTCAACATTTTTATCCCAAAAAGCGCACTCATTTTGCTCCACTACACCCTGTCATTGTCGTTGGCCCATTTTCCAAATGGGGGATTGATTTTATGCATTGTAATCCTACCTCAACCGGGGGGCATGGTTACATCATCGTAGCTATTGACTATTTTACAAAATGGGCTAAGGCCATGCCTACATATGCGGAAGATGGTATGACTGCCGCTCTCTTCCTGCTCAATCATATCATAGCTAGATTTGGAGTCCCACAGTCCATTGTTACTGATCATGGATCACATTTCCATAATCAAATGATGGAGGAACTGAGTGCCAAGCTAGGTTTTCGCCATGAAAACTCTACACCATATTATCCACAAGCTAATGGTTAGGTAGAGGCCATTAACAAAGTTTTGAAAACTATGCTTCGTCAGATGGTTGGAGATCATAAATCCAACTGGCACCACATTTTTTTATCCACTCTTTGGGCTTATAGGACTTCGGTGAAAACAACTATTAGTTTCATGCCTTTCCAGCTTGTCTATGGACTCAAAGCTGTCTTACCGATTTAGTGTTAGATTCCATCTTTACAACTTGCCGCCGAACTTCTCCCAGACACTTCCATAGAGGAAGAAAGATGTTTCCTTGGCTAATGAGGCACATAAGAAACGCGTCAAGGTGCAGTATGATAAATCCATCCAACCTCATGCCTTTAACGAGGGTGACCTAGTTTTGACTTACGACTAGATATATGAAAAACTAGGGAAAGGAAAGTTCGAGTCCATGTGGTACGATCCTTTTTCCATTTCTAAAGTTTTAGAGAAAGGGGCCTACGAGCTCGTTGACTACGATGGAATCCCTTTAGGGAAACCTCGCAATGGGTTGTACCTGAAGAGGTATTATGCCTAGGTATTTCTTGGATAGTATCTTGTATATATGTATATTGCTTGAATTTCAGTATGCTTTTAGTATTTTCAATATGGTTTTGAGTTTAGTGTCTGCATCTGTTTATACCATGTTTTGGTCATGTAGAGAAAATGGATTTCTACAGCTTTGCTTATGGTTCTTGCTACCACACCTTGAATCTCGCCTTAGCTACTTGGGTTCTCTATTCCCCAGCTAAAGATTTGGTCAATTCAGGAGCGGTCAAGTATTGTGCAGTCATAGGTCTTCTGATTGAAGCAGCCTCCTAGGATGTTTACAATTTGGTAGTCATGATGGACTCACAGCTCATGGTTTATCATCTAAACCATGTTTATACCATTAGAAATCTTGTGCTTCTCTGCCTCTTCTAGAGAGTACGCTTGTTAGAAAGGTCATTTGAAACCATCACTTATAGGAATATCCCTAGAGAACATAATGTAGTTGATGAATCGTTAGCTAATTACATCCTAGATTGGCATATTTCCCATTCATGACATTGAAATCAAACATGGTTCATTGTAAATAAACAACTAAAGACACATAAAACTCATATAAAATACATTCACCATTTGAGACAAATAAACACCAGGTAAAAGTCTGTATATATATATATATATATATATATATATATATATATATGAACATGTTTACAAAAATAGGTCATGAGACCTCAACTGAAGTACGTAGGCTTTCAGGAAAAAATCACTATACAAAATCTTGAAGCTATCAACTTTTAGTAGATATCTCATGCATACAATGTCTAGTGATGCTCGTGGTAACACATCACTACCTGGGATACTCTACATAGCAGTCTACTAAACCGATCCGGTACTCCTGCTGTAGGTCTTTGATACCTCAGAGGGAGGCCATCAATGGAAGCGTCAGGGATGTCTAAGGTCAACCTCTCCAGGTTTTCCTCTAACTCCCCAGTCACATCATCGCCCTGCGGTACAAAGTGGGCTCTAGCTCATCTATCCAATGGGGAAGCTCCCCCAGGTCATGTTGCTCCAACATCTGCATGAAAATTTTTAGGTCTCGTTACTTAACATAAAAAATATAAAATATTAAAAAAACATATAAACATTATGTCCATTTTAGGGTTTCTTGCTTCTTACCGAGGTCACTCCACTGTCCACCAGGTGGGAGCGGTAGGTCATGGTCTTTACTGAATTTCGTACCCACATAGGCATAATCCTCTACCATGAGGATCTGATCTCTGAGCCATCAGAAGAACATGTCACTGAACTTCACCTTCCCCTTGCCCGCTCCAGTGTGGGCCATAATCCAAACCCACCTTTGCATGTGGGGGTCCCACGCTCTCAGCTCTGTAAAGAACACCTGGGGTCTCATCTGTGGTACCCGCTCAAAGAAGAAGCAGGCTAGAATGGAACCAAAACCGAACTGCTTCAATTCCCCCTATCGACACTTAGTTAGCTGATCCTTGAATATCGGAAGCAGTGCTTCCACCTAGTTGAATACTGTAGGTGCCATGGCCTCTATGACATAGAGCATGTGTGCCCTAGAAGCCTGGTGCACTCCCTTGCTTCCCACCACTCTCTACATTGTAAACAAGATAGTCCATAGCATCCATCACTACCTTTATGGGGGTTTTCTTCCCTGATGTCCTCATCCCTAGGATACCGTGATGGTCTATCAACTCTTGTGTGGTAATATCCCCTCCTCGGGAACCTGTCAGCAAGATGGGGGCACCCTGTCTCGAGAGTCCAGTCAAGAAGTAGATATCCTCTACCTCTACTGTTAGAATATGAGCCCCAACCTCAAAGTGTTGCTGCTCCATATTCCACATCTGGAGTATGTGCTCTAGCAACCGCTCATGTGATACCATACTGGGAGTCCGAAAGAATTTTAGGAGTCCACAGTCTTGTAATGTGGCTATGCAACATGTGTTCCTTTCGGTGAAAGCATCATCGTTATCATGTTGTCTTTCCTTCCATATCACCATTTTTTATCAGCAAAAACCTGCCAAAAACAATCATAACACCTATTAGAATCATTCTTAAGCATTTAAATCCAAAGAAATGATCTAATTTTGCTTGTGTTAACAATTTTGCATCTTCATGGCCGGCGCCGCCTGTGCGCCATTGAATACAGGCAGTGGCACTACCTGTGCGCTTTGTTTTCAGCATGGTTCTAGTGAGGTACCACGTATCCCACAAGGGATAAGCGCGGTGCCCATTCCCATGGTTTTAGGGCTTTCCATACAAGCCCAAAACCCCATCCAAAATAAAAATTGATACTATGAAAAGGGAGAGTAGGGTTTGAATTGTTACCTGAAGCTGACAACGCTCAAATCCGATGGTGAAAACTCTCGATATCAACAACTGAAGATCTGACTAGGAAAGTGCTCCAAATTCTCTCCACTATGAGTAAATAGTAAAATGATTTGATTTTTCACTATTTACATGACTTTTATACACATTTTTGGGTTTGACATGCTATAGTTTTGATTTAAAATCACTTTTTACTCGAAATTTATCGGTCGTAATCCCTTAATGTTAGTTATGAGCGCATTTAACACTTGTTTTTGAGTGGATTGCAGGATAGAAGAACCATAGCAGTAAAGTTTTGGGAGTTTGTTTATGAGTTTTTTGTACTACCATAAAACGGAAAAAGTCGATGAGCGTTTGTTACGACACTTTGGTCACGCTCTTGAAACCTAGTATCAAAGGTCTGAGTCCATTTCTGATTCTTTCCAGGCTCTTAAAAACTAACATTGTGTAAAGGAGCTTCATGGAGTATTCTTTTAACTCTTTTTGGGCTCCTTAAATACGAAAAGATCGTCGAGTCTATTTCCGATTCTTTCTAGACTCGTAAAATTAACATTGTGTAAAGAAACCTCATGGAGTCCTCTTTAAACTCTTTTTAGGATCCCTAAATACAAAAATATTGTCGAGCGATCTTGTCTTCTTCATGCTCGTTAAATAATTTGAAGAGTCATCTCTCCAATGGTAGGTTATCTCTTTTCCAGTTCGGATGGACTATTTACGAAAAAGGAACACTCCAGCCAATCATGACTGGAAGAGTTCTCTAAGGTATTATTTTATACTTTTTCGAGCCTTAGGGACTAAATCATATGAAAAGGACCTTTTGGATTTTTCTTCCGTAATCGTTCAAACTCTCTAAACATGAACGATACCGAGTTTTCTTTCATTGGACCCGTTAAATTAAACATTGAGAGACCCATTTTTGGGTACAAACCCCTCCTCTCTTAGGTTCGCAAAACATATGAATTTGGACTTGTCTTTCGACGAGATATACCGATTTTTTGTTACCCTCTTTGAACTTGTAAAACTAAAAAGAGGCATTCATCGATCATGATGGGGGAAATGGGAAGGGAATCATTTTGCAAATAGATGGCAGTAGTTTGTCATTACCTTTGAACATGGCACTTGTTTGCATATCATTTCAGTCAATTGGGTATTCAGCTAATCTTCATGACGATCCATTTTCATGAGTCATGTCACTCCTTTGAGTCTTTCAAAAGAATGCATTGTCCACTGTCATATCGTGATTCTGTCCCTTTTAGTCATGCTGCCAAGTCTTGTGTTGTGTCGCCCGATGTTCAAAGGGAAGTTGAAGAAGTTTACCTCTGCAATCAAAACAGTCTCTATGTTAGTATTTTTGAGTCAGTATTGTGGTTAATACATTCACATCATTCCAGAACTATGTTTCAATTTTCGTGTCGTCGATGTCGGACTCATCATGGCCCTCCTTCAATGAGACTATTCCTGTCAACATCAGCTCATCATCCGAGAAATAGTCTTAGAAACAAAAAACTTAGTACCTTGAGGTCTGTATGCCTTAATGACAAATTATCTCGCTCTCGACATAGGTTCACATCATTGACCTTTGATCGATAGAATCGACTGGGTGTTCGATATCAGGACATCTATTCACCTCGAAGTGACAACTTTCTCTCTCAAAGCTCTTGTTTATTGTATCCCTCTAAGACTCATGCTTTGGGGGGAATTCTGTTATACCCAAATCCTGTCACCACCATGTGATAAGACCTTTGAATTACATTTTTGCCCTTAATCCTAGTATTTCAAGTGGAAACCCCATGTTGTTTGTCAATCTTACATGAAAATACTCGCACCGCGCTTTCCCTGCAAACCATGAGCAGTACCTTGCTCGCACCGCCTGTATCTTGTTTTCCATAAGCGGTGCCACCACCTGTGACCTTTTGTCCACAATATTTTCTTATCTAAACTGCTCTATCATAAGAGGAGAAAAGTGGTACCCTGGGTAAAATGGAAAAAGAGAATTTTCTCGAGGCTTCTAGATCATGAGCCTCATGTCCTCCCTTATCCCTATCATAGTGGGTAAGTTGAGCTCGAGATCCCCCATCATAGGATCTTAGAGGCCAAATCATCCACAAATCTCTCAACCATTCCTATCCATTGAGCCTTATAAATATAAGCTCATGTCTATGGTTGAGGGAGAGAACTATAGAGGTATTATTATGTTGTTGGATTGACCACTTGGCCCAAGCCATTGGAGAGCATAGAGAGCAAAGTTGGAGCTTATGGGGATGAAGTGTTGGTCTCATGGACATGCATGTCGACACTAAGTATTAATTGGTTGTAAACTTCTCCATACATCTTAATGCAAAGCTGATTTCTATCCCACATTACTGTTGTTTTGATTTCGCATGTACATGTCATTAGATTCCTTAGTCACTAACATGGATAAGTAGATGATGTTCTGGTAGCTTTGATGTGTTTGCATGTTTGATTTGGTTGCAGGTACACAGGTTCACTATCGAAGCAGCATTCCATGTGTCTATGACATCCAAGGAGGGTCTTCATCCTTTGTCATTCACTCATTTGTTCTGGATCTGAACCATTCATACCAAAGGAACAACTTTTGTCCACAGAAGGTGAAATATTCCTGGTTACATAGTGCAATCCATATTCTAACCATTGTACTCACAATAAAGATAAGCATCAATAGTGCCTTGGATATGAATCATATACCCACTAGAGAGCAATGAAAAAATATATAGTTTTCCCATTAGCATGGTTAGTTGCATTGCTAAGATGATTGGATGCCATGAAATCATGAGCCAACCTCACACAATATTACATACGTCCCACATGAATTATGATACTCTATTTTTTTTACCTTTTAGCATTATTGTAGGTGCTCAGAATATTGTTGCAGGTCTTCCAATGATTACTTTTCAAGGCTCAGAACACTTATTTATTATGATTTCCTATTGTATGGAGACACAACAATGCCCAAAAAAATCTTCACCTATCACCCAAATTTTCTCATAATGAATATTTGCTTGTTATACTTTGTTGTTATAGTATTTTTTTGGGGTTGAATTGTGCCCATAACCATTGTTTCTTAGGGAACATAGTTTGTCAGAGAAATTCCTAGATATGAAGGTTCAAAACCATTATTTTTTGCAGCAGGAATTCGAGATGCCTCTTGGTGGTAATTTTTAAAGGATGGAAATTGTCCCATTTTTAATACTTTTTCAATAGAGATATGCCTAGAAGTGAAGTTCCACCTATTGCTTCTCATACCAATTCCCTCTTGAACTTAGAATTTAGCTCAAAATGTTGACTAGATGCTTTTGCAACCTCAAAAAGGAAACCTAGATTTTCTACTTCAGGTTGTTTATTCTTGAAAAATAGATCTTATTAGTGCCCAAATTTCTTTGTTTGTCCTTTTGGAGGCCACTTGTTGTGATAATTTTACATTTTTGAAATCCTAACTTTTACTTGCACTTCTTGCGTTATGTACAGGTTTCTTTATAAAGGAAGTTGGCATGTCTACGTACTTGCTAACATTAATGATAAAGATGATCCTAACAACCAATAGTACTATCATTACATCTGTTGTTCTCTGTTAAATTTCATGAACCATAGATATACAAGCCAAAATGAGAGCTATCTGAAAATAAGTATGCAGTGGAATTATCAAATCAATGTAAACTGAACAACGAATTCATGATATAAATTTCACACAAATCAGACAAGTATTGCTCATATTATCATAACATTAACCTTCATTAATTAATAAGTAATACAATGGTAGTACAATAAATAGAATTCGAATATTATGGAAAAGATTCAAGCTCACCAACTCAAACTAACTGGTTAGCTAACTCAGAGTGGAAATAATCATAGCTATAGCTCACTAGTTAACTATGGATAACCAAATCAGTCTACAATCATTTAACTAATGATGGTAGGTGAGGGTAGGTGAATAATGGCACCTACACTCCCATGAATCATGCAATCTAGTGCTAATCTAACTGACTCTGATCTAATTGATTGTAGCTGAAGCATAAATGAGCATGAATAATTACCTACCACAAGAAACTAAAGGTGACGACTGGTGGAACTCAGAGTGGGATCCTATAATGTAGGGTTTTGGCTACTTTTCCTCACACTCATGACCCAGGCTCAGGTTTTCCTTGCGTGCAACAAAACACCCAAAGATATCGGTCCGACAGAGAAAGCTAAGTAGGAAACACCTCCGATGCAGGAGCAGCCTCACCCGATATATCTTTACTTAATGGGTAACTGCCAGAACCATGTTTTCATAGTTAGGCGAGGGATTACAGTCCCCTAGCACACAACCAAGGTGCTCTATAGAGTCGGATGGTTGGAGTTCTTTTACTAACTTTACAGTGGCACAACAGTGCAACACAGATTCTCCCTTAACAACTTAACATCAAATGAACTTGAAATAATACAAGATTTCAATGATACGGGTCATTCATTCATTCAACTCATTTCAATAATAATGCAAAATCCAATTAAGAAATCAATGTAAACTATGCAAGATAACCTACAAACATTCAATATGCACATTCAAGCAACACAAGATATAACGTGGAAACCCATCCAGGAAAAACCACAAAGGTGCTCTTCATCTGGCATGAGAAATATGTGCACCTTTCAGTATGCGACTTGACTGCAAACTGTTTGAGATATGTCTTTTTGGCTCACAGACTCTTTCTCCCTCTCATGCTCTCTGGTTTTATTATGATCTTCTTCTAACTCTCCTACTGATCTGCACACAGTTTGGATCGACTCTTCTAACTACTATCTGTGCACCTAGCTGCAGAATTACTCCTTACAAAAATTACTATTTTAGAAACCCTTCTGCAAAATGGGTTCCATGGCTCAACAGCCTTCTACGACACTACTATCTAAATTCTTCTCTAATTTCTTCAAATTTTTCTAACCCTTATACAAAATGGGTTCCTCTTAGTTATAGCTTCTACAATACCACATAGAGTCGACTACATACAATTCATTTATTACAGGTCACATCAGCAGTAAAAAATGGTTACAAGCTGTCATAGGTATGACTGACACAAGGCGTTATCATCCTAACTTACATATATTCCTTCATACATGCGACGTCCGCCGTCTTACATTGAATCTAGAACCCATGGTCTTCCTGACCTGTTTCTTTCTAACCATTACCCTTCTACACTCCTGTATATTTTGTTTTCCTCCATCGCACTACTCCTTGCCGTAGTCTATCTCCTTCTTCTGCACTTCATTTACTTCCTTCACCTTCCTTTGCGTCACGCACTTGCTTTTCCTTCACCTTCCTTTGCGTCGCGTGCTTGCTTTTCCTTCCTGTGATTGAGCTTAGCTTTCCTCCTTGTGAAAATTTGTTCCTAAATTCTTCTACATTTTATTTCTACTTCTCTTTCCTCACCCAGCAGGCCCCCAACACTCACATGTGGATCGTCCCGAGCCTCTAAGCATTTTTATGGTTCTTTCAGTCCCTGCTCCATGGTGCCGACCTTGACCAAATATTCTTGGAGAATTTTTTCTACTTGGACAATTTCCTTTCATACCTCTTCTTCCTATTTTTCTAATTTATCTACACGATTAGAACTAATATGTTCCAACGTTACATCTTCCAACAACTGATTTATGTGGTGGAGTTTCTACTGCACTGGCTGAATTAGCCCTATAACTCGTTCTGCTTCTGCTTGCTACACTGCAACTTCTTCATTTTTGTTTTTCTCCTACTCGTGCAGATTTTTCACTTGTTGTTGTAGTTGTTTCAACTCTACTTCCTTCATTATCTTTTCTATTATAGGAAGCTTCTTCATATCTGCTTTGACTGCTGCTATTTGTAACTCAATCTGTCACAAGTACTTTGCAATTTTCTCTGCTTTTTCATCCTCCATGAGCACTAATTCCCAAGTCACAGATACTTGGTTTATTGCCTCCTTACATAATTTATCTCCTTCTTTAATTCTATCAACAACCTCAGATGTTGTTTTCTAGCATGCTTCTATCACCTCAGGAGGTGTACTCAGTCTCTACTGTGCTTTAAGTTCTTCAACCTGCTTCTTCAAGTCAGTCCTAATCCTGGATAAGCGAGCAACCTTGGCTATTGTATCCATTTTTTCTTGTCCTTCTTCCCCAGTGAATTATGCGACTACATTGCTATTGGCTTCATCCAGTATGAGCCTGCTTTATTCCTGCGCCTTAACTTCTTGCTCCTTCTGCCGAAGGAAGGCCTTGGGCTCTTGATCCTTCCTTATCACTTTTCGGGCCTGATGGGAGAGATAAATTTACCGGTTTCTTATCTCTATCACGGCCGCATGATGAACAACATATACCTCGACCATTTTCAACTTGGAAAAATAAAGAGACAGTGTCCCCAACTCATGGGAAACATCATCAAATTATGGTGTACCTGTTTCCAGTACTTGCACTGCTAGCTCAACCTTGAGTGGTGGCAACAGTAGTGGCATTTCTAATGTATTAGCAGGGTCATATCCGTGCGTCTCAGCTTATATTTCACCTCGCACTTGATTGATGGCTTTAGTAAGATTATTGACATGCGCTGTGATTTTATTAGTTAAGCGCATCTATCTTCTACTTATGTGCTTGAGGCTAGTCTGTGCCACTCCCACAACTACATTTGCAATCATGGTGATGCCTTCATCATCTAAGCTAACTATATTATCATTTTTGTTAGCTTTCCTTTTCTTATGCTTTGGTTTGTGCTGCTCCTTTTCATGTGCTTTCTTTTGCTTCTCCACTTCCTTGTTAGTTGGCGTGGAAATTGAATCATCTTGTGCAGACTCCTCATCAGTTAATTCTTCTTTTGTTGTATTATGTAGTGGGATATCTTGTGCCTCACCCTCACCTACACCTTGGTTCGTCCCCTCTGTGACTGTGATGTGCCATGCTTCAAGCCAATCCTAGATGACAACTTCAACATCCTTGCCAATAATCATGAAGTGTGTCGGTAGCGATTTTTTCTTTGGGTTCTGTCATGGCTACAGTATGACACTATGGAAACCAACCTTGAAAGTTATAAGAGGTGCATATCTCTAGAATGTATCTGGGAGAAGTCTATTGTGGTGTTGCACTACTTCCCTTAGCACTTTACCATGTAGAAAAAACTCGATGTTGTTATCCTTCTGTTGAATCTTATCCTCTTTATTGAACCAAATGTTCTGGTACTTTTCTCCTCGACATAACACTGGTACCTTAAATGGTTGGTAGTCTGGTGGGTCAGACCAAACTACAAAGGAAATAAAAACAAGCAACCAACAGTAATGGAATAGTTCTTTACCATATTCTTGCGCTTGGGTTGCATCGTCTAGCAGCTCATTCAACAGATACTAGGACCAACTGATTTGTACTCCTTCCACGTAGAGTTCAACTAGTGCAATTGTTCATGCAGCGCACTCAGTGGGTCGCATCTTGCGCAACAGCTTACAATATAATACCTTCATAGCGAACCTCACTGAATTTTCGTCTATAGAGGAAATCAGGAAACCTTTGTTTGCACAGACAAGGTCATACTTGTCTTTTACCTTTGCGATCATCGTCCTATCCTAATCCTTCCATATATATGGAGCAAGGTCGATTCCTAAATGCAATAGACCCATGATCGATGAAATTAGCTCAATGTTGATAGAATATGGTATGTCGAGACACAAAAAACCTTCGTGGAAGCATACCAGCAGTTGGCGCACATATTTGTTTACCTCTTTACTTCAACCAAAATGAGGCATATACAGTAAGTTAACTAGACCTACCTATTCTATTCCTTGATCCCACTCCATTGGAACAATGAGTTGTGGCACGAGCGATGCAGCTAGAGCATTTACCATGTACTTCTCTTTGTCTAGGTCAGGCTGCTTGCGTGTATCATTGTCTTCTAACTTCAGCTTCGACAGCTTTGGTATGATATCCTTTAGCAGTGGAACTCCAGTAGGGATCTTGGGTGCAACTAGGGAGGAGCGTGCTCGCTTTGGAAGATTCACTTCCAGTGCCTCTCTCTTCTTGGTGGTGAAGGTGGTGTTGTTTTGGTGTACTTTTGCTTTGTTCTAGACTTCGACTCCCTTACCGAAGGATTTTATGGTCCTAGAATATCCGCACTCGATAACCTTGTCGGTATATACAGTCCTTGACCTAAAGCTGGTGGATTTTGAACTGGGGTTGAAGCACCAACAAGAATAGTTTGTGGAGTCGGTTACACCATTAGTTCTGGTTCTTACCATGCCTTCTGATGTGCTTCAGGTGATGTAACTTGTTCAAGTATCGGGCAGGGTGATGTGCTTGTAACGTCAAATTGTTCATTGCTAGTACTGGAAATCGAAATGACCATTTTCTTCGGCTCTTCACATTTGCAGACGCTAGTGCGCTCTTCTTCTTTCTTGCAAGTAAAATGAATATTGATGATGAAGGATTATATTTATATGTAGTAGCTCACCCTATGTGTAATCATTCTTTGGCAGAGATGCATCTTGTCAATCACATGGGATTCCTATTCGAACCATTTCAAAATTTACTTGCACGGTTGAGATTTGACCTGTACCTGTTAGGACAGTTATGGCGAGGATGACAGATGGGACCAAAAAGCACACTGCCACTTTTCCTCAGACTTGTCAAATTAATAAATATGAGCTGTCATAACCACCTAAATTGTTTCGGGTACCCGTGCTTTAATGGCGTCCAACTATCATTCCCGCTTTTATTGTGGGATTTTTATACTCATGTCGCAAATGTGCAACAAAATGGTTTCTTTTGATCTCTTTATTTTCTCTTTTTTTTTTACATGTCGCAACTATCCTGGTAAGGTTTCAACTGGTTTCCATTTATCATTCCTGTGACCAGTATCCCATCCAACTTATGTAATTTTACCGCGCCTGCGCTAGTGATGTGTGTGACCACATATGGCCCCCTAGCCAATGTGTTTTCAATTTAACTGGATGCTTCAAAAATTTCCCGTTGTACATCAATTCAAGTCTTGCAACTTCAAAATCCTTAGTCTTAATATGGTGATCATGCCATGCTTTCTGTATTTTCTTTTCTTTGTTTTGATGAAACCCTGCGACGAAGCGTTCCTCCTCCATTTGAACAAGTTGCGACAATATTTGCTTGACAACATCCACATCGGTCATTTCAGTTAGCGCAACAATTCTTAAGCTCGTCACAATATATTTCATCAGCACAAAAACTTATTTTCCATATACCAACCTAAATGGAGTGTGTCCTGTTAATCTTTTGCAAGTTGTGAGATATGTCTATAGCACAGTTGAAACTTTCTAATCCCAATTATCTCTACGCGCATTGCATACTTTGGTTAATGCATTTTCTAAACTCTTGTTAAATTATTCAACCGTTCCATTTGCCTGAGGATGATAGGGTGTCGTTTTCCTATGCTGGATATGAAATTCTGCAGTAAGCTCATCAATCAACTTGTTAACAAAATGATTACCTTGATCACTTAGAAGAATTTTAGTGAAACCAAATATTGTCACCACATTTTCAAATAGAAACTTTGCCACAGTCGCAGCAATACAATATTTAACAGGTGTTGGTTCATCCCATCTGGTTAAGTAATCCGTCCCTATGATAATATAGCGTGCACCAGTCCTTTTTTGTAGCGGACTGATAGGGCCAACAAAATCAATGGCCCATTAATCAAATCCTTGTAGGGTTATCTACGATGCTAACTGCATTTCATCGTGTCTCAATGGTTTTCCTGTTCTCTGGCAAACATCACAGCTTCAACAAAAGTTCTTAGTATCCATATGTATGGTTGGACACCATAATCCAGCTTTCAATATCTTGCGCACTGTTGTCTTTCCAGTGTAGTGTCCTCCTGCGACACTGACGTGTGCTTCACTCATTATCCAAGGTCGTTCATGTTCTAAAACACACTGACACAATATTTCATCAAGTCCAATATTGTATAGTTGTCCAAGGATCAACGTAAAACTAGCGGCTTTGACGACCAACTGTCTCTTTTGCGCAGTGGTGAACCCCTCAGGCGCATAATTTGTACTCAATAAGTGGATGATACCCTTATACTAGTCATCAAACATGGTGATCACAAATAGTTGCACATCAGATCAATTATCCTCTAGGTTGTTTGGTTCTTCACCACTTTCTATCCTTGACAAGTGATCGGGCCCATCAAATTCTTGAAATAGGAGGAGCTATCGACATATCTTCCCTCCCAACACTGGCTTGTTGACTACCTATTTTAATGCTGAATTACTAGTGTACATTTTAAAATGTCCACCCAACAAATAGTGTCTGAATTTTTGTAGCGCATATACCATGGGAGTCCTTCTCTTTCTGTCATGGTGTAATTTCTCTCTTCTATCAAAATTTTTCTACTGGAAAAAGCAATAGGGTGATCAATTGCACCCTCACCTGGTTGGGTCAGAACTATGCCAATCTTGACAGACGACATGTCGACATGAACATGGAACTGCTTCTTCCAGTCTGGAAATACCAATATTGGCATGGTAGCCATCTTGGCCTTTAACTTGCCTAAAATTTCCTAACAACTTTTTGTCCACTGGAACTTTGCATCTTTTTTCAAAAGCTTCTCTATTGGAGCAATTATCTCTGCATATCCTCTGATAAATTTTCTATCATATCCTGTGTGTCCTAGCATTGATCTGAGTTGCTTAACTGATGTAGGTGGTGGTAAGTCAAGAATAATCGCAATTTTTTCCTAGTCGACCAAACTTCCATCGAGACACACTACATGTCTTAACAATACACCAAATGGTGTGCAAAAAATACATTTCTTTGAATTTAGCACGATCTGATATTAGCGACAATGATCCAGCATCATCCACAGAATTTCAATATGGTCTCTTACTAGACCAAACAAAACCCAATCATCAAAGTATACTTCAATAAATTTATGTATAAAATATTTAAAAGAAGAAACTACTATTCTGGAAAAAATAGCAGGAGCATTCTTGAGTCCAAAGGGCATTACCGTATACTGATGGCCACCCCATTCTGTTGCAAAGTTCATTTTGTGTCGATCCTCCTTTGTTATTATGACTTAGTGATAACCAGAAAATCCATCAGTAAATGAATACATCTCATGTCCTCCGATGCTTTCAAGTAATTCATCCACAAATGGTGTTGGGAATGGATCGTGCAAGCATGCATCATTTATTTTTCTCAGGTTGACACAGATCCTGACTTCACCTGTTGTCTTCTTATCCTGAATTACTATAGGACTGATCCATTCTTATTCTTTAATAGGTTCGATAATTCCTGTGTAAAACATTCAGTCTAACTCAGCTTTCACCTTTTCTTTATACATCAAATTCAACCTATATGGTCAATGTTTAACTGGTTTTGCATATGGTTTTAGTGGTATTTTCATCTCCCCCAAATATCCTATTATTCCCTTCATTTTTTAGAAGTTTGTAGGGAACATATCCTAAAATTCATGCAACAAATCCCTGATTTTTGATACTATTTCCTCATCCTAATAATCTCCAATATTGGCGAACTTTGGGTTTTCCGGTGAACCAATATTGACTTTCTTAATTTTGAGCAGTTTGAGGAACTGTTCGCTAGAAATACCACTTCCTTCCACCTCGTGCATACCCTCTGACTCTGGTATGTTAAGGTTGGTTGGATCATCATCTCGTTCTCTGGATAGATTGTAACAATCCATCTAGTGCTGGATTGTCGCACTGCACTAGTGGGAATTCGCCACTTCGACATGATTTCCACAAATATTTTATCTTTTATCATTTGAAGCACAACATCGATTGTTGACTTCTCATCAGTAAATTCAAATGTGTGTGTAAATTGTTTAACTACCTCCTCCCAATTCTGATTTCCGTATCGTAACTCCATGGATGTATACCAGCTCTTAGGTGTCATTTCCAATGTGTGTCTGAAATGATGGACCCATTCCTGTCACGGGTATTCTGCAAATGTTGTGCAACATTGATTGAGTTGTTCGACGGGGTTTAATAACCCTGTGTACTTATGACCCGAAACTGTGATTTATTCATTGAATATTACTTCCAACAATATTTTTCATTATGGTCATTCAGATAAATATTTTTTATGCATACCCCACCATCTAGCGGACATAGATTTCAGCAGAAAGTCTAATGCAAAAAATCGTTGTGGTTCTATTACCATTCCTTCAAACTCACTTAGAAAATTCGCAATATTAGGTAAGCCCTCATATGTCGGTAAATCCTTCGACTGAGTCTCCACCCGTCGCACAGACCTAGTAGTCCTGGCGCATATCCTCATAGATACTTCATGTAGTCTATTTTCCCAATTCTCCAATTCCTCTCCTCAATCTGATGTGCATGAGCTCATACTCCTCCATATCAGGTTCCCATCCGTGGTAGGATTTATGTAATCATCTTTTAAGGAAGTGATATTATAAATACGGTCAAGATAATCTCCTTGTCCTTCACTATAGACTGGTTTGACATATGTTTGTCCCTCAAGTGGTTCAATGGGAAAAACTACCCTCATTTCTTAATCTTCGAATGAGAGGATTCTTTTCTTAAATTTTATGATTGTCTGATTTTCTATTGCCCAATCTATTCCCAAAAGCGTGGGATATGGGTTCGTGTCATCGACAATATTGATTAGTTCAAAATATGAAAATATTCACAGCCCCTCAATGTTGACAGGAACTTGACTTAACCTACCGATCGGTAGGACCTTCACCTGATTTGCAAGCCTCAACTGAACAAGGGACCAGTCCAAGCACGGCTTGTTCATGCTTTCCCAAGTTTGTCGCGTCAAAATATTGACATCCGACCCCAGATCTAGGATAATATAATCCATGTCGTAATATCCTATCTACGCAGTCATTCTTAACTCACAACCAGTTTTGAATTTATTTCTAACATGGTTAACTCTTCTTTCAGGTTGTGACTCTAATGAGGTTTCTTCTATAAGCACTTGTAATTCTGCAAAAACATATTTATCATGGGTTAGCACTAAGCAAGTTGAAATAAATGGCTTGAGCTTACTAACCTTGTTTGTAACCTACTTCTGGAATAGCTGTTGAAATCATTCATGCATCTCCCCGACTTTTCATGAAGTCGACGGTTGTTGTGTATCTACAAATTCCAGTCGCATGTACAAAAATACTTGCTTCTATTTTTGAACATCAAACGATACTTTATTTTGCGTTGCGGTTCGCACCTGCAGTTTTCCATGTAGTATATTCTAATATGCTCTAGTCGCAACACCTGCTCATGTTACGACAGCAACACTTGGTTCTCTCGGCTCAGCAACAATCATTTGAATATTCAGGTTAGGATTCGGGTTGGGATTCTGCACCGGGTTAGGAAATCCCATGGTCTGAGATTGCCATTTTGCACACAACTGGGGACATTGTTCCACATCATTATCCCGTGATTTGAAATATGAACATGTATTTTCAGTATCAGGGAAATTTTATCATAATGACCCTGCTTCCCATAGTTATAGCACACAAACTGACCTCTTCCTATGCCAAATCCTCTAGGGTTCTGTCCTCTACCTCTAAAATTTCCACCCCCCCTAAGATGAGCGTGTTTTTGTTGTGGCGGATACTAATTCTGTGGGTATTAAGGCTGATACTATGGATAATGTGCAGGCTGGTAGTGTGCTTGCACCTGTTCATTCTAAATCTGCTTGTCATTCTTCATTAGGTAGGTGTTTACCACCTTCTCCTTCAAGAGTTGATATGCTCTGCAATATTTCTCATCATGTCCTACTGACTTACAAAATTTACAATAAAGGCTCGCTGAAATACTTACAATCTTTTGTAGGTATAGACAGTCTTCAAGGCGATTCCCTCTAGTATGGAATATTTTTCACCAAGGTAGTCCTTGGGTATTCAATGGATTAGGCTCACCTGACGAGACATAGTTCATGTACGCCGGAAAATTATCCTTGTGGTGTCCATATGTCCTACATCTTGTACACCATAAATCCTCCTGGATTTATTTTTCCTTCTTGATATATTGAAGTTGTATCGTTATATTAGCCAACTGCAACTGAATTTTCATCATCCCTATGCCACCATCTCAAATCGGCGAGGATTCTAGCTTCATCACTATTTCTAGTGCTTCTGTTTGTGACACAATATTTTGTTGCATTAAAGGGCCTCAGATGTGTGGTAACAATGCATCAATAAACCACTCTTTGTGTTTTACATCCAACATTTGGAAACTTACTCTGGGCATCATAGTTTTAAACCACTGGTCAAAATCCCATATGGTCTTTGTTGGTAACTTCTTTATCTCCTTGATTTTAGTGATAGACTACGACTCATATTTAGGTTTTCTAAACTCATAAATCATTGTGAGTTGGATCTCATCAAGAGTATTATGTGGGTATCTTGTTGGTATTATGCAAAAATTCATATACCAATCCATTGCACGGCCTCGCATAGTCGCAACCATCTGTGCTTTCCTTATGTCCTCATTTTGAACTTGGCGAACCATCCAAACAACTTCACAAAGGAATCAATGTTTCCCTATATCTTCTACTCCATTTCCATTGAATGTAGGTAACCTAATATATGTCCCTGCCATTGATTTGGCATCGAGGATTTTCAATGGACAATTTAATGAAGGTGGATTTCCTTGCACACTGGTGGAAGCACTAGTACTACCAGTATTCACATTTCTTTTAGGAGATGAGGTTTTAGACCTTACCACTGGCGATGCTCCTAGTGTGGTGTAGTGACATTCTGATTTTGGTGTCTCTCCAGATTCTTCCTATTCTTCTGCTCCTTCAAAAATTGGATGATATTCTTCCTCTTCGTCGCAAGACCCCTTCATCTAGACATGACTCAAAATCATACTCACTTTCTCTGAACAGAGTATGATTCTGTCTTCCTCCTATTGTTTTTCTTCTTTTCCCTAACCAGAATCTTCTTCCACTCCTTAAAAATCTAGCTTCTAGTTCAGCTTCTGTACTTCCTAAGAACTTCTCAGCTCACTATTTCCCATTTTCTTTACAGGCCATCTGTGACATATCCTTTCTTATGGATATTGCAAATCAAGAGCTCATTTGTAAAATTCCCTTCTCATAGACGAGCATCTTTATCCACATATTTATAGATAAAAAGCACCTCCTGCGGGGTCCTTGGAAAACATTTCTTTCAACCTCACTATACGAGGTTATCATCTCAACTGCAAAATCAGTAATATATCCTTGCAAAATACGATCGACCCAAAAATCAATAGCTCTAGAGATGGGGTTACTTACACTTTCTAATGCATGGATCAGCTGAACACTCAACTCGACTGCTTCCCTTCTCTAAAAGTTTGCCTGTCGAGTTGCCAATCTTGACAACCACTCATGTAGCACAACAAGAAACTATGAAAATAATATTTTGTGAACATCTGTGTACAGGTATCAGTCCAACCAGTATTCTGAGCTCAAATGTGATATTTCGCTCTCCCTTTGCACAAATGATAATGTTTTAGACTCCTACCAATCCTTGATTTCATTTTTTGTTAGATTCCACAACATTTCCCTCGACACAAATGATTAAGGTCTCGACAACGAAACCATTTTTTGCTACTTTTCCTCACACTCATGACCCAGGCTCAGGTTTTCCTTGCATGCAACAAAACACCCAAAGATATCGACCAGACAGAGAAAGCTCAGTGGGAAACCCTTGCGACGCAGGCGCAATCTCACCAGAGATATCTTTCCTCAATGGGTAACTGCCAGAACCATGTTTCTACAGTTAGGTGAGGGATTGCAGTCCTTTGGTGCACAACCAAGGTGTTTGACAAATTTGGATGGTTGGAGTCCTTTTACTAACTCGACACTGGTGCAACAGTGCAACAAAAATTCTCCCTTACCAAGTTAACAACAAATGAACTTGAAATAATACAAGAAGCTTTCAATGATATGGGTCATTCATTCATTCAACTCCTTTCACTAATAGTGCAACATTCACATAAGCAATAAATGTAAACAATGCAATATAACCTACAAACATTCAACATGCACATTCAAGTGACACAAGATATAACGTGGAAACCCATCTTGGAAAAACCACAAATATGCTCTTCATCTAGCATGAGAAATATATGCACCTTTCATTCCGTGACTTGACTGCAGACTGTTTGAGATATGTCTTTTCGGCTCATAGAATATTTCTCCCTCTCATTCTCTCTCGTTTAATTATGATCTTCTTCTAACTCTCCTACTAATCCGCACACATCCTGGATCGACTCTTCTAACTACGATCTGCACACTCAGCTACAGAATGTCTCCTTACAAAAACTACTATTCATCAACCCTTCTACAAAATGGGTTTCGCAGCTCAACAACCTTCTATGACACTACTATCTAACTTCTTCTCTAATTTCTTCAACTTTTTCCAACCCTTATACAAAACGGGTCCCTCTTATTTATAGCTTCTACAAGACCACGCAGGGTCGACTACATAAAGTTCATTTATTACAGTTCATAATCAGTCGTAAAATATGGTTACAAGCTGTCATAGGTATGACTAACACTAGGCGTTATTGGCCTGACTTACATATATTCCTTCATACGTGCAACGTTCGTTGGCTTATGCCGACTCTAGCACAAACAATCTTCCTGACATGTTTCTTTCTAGCCATTACCCTTCTGCACACCTATAGATTCACTTTTCCTCCGTCTCACTACTCCTTGCCGCAGTCTATCTTCTTCTTCTATCCTTCATTTCCTTCCTTCACATTCCTTTGCGTCGTGCGCTTTCTTTTTATTCATGTGCTTGCGCTTCACATTCCTCCTTGTGCAGATTTGTTCCTAACTTCTTCTGCATTTTAGTTCTACTGCTCTTCCAGGCCTAACATAGGGATTGATCCATAAGTATCCTAAACTTATGCAATCAGGTGCAATAAGTGGCAGATGAACCTTAGGTGTGTCCCCCATTCACTAGTGGGTGATGATAACCTCCTAATCTAGGCTAAATGAATCAAATATACTTATGTGGGTAAAGGGAGGATTAATTAATCCTAACACCCCCCTTAATCCTAACCTTGGACAACTTGGGCCCTGGCAATTTGACCAATAAGTCACCCATACAATATAAATGAAATAAAATATTTCTTAATAAATAAGGAAAATGGGGAAAAACTCATGGGATCCCCCCTCCCCAAATAAGTAGGTAATCAAGAAACAAGCTTCCATACTTAGATAAAAAAATTCTCTTCGAGCAAAAACTTGTGAAAAAATTGTTTCAATCTGCAACTTTGTGGAGCAGTAATGTAGAATCTTGGTTCTTATGTGCACGCGCATCCTGGGACTATGAATGTGAACTTTTCCATTTTCTTCCAATCTAATGATAGATAAGAGAAGAAATATTTCCTTTGTCTCTTATTTTTGTAGGAATAGTGGCATGGTCCAATTTTTTCTTTAGTGGGCCGAATTGAGGATTAATCCTCACCATCAAGTAGCATCTCTCAGGGAGCTTGTTGCACCTCACTAAAGGAAGTGAAACTAAATGAGAAAGCGCAACATGTTCATTATGATATCGGGACCTCATTCTTCTTCTGTCATTTGGATCCCCAACAACATTGCCAGTTGCTTTAATGAGATTTTGGGATCATTTAGGATTCTTATTTGGAATAGGAGTTGGATCTGGATATAGATTCTCTTGAGGATCAATCTCAATATCAAGATCATGTTTATCTTATTCCTCATCTTTTGAATTTGAAACATTATAAAATACATCATTAAACAAAGGTGTAGATAGAATGTTTTTACATCCCCTTTCGAATGGAATATGAGGTTGTACTAGATCTGAGTATGGCATAAAGTGTTAGAATTCATATGCCTTGGAGGCATTGTTTGCAACACCCTTCACTATAATCTTCCTAGTTGAGATATATGATATATCCACTGAGTCAGGACCAAATACTGCTTGCTTTGGTGAGCTAGTATGTGTCATCTGATATACAGATAACAAATTTGTTGCAAGAGAGGGCATATACAGAAAATGTTTGAACTCTCCATGATCGGTTTTAATAGAACCTCTCCCTCCAATCTAGATCTATGAATCATCCCCCATATGAATTCTAGGTCCTCCTGAGAGATCCAGAGAGGTGAAGGATTCTTCGGAAGCAATCTTGTGGTTGGATGCTCCTGAATCGATTAGATAATCCTTTGACCGAGAGAAACTTGATTTCAAGGAATGGAATCTCTCATGTTCTTATTTCTATTGTCCAGCTTCACATTTAGGTTCGCTTTGTGGAAGGGAAATATTGTTCTATTCAAGGAGCTTTGACAGCTGGTTAAAGGTTTTCTTCATGCACTGGATCTCTAGATGAAAGCCTCTCATACAAAAGGATGACTTAACTTTATCAAATTTCTTGTTCTTGTTCTTGTTCTTATTGGAACCTGAGGGTTATGCTTCTCCTTTGACTTTGAATCAACATTTTTATTCTCCTTCCATTTTCGCTTACCTTTATCTTACGCTTTCCCAGAGTCTCCAACTAAGATGGTTTGATTTTTGGAGGCATCGAGCACTCTCGTCTGAATCAATTTGTCTTGCTCCTAGATAAATGAATATGCAAATGCATTTAGAGAAGGAATTTTCCAATTTGGGATGGATAATGTTCTAGAGTGGAATGCAGATACAAATATTAAAAAAAATTCGCCAAGCTTGCTCATAATTGACAGCACAAGTTGTTCATCCTTACTCTCTATCCCACATTGTTTGCATTGCAAGACTACAGTTTTGTATTTCGAGAAGAACTACTAAAATGTCTCAAAGTTTTTGGGATGGAGTGCAATTAGATCATTCTCCATACTATGTCCTCTAATCTCATCTTGTTTTCTAAATCAAGATTCAAGTTTGTCCCATACTTCCTTTGGAGTTCTGAGTTCCTCAAGGTGGAACAACAAGTCCCTGGAGGTGTGGATGCACACGAAGCCGAAGGCTTCATCAAGACTATTCAGAAACTTGTATTTCTCAACATACTGTTGGGGCTCAACTTCTCTTCCCATTTTCATCCTAAACAGGCATTTGTTGTGCAAGGCTATCTGCATACATTCCCTCCAATCAACGTAATTGAAGGGTGTAAGGATTATAGGTGATAGAGGACATGAATTCTCCATTTCAATATATTTTGATCAACAAATATTCAAGAGATACATAGGTATCTGCAAAATCACTGCAAAATAAACTTCAATTCATAAGCATTTGTCAATTCAAACCTTTCCACCTGGACATGTGCACTTTTTCAGAGTCCTTCACACCTGGATAGACTTCTTTGGAAAATATACGGAGGGAGCAATGTACTGATTCCAAGAATTATGTGGAAACTCAGCTGCTTATGGTGCAAACATGGAGGTTTCTGAGGTTTACTACTGGCTTGAACATAGGATCTAATACCCTTTTAAGTTTCATGAACTATAGATATACAAGCCAAAATAAGAGCTATCTAAAAATAAGTATGCAATGGAATTATGAAATCAATGTAAACTGAACAACAGATTCATGACCTAGTTTTCATACAAATCGGACAAGTATTGCTCAGATTATCATAACATTAACCTTCATTAATTAATCAGTAATACATTGGTAGTACAATAAATAGAATTCAAATACTATGGATAAGATTGAAATTCACCAAATCAAAATGACCGGTTAGCTAATACATAGTGGAAATAATCACATATGAATCGCACTAGTTAACTCCAGATAACCAAAACAGTCTACAATTAGTTAATTGATGATGGTAGGTGAGGGTAGGTGATAATGGCACCTACACTCCCATGAATCATGCAAACTAACACTGATCTAACTAATTGTAACTAAAGCATAACTGAGCATGACTAATTACCTACCACAGGAAACTGAAGGTGACTACTGGTGGTACTCAGAGTGGGATCCTATCATGTAGGGATTGATTCATAGGGATCCTAAACTTGTGTAATCAGGTGCAGTAAGTGAGAAATGACCCATAGGTGTGTCCCCCATCTACTAGTGGGTGATGATGACCTCCTAAGCTAGGCTAAATGAATCAAATATACTTATGTGGGTAAAGGGAGGATTAATTAATCCTAACATCCTCTATAAATAATATGCAAATAACATGTTGTAAATGTGAACAAAGTCCCTAAAAAACATGTCTCATCAACAAACACATGATAATATTTATGATTATAAATAGTTTTGAAACGATTCATTGAATGACCATTTCATGATGTAAATGCATGAGTTGACTAGGTAGAAAAAGGGAACCCCAGAAAGGAAGGTAGAGGTTAATGATAGAGATGGGGATATAGTGTTGAACTATTCATCTAGACTAGGACAGGCCACCAACAATGAGGCTGGGTTGACATATCCATGTAAAACCTGGAATTTATTAAACAAAGAATCATGGGTACTTACAGGTTCCTTTATAAAAGGAAGTTCTCAGGTCTATTTACTAACATTAATGATAAAGATGACGTTGAAAACCAACAGTAGTAATCACTATGTCCAATGTGCTCTCTAAATATTGCGCAAATAATATACTAATATGTTGCAAATATCAACAAATCCCCTAACAAATATATTTCACCAATAAACACATGATGCATGAAGGCCTCTTTTGATGTCGACCTTGAAAAGAAAGGGAACCTTGTAAATATAGTTGAGGAGTTGGTGATAGAAAAGGAGATACAATGTTGACTAACCTATTCAGCTAGACATACCATCAACAATAAGGTTGAGATGACATCATTGTGTAGTATGGAAATAGGTATATATCTGAAGGTTAGTAAACTCTGAAATTACATTAGAATGGAGGCTTTTACATAGAGACATAGCGTATTGATTTCTGGTTTATCACCACATAAATGTCTTTTCACCCATGCATGTCTAGTGAAATTTTCACTAAGCATCAGGGACAGCACACAGAACTGATAGTCATGAGTAACTCGATGTTAAAAATTAAGTTCATGACAAGGTATCGATTAGTAGAAATTGGAGACTGTATAATTTTCTGGAAAAAGGTAAGGAACTGGATGATAAGTTAATTGAAAACAATTTCCATCATGTATAAATATTTCTTATCACTTTATTACCAATGAACTAACTTAGGTCCAATGGTTGTTAGATTAACCCCTTTTCTCAAAGTGTTCTCAAGAAATTTTATAATACCCTAAGACATATTCTTCATTTTTTTTTATCTTTTTGTAAAGCTTCAAACCACTTCAAGCTGTTATTTCAAGGGAAATTCATACATTACTGCAACTGCAACTTCATTTTGTGTAAATGTTGCTCCAGTAAATTTAGACTTTTTATCTATTTCACGACAGCCTCAACACTTTAAAAATATTCTATCTTTTGCAAAGACACACTTCCATTTCATTACTTCAATTCTGATAGCAATAGTTCTTTCAACAATGTTCAAATATTCTAGGGAAATTCCGATTCACTTTTAAATCTACTTAAGAAATATTTCTCAAATGTTATGTCACATCAATTTTCTATGAGCTATTTTTTACTGTCATTTCCTGCTCTCATTTTCTTTAAGCAAACCAAATTCTATCAAAATTAAGTTCTGAACAGTTCTTGAAGAGTGTGTAAGAAATCAGTCCATATCTTTGAGCCTTTCAACAGTCCCTAACTATATGTTTTATAGCAGCCTTCAACAATGTATAGACTTCTTTGGATATAGGCAGAAATTTTAATCTTTAAACTTTTTATGTATTACTTGTTGGTATTCATAGAATTTGTATAATTATACAATAATTAACTTATCATCAATTCTTTGTATGTAGGTTACTTGAAAAAATGTTCTTTGTATATTGTAGGTTACTTGAAAAAATGTCAAATCGACATCCAAATAATAAATTGAGTTTAGTTGTAATCTACAACAAGAAGGACAAAGAAGGGAGTTAGATTCCTTTGAAGTTGTATATTGGTGATTGGGTTACAATGCAACCATCTAGAAAAGGTGATCATAAGGTGAAAAGGAAATACCTAGAATATGTTGAATGACATTGGAAGGGCATTGTGAAAGGGATTAAGATGGAAGGACATATAAAAGTGAAAGAATTGATTGTGGCTCATGTATATGACAAGAAAGAGATTAAAAAGGAGTCTATTTCTAAGCAACCAAATTTTCCTCAAATCAATGATAATTGCAAGTAGTTGTCATTTTATTTATTTTATATTTCAATTATACATAAACTTATTTCATGATATTTGTATCTCCATTTATAATGGTTATATGTTCATAGGATTACGCATCTCATATTTGGAGGAATGGGAGCCGATTGAGTCTATCACTAGCAAATTTTAAGTGGTGCATTCAAAAAAGGGTGAATTAATATACTCTAACAAGGATGATAAAGGGATAAAGAATGAAGGTATATAGTTTTACAAGTACAACTACATCCTCCAAAGAAGAAGCAGAGCATGTGGAGAACTCCATGAAATCCCATTACCAACATTTCAATCCCATGAGTGGCCAAATATAGAGCATACAATTCTAAGCTCTTTCTGTTATAAGTTATATTCATAGGTACAAGTTGGAATGAAGGAAATCGGAGGCATATGTGTGCATTTAAAGATATTCATGCCATTTTTGGTGTTCCAATATTTTTTCCATAATGAAGAGTCGCTTAGGGAAACAAAAAAAAACATTTGTGACATCAACACCTTCTGAGGAACTGTTATCAAATATTTTCATCCTGGTTGAGATATAAGAATCCATGACAAACATGGGAAACAAATAGAATGTCGGGTAAATCATACCAAGATATCATTTAGGTAAGTTATGTTTATGTCTCATGTTTTGAATCCTAATAGAATAAATTGCAATGCATGTATGTTTCTACTAGTGGTATTTTATGTGATGTTGCATCCATTGTTGTAGGTATTGGACAACAATACAAATGTTATATATTTCATTTAAGTTGCATCGATGGAGATACGTTCATGTATTAGGACAATGGAATTGGATCCAATAGAGCAAGATGATGATGATGGAACACATTCTCCTATCATACTGGATCATGTCTTGAAAAACGAGAAATTATTTAGATCCTTGACAATGGAAGAAAATTGGACATTATTTGATGTGAGACAACAATTGGAGTTGGAAGATGTCAATGATTTTAAGTTTTTTCACAATGGAAAAAATGTAGTAACTTACATTACACTTGTCATTGATGTCACTAATATTTATTTTATGTTACTTAAATATATTGAGTTTTTATCTATATATGTTTTCCTACTTTATACATTGTACTTCATAGGTGGTAAAGAGATGAGAGATTCTTGTTTGATGCAAGGATTGTGTCTTACCATATGTTGTTGTTGCAACCGCTCCACCAAAATTTTATAATTTTAGGTCCCCTCCATAAAATTTTGGTTTTAAGCATTCTTTAGAACTGATTCTACTCTTTGAATTTTTCATTCCGTAACTTCGTTTTTCTTTGAGCAAGCCATAATTTTTTTTCACTAAGTTAGAAAACTTAGCTTTTTCTTCCGACGTGTCAGAAGAACTCAACGAGTCGAGCCGACACATCAGAAGAACTCAGCTTTTCTATCCGACGCTCTTGAGCCGATTTTTGTTTGATTTGACGAGTCTTTATCAGAAACATTTGATGAGTTTCTACTGACAGTGTTGAAAAAACTTAGGATTTTGAGCCGACACTATCGACAAAAATTATCGTTCCTTGCCAATGCTTTTATCATATGAGTTTCTTGTGTTCATCGAAAGATCCCGTTGATTTTTTCCAATGGTGTCGATAGAACTTAGGGTTTACAACCAACGTGTTCAACAAAACTTGGATTTTGTGGCCAACATTTTGTCATCAAAACAATTTTGTGAGTCATGCTAACAAGGCTATTTCCGGAAGAGTTTGTTGACTTTTTGCCGACAGTATTGGCGAAAATCAGCCTGTGCAGCTAACAATGTCGCAAATGACTCAGAATTTGATGCCGACACATCGACAAATTTGGGGCAGCACTTCCAATGAGGTTTAAAGTTGAGCGCCAAACACAGTTTTCAACCTCGCGACATTTAATATCATAACCACCGCATTAATTGTCATTTCAATGCTTTTGTATATATAAAACGTCGTAAGTTTTGTTTATTGTTACCAAAATCCCATTTTGGACACTTCCAGTCATCGTTAGACACTTGGCACTTTCGAATTTCCTCGCCAAGCGTCATACCCACACCAATAGTTGTTAGGTAGGCCCTAAAACTTATCTTTGTCCCATGTTATTTTAAAAGCTTGAAATAATTGCACTGTTGGAGGTTTAGGGTTGCCATGGTAGGTTTTTTGTTGTCATTGTTTGTGACCTTGTGTTAAATCCAAAACCTCAACCCATAGGGTTTCCAGTTAATTGGTCAACCACCAATATCTTCCCTAGCCTAGTTCTAAGAAAACCCTTGATCTCACTGATTGTTTTTATAGCCTTCTAGTCGGGCCTTCATGGGTTTTGTCTCTACCTTCCCCACGCCCTTTGATTTTTTTATTCAAGCTGTAGATATGCACATGTCAAACCTCTTGGATTTATGATTATGTTACAGCAAGTCAAATGTTTTGCCAACTGTTCCTTATTTGGTTTTATTTTGTATGCGGTGGTAGGGAAACCTTTGGTGGATTTGCAATTTGAGTACCACTGCATTTTGAATATTAGGCTTAGGGTTTCATTGCGATTGTTGTTTCCCTCCTTAAGGCCGGCTCTATCGAGTAAGGGATTTTTTGCAAGCTTTAGGTTCAAACCAGGGTTTCAAGGTTCCCCAAAATGCCCTCAATTTCAAGTCACATAACCTTTGATGCATTTTTCTTCCACCTTTGGGGAAGATCTGTCTTGATGCTTTATAATAAGGGATGAAATAAGATTGGTAAACTTTGACATAATGCAGTTAAAGAAAATAATCTACTTCCAAAGTACTGAATTGTTCAGTAGCACAAAATGAATGTAACATAACAGAGATCTCACTCCCAAAGTAACAATTATACCTTGGGTGTTTAGTTTCATTTAAACTTATGCCAAACATATACCTTTGCTACGAGTGTAAAATGATTGGACAATCTTTGGAAGAGATTTCTCTACCTCACAAAGTTAATTTTGAATGGAAAATGATGAATTGGTAAATATATCTCTGTTATCCTCTATCATAATAAACGTTGGCTGCAATCTTACTCTTTGAAAGAAACAATGATTTTTTAACATTGATATCTTAGCTTATCGTTTCGGTATTTCCTGCTGATATAAATGTATGTTGTTTCAATCACATTAAATCGTTAATATCACTAAGACATCTCTTGTTTTGATCATGCTACAGGTTTAGTCCTCACCTCACACCATGTCGAAGAAGAGCGAAAAGAAAAAGGCTAAGGCCACTGAAGATGATTCAGTCATGGAGGTAATGCCTAGGATTGAAATCATATATGAAGACACCAAGGCTATCATAGGAGCTGAACAGGAGTTTAAGTGGGGTCAAATATATCATATGATCAAATATTAGAATGTCCCTGACACAGGCCTGGAAGACATAACTTTATACGACAATATAGGAAAACCAGGCATCACAAAGGCATCCACACACCTAGAGCTCTTCCTGTGTGCTACAATAATCGGATGGATCCTACCTAGAACATACCCAACCACTATGATTATTTCCAACGTAGAAGGGAAATCCTTTACTTCCTTCACTCTGGCATATATAACCAAGGCCTGCAAATTACCCACCCCACGGTTTATGATGACAGATGACTGGGTGAAAAGTGTGAATTTAGACATTTTTTAATGTGCTAAATGGATAATAGTAGCAAGAAAGAAACTACGCCAAAAATACACTTGCGAGTACAAGAATGTAAGTTTACGAACCCCTTACAGGGTCATATCCCTAATGCTAAACTGAATATTTGGTCGGGAAAATGGGAAATTATACAATTTAAGTTGGATCCCATTGATATACCATGTGGCCTTGGAAGGCACCATTTTTAACTGATAAGATATTGTATCAAGTAGCTTGTCGTCATGTATAGTTGCTGCACAAGGAGGCCTGAATTAGAGAAAGTCAGAATTTTACATGGGCTCTTACTTGATTGATTGCATTTTATGCCTACACCAATTCCCAAAGCTCAATTGTAATTGGGATTGTACCAAGACCCCCATCTATGCTGCCTATCAAATTCTTTGGGTGCACAAATACTCAAGTTTCTACAAGCTCATATGCGAAGAATTTAAGATGCCTCTGCACGAACTGATTTTTCTAAAAGAGTGCAATTGTATGTCTGAAGGTGCCATGTAAATCATATGTGAGTATGAAGATTATTATTTCTCTAAGGAAGGTACTTATCTAAGGATGTATGGAGGATCTAGAGCCCCGTCTCTGATGCCTAGGTATGACACGGACTACATAGTCCACAAAGAAGCAGTTCGACGACTATTATAGATGGAATAGGAAATTTCCTATTCAACATGAAGAAGGATGTTTTCCCACCACTGCCTTTCTACATAGGCAGTTATAAACTCACGAGGGTAAATAATGCATTGGCATTTGTGAAATATCTAGAAAATTTCTACTTTGGGGAAAAGAGTTTCCGTAGAAATGACTCTTTTGAAAAGGTTGCAAACCATTGTGCGTCTGTCGGAGTTCATTTTGAATACTCTCATAATTTTGACAAATATGAGGCAATATACAGGAATTCTTGCAACATGACTGCTCTAGGTAAGCGGTTCAAAAAGAAGATCAGCACCAGTGGAGGAAAAGGTAGTAGCAACACAACAGAACACCAGAAGCATCAGGAAGAGGCTGCAAGGAAATGAGAAGAATATGCTCGAAGGCTGCTGGAAGAAGCTAAGAAGCAACTAGCCGAAGAGGTGCAAAGGAAGAAATAAGAGTAAGAAATATTACAAAGAGAATCAGAGGAGATAACACAAGAAGAACCTGAGAAATCAGCTAAGGAATTGAGAAAGAAAGAATAAGAGGATAAATACAGAGAGGATTTGGACCAGGACACTACTCAAGACAATCCGACGGACCCTCCTTCTTCATCAAGTTGCACAATCACATCCAACCACGTTCCTCTTACAGATCTTGGATTGGTTCCTTTCACTCCATCCAAGCATTATGTAGTGGCATGCTTGGACACTATATTCTTCGATAAGAACAAGAAAACCATTGTTATAATATCAGAAAAAAGGTTAAATATCGCTACACAACCTTACTTAATCACAGTGACCAAGAAAATTGTTGTTGAAAAAACCAATCAAGACCCCAAATTCCTAGCATCGGTCAATGTAGCAGCCTCTCAAGGGAACGCTAATAATGCTGACAAAACTATGGAAGATGCAAATCATTATAAAGAAAAGATGATTAAAATGAAAGACACTCTAATCAAAGGAAGAGAGGAAGGCCAAGAACTTAAAAGGAAACATGAGGCAACTCTTTCAGAATTTGAAAGGCTCTGAAAGGCTTATCAAGCTTTAGAATTGGAAAAGGATGCACTAGATATTTCGGTTACAATCATGGAAGGGGAGAAGAAAGATCTAGAAGACAAGATTTTGGAATTAGAAGCATAGAAATCTGCAGCAAACAGACAAACGGGGGAGCTAAGGACCCAGGTAGAAGAGTTGTAGGTACCAAATAGATCACTTGAGACTCAACTTAAGAAAACCAATGAAAAGGAGACTGATATCACTCCCTTCTGTGATCAATCCTGCCTAATATGAAGGAACATTCATCAAGTTCAACTGAGTCTCGTGGAGGATATATATAAGATCAAGCAAGTAGAGACAAGGCTGAATGAGATAGTAGAGAAATCACTTAGTTTTAGGGAAGGACTCCTAGAAGTTAGAAAGAAGGTTCAAATACAGCTGACTTGGGTAGAAGCCGATTCGACTTTTCCCGATCACTTGCCTCGAAAGATAGCCGAAGGATTAAATTTAGAATTGGTTCTCTTCAAATTTCAAGGGAAATCTTATATAAGATTGAGCAATGGAATTGAGAAGAATCTGGAAAAATGTACAGAGTTATACAGAAAAATGTGTCTGGTTCATAATAAATGCCATATTCCTTCGGTATCAAAGATCAAAGACTTCCCAGATAAATATCAACATTTGAATTTCCTACAAGATAGGTTGCTTGAAGACGAGCAATACATTCTGAAGATGGATATCATAAAGGAAGAATATGTTAAAACTTGTATTGCACAAGCCTCAGTCAGCATCCATCTCTTGGAATATCTAGACAAGTTGACTCCACCAAAAGTAACATAAGTGAAGTCATTGTTGGATGTACATGAAGTAACTGTGAGATTGTTAGAGCCAATAGATTATCAAACCATTTCCAAAGAAGCTAATGAGTGGGATGATTACATTTCTAGACCAGCTAGGCCTACTTGAGATTTTTGTCTTTATTGTATTTCGTCACTTTATGTAATTTATTATTATTCTTTTCTTTTCCAAGTGAAATACACTAAAGGAAAGAGTTTTGGAATTCCTAAGGTCAGTGAAGTTCTAAAGTCAAGGGATTCAAGAAGTCATTTGAAATTGTATTATAAATTGATGTAAATGGTATAATAGAAGGACTTTTCACTAGCGCAAGCATGCTGAGTTATTTGTAAAAAGAACTAATTTTTATGCAAATAAAGAAGAACACATTTTGTTGGGAGAGGACTGCACAAGATTTTACATAGATTGTGTGGAATGCAAATGTGGAATTACTTCTTTTTTAGCTTCCGTACAACTGTGAGATTGTTCTGACCTTATGCATACTTTATTTAATGATGAATGATTTTTCTGTTTATTTGAAATCTTGTGTATATGTTGAGTAATTAATGCTTTTCGATAGAAAATTTATCTTTGTTAATCTTTCTGTTGTAATTATGTGTATGGAATTAGAAAAACTATCTATAGAATTCAATATGGATCATTACAGTACATTACTCTCTTTCTTCTAAAATCTGCTCACCTAGGGATAGGATAGATTAGTTTAGAATAGATGAGAATATATTAGATTTGCTTAATTTAGAAGTGGTTGAGGAACAAGATTTACATAAGGTGAGGGGTAATAACCTGCGCAGCTCTTCAGAGGTTCTTGTTTATCACTCACTTGCATTTATCTTAGGCATTTGCATTTCATCCTTAAAACATAAAATCATATGTGTTAACACTCATAATCGCACCCAAGGTTGTGGAAAGTGAACCCCGAGGTAAAAACAGAACCACTTTAATAAAAGGAGTTGGATTCTCCTTTTCTAGAGAGGGATCTCTCATAGATATATTGTTAGTTTTTCAACATTTAAGCTAGCATTATGTTAAGATATTTTCACTGAGAGAATAACAAGCACATCAATCACATAAGCACATCAAAAGAGACAAGAGACACAAAGATTTTAGGAGGGGAAACCATAAATGGAGAAAACCCCTCAACTTACTCTAAGATAGTATCACCACAAGATGTGATCGCAAAACAGTAAGATGACCTCCCAATA
>LPNX011005343.1:493353-639932 GCA_001517045.1 Pseudotsuga menziesii | reverse complement strand
CTTCTGTCAAGCCAAAGTATTTCATTCTCCAAAGGTGCGCCACACTTGAGAGAGCAAGTGATGTAATTCACAAGTGATAAATAGAGAGACTCTCACTCTTTATTTATATTCTTTCGTTGACTTGAAGTGCACTCGACCATGTAGGCTTAACTTATAATTAATTACTTGAGCCTACACCTTAATTAGTGTATAATAACCCAAGTGCCCCTAAACTGTGGGCACTTACCTAATGACTTGATATGACTTGTTTACATTATTAATCCTCCCGATCGGAACATCGGGGCATGACCACATGACTCAAATACATAATAGAAACATCCCGGAATAAACATCGGGTTACAATATATAAAATACATATAATAATACATTCCGAAGTTACATATACATCAACATATATAGCAAGGCCAGATATAGACATGAAATGAAATTTAGATATTTTGTGGTTGAAGCAGGGTAAGGGTACATTGGGCTATCGAGTCACAATTATCAAGAAACATGGAGCAGTTTGCATGGGAAATGTATGCAAAAGAAAGATAATAATTCGATTACGATCAATATTTTTTTGGTCTGGTGATGAGGAAGAAATGATGACAGTCCATTAACACAGAGCACCAACTAGATGAATTTTGCATTAACTTTGGTAGAAACAATTTGTGAATATCTGAAACGATAGTTAGAGCATAACCAAGTATGAATTATGAAAACTATCACACACTTATCTCAAATATGAAAGAAAACATAATGGAAATATTAACAACAAGTACATGCACATAAAGAAGAGAAATCACATACTGTAACTAATAAATATACATGAATCTTTGCATTCAAAGGCCAGCATTCGGCTCTGCAAATTTTATTAAAGACATATCTCAAAATTACATAACACAAAAATCTCATGGGTTTCAACCCTTTCTTCCTCTGTTGAGGGTATACTTATAGTGTCTTAGACCCACGAGACCAACCTCGAAACAAGGCCGAAATTAGTTACAACTTGAGAAACAAACTTCCAACAAACTCTAACCCGACACATTTTCCATGATTTACATAAAACAAAAAATATGGGGGTAACACGCATGCTAGATTTAAAATGGTAATGCATCCTCAGGATTCTGGCTTACTTGATCATTCTACAAATGTCTCTTTGATTCTCATCACGCTTAGGCATGTAGCGTGTATTTCATCCTGTCGAACTTCTCCACTGTCTTCATTGGCGTAACTTGTATTCAATTTTCCTGTAATTTTCAATTATTTTCCATTCATCAATAGTTGGAAGATACAGATTGATCATATCCTTAGCCAATACCCTGAGCTCCACTCTTTCTGAATAAGAGAAATATGGCAATTTGGTACACATAGCTTTGAAGTCGAACAACATCTCAAAATCTCCAGCCAATTTATCAATCACTGATTTTCCAGACAAATATTGTTGCTGCATGTCATCAAACTTCCTGTGATCTAATCTACAATTGATTAATATGGCATTATACTCCTTCTGAGACCATATTCCTCCTTTCTCTTCCCAAAATAAAGGAAGTCCTCTTTTGAGGAAAGGATTAAACAATTCAATGAATTCCTTAATTTGATGATACATACCATCAATTTTTTCTTGAACTGTTTCTAAATGATGATATTTATTCACCATTTTTCTTTCCCACATGATAACTAAGATCCTATCTTGAATAACTGCTTTCCTCATTTCCTCTTCTGTCAAACTGTTCAAAAAACTAATTGCATTATTAGTTGTGTCAATGGTTATTTTGTTTAAGACCTACTTTACCATCATGACATTTTGTCTAGCTGCTTTTGTAACAATCTCTTTGTCTAGAATAAAATCCAAATAAGTCCTGAGATTGGTTTCCTCTGTTATCAGTACATCTCAGATGAGATGTTTTTCTCCTGGTAAGGCTGACTGTCCTGTAACTTGTTTCTCCAATTTATTATTCTTTTCTACCAACTCCTTACATTTGTATTCCAATGTCTTTCTTTCCTTTTCTCTTTTTTTTATCTATGTCTTCCAAATTTTTATGTTGGTTCTTTAAACCAGTGTTTTCTAAATCTTTAAGACTTACTTGAGACATAGCTTGGGAAAGAGAATCTGCACCAGATTGTATAGAAGATAAAATAACTTGCATTAGATGCTCATTATTCTTTTCCTTTAGTTCCTTTTCCAGCTCTGCTTGTTTTGTTTCAAAAGCCTTTTCCTTTTCATCCCAAAGTCTTGCATATTTCCCCCAGTGTTTTTCTTTTTCCTCAAATTTCAGCAACCTTGCCTTACAATCAATTAGTCCAATATTCAAGGCTTCTTTTTCTTTGTCAAATTCTTCCAACTTAGAAGTTTGTATAAGCTGAGTAGATGGAATATTCAACTTTCTCTTTAGTAATTGAATTGCATTTTATTTCTCATTTAACAAATTCTTTGCGGTAGCTCCCTTATCATCTTGACTATAAGCCACCAATAATTCCACTTGAAGCTTCTTAATCTGCGTCTGGCGGGATTTATTCTCCACCTTCTCCTTTCTGAGTAAATATTCAACTCTTTTCTTAATTGATTGTAACTTTGACACCTACAATGTTTCTTTTAACTAACCATTATAAATAATATTACATGTTTCTTTGTGTAGATGTATCATATCAATTGTAGGGATCTTATTTAAATTCATCCTCAGTTCAACCAATTTATTTCCTGTAGTCACTGCTAGATCCAATGTGTTTTTAGTCTGATATATAACAGTCACCAGGGATACATCTTGGCTAGACAATTTTCTCACTTCATCATACAACTTCAATTTTTCATCAAAATGTTTTTCACCCACATCTTTATATCTATCTAGTAATTCAATCTTGGACTTGTACTTATCTATAGCTCCTTTAGGAATTTTATCAAAGGTATATTCCTAGATTTCAAAGGTTGGGCCTTTGATCTTCATCGAATTCTTTTTTCCTTTATCCTTTGTGACCTGTGCAACTTGTTGTCCTTCCTTTTCAATCTTTTGTTTCTTGGGTGTTCTAGCAATGTTTTCTTCCTCAGTATCCATGGCGTCTGAGAACTCCCTCTTACTTATTTTTGAAGAAAAACTAGCCAATGGAGTAATATGAGTAGCTGCAACAACAATACTAGAAAGATCATGTTGAGTAGAAGTGCCCCCTGGTGCAGATGAAAGTGAATCTTTTTGCATATTTTCACCATTATTAACATCCTTGGGGTAATCCATCCAATTTTCTGCTTCAGACAATCATTCCACCTAAGAATTCTCAAATGGTTTATTTTTATTTGCTTGTCTCCTATTGGAGATAATATGGTGAGGGTCATAATTAATAGCAGCTTCCACTGAAAATACCATTTCTCTGAGCATGCTTTCAATCATTGGGAGAGATGATTTTCTCTTGATGCTAAAAGGGCCTACTGTCCATGGAAACTTAATTTCTGAAGGATTCTTATAGCTTAGGAAAATATCATATTCAACTTTCAACCTTTGTCTAATTAGTTCCAATGCAAACACTCTTACTGTCAAAAATGCTGGTAGGATATAGGGTTGATGAAAAAACCCATATACCCTAATCATTGTGCCATGTTTGGATAGGAACCAATATCCTATTTTTCTTTCAGGTGACAACTGTAATATTTCTTTCATTTCTTGTAATACTCTGGGTAACCTTTCCTGAAAGAAAACATTGTATACTGGTGCCTTGATAAAATTCATAAATTTACAATAATCTCTACTCATTTCATCTATTATAACCATCTCTGGTAGTTGTAAATTATCTTCATTGAATGTTAAAAACATCCTCAGCAGATTAGATTGAAATATGAAAGTTCTTGTCCTATGGAATTTTATCAACTGAGAATGAATGTTCTCAGCTAAAAACTAATCAAATTTAAGACATGATGATTGCATGGATTGACTCAATTTCTCAGGATCTACTTGAACAGTACTAGGGGTGAACATTGGACTCAACAAGGGTTCTGTGATGTATTTATTTGTATCCAACCCCAAAAAATCACTTGCCAAGGTTATCAAAGACTATGTTTCTTCATTAAATAAGTTGTAGTCAATGGGAAAAGGGTGATTTAACAATTGACTATCCAGTTTTGAGCAAGCTTTGAGAAAAGTTTCTTTTTGTTCGACTAGGGATTCTTGGAAAAATTGGACTAGGTTTTCTTCTTTGTATTCTTTATACAGTTGGGAAAAATCGACAGGGACTAACAGAGTATTTAGGATAACAAGGGATTTTACTGGACACAAAATTTTAGACCTAGATGCATCCATAATTACTCCCTCAGAAGGAGAGTAATTACTGGCGCACCACTCAATGAACTCTGGACAATTTAGGGTTTGTTCAACACAAAAATAAAATAAATATGAAATAAAAACTCCATGGGTATCAATTCCCTGATCTTTGAGGATTTTCAACTTTTTTTTGGTGGTTTCTACATTATCATTTAGTAAGATAATGTCGAAAATTTCAGAATATTTATCTTCAAGAAATTCTTTAACATTTTGATACTCAAGATTCTAAACCTCCAAATCTTCCATTTCAGCCATGAAATACTAATTCAATCAGATAAATGAACCTACTTGGTCAGCTGATAGATGGTTCAAAACTTTGTCCGCAGTAGCGCCTTCCGCACAATCTGAATTGTCATTTTCCAATGCTTCAGAGAACAAAAAAAAAAAAAAAATCGTTCAAATCCACGTGCTTGTCCTGCAGTATAAAATACTACCAACAAGCTGACAATATAAGGTGGCATCTACTTCAGGGGAAGTACAAGTGGTAAAAAGTTTGACTCCAAACTGGAAGGGAGAAGGGGCTGGTTTACAATATTCTATGTGGAAGCGACAAAGAAGGTCACAAGCATACTTAGATTGGGAAAGAAACATTCCTTATTTGGCTTACAAGACTTGGAGACTAAGAAAATAATGCAAATGTCCGAAGTCTGACATTTCAAAATTTTGCTTAAGACTGGATTTCACATGGGTTATAAGTTTAGGATCACTACCAGTAAGGATAATATCATCAACATAAAGAACAAGTATGATGAGATGGTTTCCTACTTTAGTGTTATAGACATTGGTGTCAAAATGGCATCTAGAAAAACCAGTGTCAAGGAGAAAGCTATCCATTTAGGCATACCAAGCTCTAGGAGCTTGCTTAAGGCCATATGGATTTCTTAAGGAGACAGACAAGGCTAGAATTATCTTGAACATATCCAAAAGGTTGTTCCATGTAAATTTCCTCCTGTAAATCACCATGTAAAATGGCAGAGTTGACATCCATTTGATGGACTTCCCAGTTATGCAAGGCTACAAGGGAAAGAACAAGGCGGATGGAATTCATTTTTGCAACAGGAGAAAAGGTTTCATTGTAGTCAATCCCTTCAACTTGGGAAAAAACTTTGGCAACTAACCTTACCTTAAGTATTTCAACACTTCCATCTGATGCATACTTAGTTATGTAGACCCATTTACATCTGACAAGTTTTCTTCCTTTTGGAAGGCGAATAAGATCCCAAGTATTGTTCGCCATTAAGGAATGATATTCTTCATCCATAGCTACATCCCAATCTGGATTTCCTGAAGCTTCTGCAAAATTTTCTGGATCATGATTCTCGGAAACTTGAGCCAAAAGAGAAGAGGCTCACTAAAACTGAGAACGTGTTCGACGTTGATCTCTAGGATCACCAGCAAGATCACCACCTGCTTCACATGTTGAACGGACCCATCGAGGAAGCATTGGTGCTGGTACAATTGGAGGAACATGAGCAGGTGGAGGTGGATTTTCATCCTCACTGTCATCATAAAAAACTAGAGTTGGAAACCTATCAAGGAAGTTGGAAGAAGAAGAAGAAGGCATAATCGCCGAATCAGGATTGTAAACCAAAGATGGCACACCCACTAAGTTAGGCTCGCAGGCCAAGAGATTTTCATCAAATTTAACATCTCTTCATATGATTATATCATGTGAATGGGGCTGAAGAATTCTATAACCTTTTACATCTTCAGAATATCCAAAAAATATGCACTTTTCACTTTTAGGCTGCAATGCTTTCTGTTTTTCATCCTGAATGTGAGCCCATGCTTCACAACCAAACACACGAAAGTGACTTACATCTGGTTTAATTTTACTCCATGCTTCTTCCAATGTTATACCTTATAAAACTTTAGTGGGTGTGTGATTAACTATGTAATTTGCACAATTTATGGCCTCAGCCCAATATTGAAGACTTAGTCCCTTAGATTGGATCATACAATTAGCCATTTCTTTTAAAGTGCAGTTCTTCCGTTCAACTACACCATTTTGTTGTGGTGTATATGGAACAGTGTGTTGTTGTTGGATTCCTTGTTCAGTGCAGAAAGTAGTGAACTTGTTGTTAACATATTATCCTCCATTGTCAGATCTTAACTTAATAATTTGATGACTATATTGTTTTTCAACAAGGGCCTTGTAGGCCAAGAACATGTTAAATACTCTGCTCTTAATATTTAGGAAGTAAACCCAAGTGCGTCTAGAGTAGTCATCAATGAAAGTTAAGAAATATTTGAAACCAGAAAAGGATGCAGATGGAAGAGGGCCACACAAGTCACTATGCACAAGCTCCAAGGGAACCGAGGTGTGCCAAGAGGCACGCTTGTCAAAACTGTCCTAAGGATGTTTTTCGAGTACACAACCAGAACAAACACCATCCTTGCAAGATGCCATCGAAAGACCAGTCACCATATTGTCTTTACATAGTTGTTGCAATGAGCGATAATTTAAGTGACCAAATCGCTCATGCCAAAGTTTGCTCAAGTTATCACTATGAACAACAAAAACTGAAGGAAAATGTGATGACCCAAAGTTATTAAATTTGTACAACCTGGTAATATCATCAATAGTTCCAGTAGCAAGGAAATTTTGAGGATTTTTAAAATCCTTGATTACAACTTCGTGAGATGTAAACGTCACAGTTTTACCTTCACCCAAATAAGTAATTTGATAGACTGATAACAAATTGCAGGAAATTTTTGGAACACATAGTACATCACTAAAATGACCATTTTCTACTGGAAGTGTTCCAGATCCTACAACACTTAGAGATCTATCATCACCAACAAATATTTACTTGGTGTTACATTCATGCATAGTATAAAAGATGGCTTGATCCTTAGCCATATGATAAGATGCTCCAGAATCAATGAGCCCTTTAATTGAAGTAGAAGAAGAAGATGCAGTATAAGAGTAACCCGAAGCACAAAGTGCATGTCCATGAGAGGTATATTCTGAAGACGAATCTAGGCTGATGTGGTGTTTCTTCATTGCTGCTTCCAAGGCTGCCATCTTATTGAAACACTTAGATTCATCATGATTATCTTTCCCACAAAAATTGCAATGAAACTCAGTCTTCTTTCCTTTTGGATTGGATCCTTTGTCATTTTTTTAAGGAAGGAGCTGACTGAGAAGGTTTGGGACCCTTGTTTGGCTTATTATTGTGAAAATTCTATTTCTTGGGAGGCTTGGACTTTTCTTCCTGTTGGGACAATAAGGCTTTCCCAGATGCATCTACATTGTTAATTATTCCAACATGAATGAGCTTATCTTTCTCTCTAATTAACGAATCACAAAAGGATTCAAGAGTAGGCTCTTGATAGCTAGCTGCATTCAAGGATTCTTTCATGGAGTAAAATGTAGATACAAAAACAGAATATGCAGGTCCAAGTTTGGAAAGAATATGATAAATACATTGTTTGTTGTCTTTCTTAATCTTGCATTCTTCACATAAGATTCTAAGAGTTTTATACTTAGATAAGTAATCTTGAATGCATGAAAAATCACTTGGATTCAAAGAAATCAACTCATTATCAAGTTGATGACCTCGAATTTCATTGTGTTTACCAAACACAGATTCCAACTTTTCCCAAGCTTTATCAGGTTCATCAATTCCAAATATGTGGAATCGCAAATCAGTAGAGATTGACATCCCAATCAATCCACGAGCTTCATCACATCTATTTGCCCATTTTATTTTCTTATCATCATTAGTGGGTTCTGTTTCTTTCCCTGAGGTAATTATGAAAAGTCCCCTACTTCGTAGAACCTCTTCCATACGAGATTTCCATGAGAAATAGTTAGAACTGGTAAGAAGAATATCACAAGGGGCATCCATACTATAAAATAATGGCTAAAAAACATAAACTAACTGCTTGGATGCAAAGAGCCCAAAAAATTAGGCTGTTTAAAAAAAAACGGCACTGAAAACTGATTCTGGATGATGAAGTTATGCTTGATCAAAGAAAATGTTGACGATGTCCCCAATAGTGACATGGCAGATATTAACTTGGCCAACTAAAAAAAAGAACCCCCTTCTTCCCAAGATGAACCTTTGACAATCCCTTACAATAAAGTTGTTTTTTAAGTGAATCACTTTTGTAAAATAAGTGATGTTCACTTTTACAATAATGTTACTTTTAAATAGTGGGGCAATAAATTAAAAGATTTAAGTGACTCACTTTTTATTTTATTTTATTTAAGTGAGATGCACTTTTACAATAAGTAACTTGAAAATAGAAATTTCATGCACTAAAAAGTAACTAGATAAGAATTGAACTCAAGACTTATCAAGGAATAAAGCAACTTTGAACCAAGTGAGCTAAGCCTAAAAGATACATATAAGAATGGAAAGAGGAAGGGGGCTTTTTTTTTTACTCTTCTCTTTCATTTTCTATGCTTTCCTTTGTTTCCTGCAAATCACAAAAAAACAAAAAAAAAATTCCACACTATGGGTGGGATTAGATCTTGGTTAGCTTACCTGGTAAGTCTACGTTTTCAAGTTTTCTCATTGCTTCTGATTTGCCGTGGGCACACAAGATGCACATAAAAGAGCATACGTAGTCGAGAATACAAGAAAAAAACTTTCCCTTACTGTTTCTGATTCGCTACGATCGCGCAAAGTGCACGGTAAAGAGCATACACAGCCAGGGAAGGCAATAGTCCGAGACTAAAATAGTAAAGATCTAATAATAAAACTGATAAAATATGAGAGATTATTATTTAAAAGAAAAAAACAAATCCGTCACTGTAACATTATACCTTCAGATTTACCGAAATGGGTGTTTTGGAGGAAACGGTTTTTGATGAAACGAAAACTATTTCCCAATGGAAACGGTGCTCTAGAAGCAATGGAATAGATCCCACAGCCCAAAAATGCATAGAAACTCCAGAACCAGAAACCCTTTTAAAGTTTCGGCAACACTTGTTCCAGATCTTGATCAAAACCGAAAGTGGCTCTTCATAAATGCTATGATACCATGTTCGGGTACACAGGGTACTCCCAAAATACCAAACACCTAGAGCAACCGCTTCACAAAAATAGATCACATATCAACACACCGATATTTGTCATGTGGTTAAAACCCTCAAGAGGGAAACAGTCCACGACCCCAGCCAAATAGCTACTTGGAGCAATTTATTATGCAAAAGAAAGAAAGTTACATCTGAGCTTCTCATAATTGATCAACTAGCCAAGGACAATCCATGCTCTTTAAATAGAGATCATGGAACAATCGAGTGTTAAGCCACAGATCAATAGTAGGTATGATCTAAGAGAAGTTGAACCGCCGGATCACTTTATGTCTAGAGCATATCGTGACCGTCGAATTAGAATATTTACAAATGCATACTAATGCATACTAAGGAAACACACTTTACCTAATGGATATATTACACAAGTTGATCTTAACTAACTTCTAAGTGTCTAAATATCCTAACAATTTTGAACCGTTGACCTAATCTTAACTTTCATCTGAACCATCGAAATGTGTGGACCATATTCGATTCCACAAATCTCAACTCTGAATTTTCTTTGTGCAACTTCAACTTGTGGAATCATTCTCAGCCCTTGATAAAAATACCTTTAATCTCTATCGTTCAATTTTAACGGGGCTACCATATTCCACAAATTTCAAAAGTGAATTTCTCCACGCATGTTCAATCATCAAAATCATTCTCCGCCCTAGATTCATCCTCGACTTGATCTCCATCGTTGAAACATGCACCCTATTTAACCCATTCCACATATTTGAAATGTGATTTTCCATGAGCACTTTAGATCAACTAAATTCACCTCTGTCGTTGATCTAAACCATCTTCGATCTTGGCCATTGAAACCTGCAGGTGTTTAATCGATTCTGCAAATACAAAAAGTACTTTTCATCGTGCAACTTAGATTGGAGGAATGGACTTCCACTTTCAATTTGATCTAACTGTTGATCACTACCATTGAAAAACAAGCCTCTTTACACCATCTGGATGATTCAAGAACTCTATTCCACTATGCATGTTGAAACGAGAAAACAATTCTTAACCGTAGATCTACTTTACCCTCGTTTTCCAACGAATATTGTATATGCAAGTTAATCTGCACTCGCTTATACTGAAATTCCTAAACCTTTTCATTTAAATTCTTCATTTTCTGTCACTATACATATTGGAAAAAAAATTCTTATTCTCATACATTTTCGAAGCTAAAAAGCTATAATTCTTCAGTTATTATTTAACCTAAGCTTAGAAATGACCTTCAAAATACCTGCAGAAACATATTAATATCCTCCATGGTCATATAATATATAAATTGACAGACCTTATTTCTCCTTACACTGTTTTATACCTCTCCAACTACTTAGCACAAAAATAGTGCTAACAAGTGGCTCCAAATAGGGATGCTATCCTTCATGTGAGGTAGCAAAGAACCTCATAGTCCAAGTGCCAAATCCATTGGGTGGCTCCCACTATTTCCTAAAATCCCCAACATGCTCTGAAAAATAAAAACTGAACTGATACTGAAACAAACTGAAAATTTTACTGAAAGAAATACTCACCATGTCGAGCTTATTCACACCTACCTACCCTACTTACTAAGCATCAGTGCCCATTCAAGTGACTTCTGACTTCTAGTGAAGCCAATCAAGCAAATTATCCCATCAATAAACTTTCTCCCCATGCTTGATCATAAACAAAGATGACAGACTTAATATATAAAGGTTATGAAAAAGAAATTGATATTTACTGTAAAGACATAACCAGCCATTACCACTGCAAAGCTTCTCCATGTATTCTGCCACTTGATCATGATAACCTGCAAAAATTTATGTTATTTGTTTGCCATGATAAAACTGCCCCAACTGCAACTCGGGTCAGCACCTTGTCAGACTGATTTTTAAAAGACCCATGAAGGGAATTCTCATGACAATTTTCAAATGAGATATCAACAACTTCATTCAAAATTTTTTAATTAATAACTTGATCCCTCTCATGCATTTCAAAAGGAATATCGTTCTATTATTCAAGTGCATTATTCAAGTAGTCATCATCATATATAGCTATGCTGAAATCTTTCTTAAAAATATCACTAACATAATTTTCAGCATGTTCATTGCATTATTCATAAAGCAAATTAGGATGACTCTCTTCATGTATAACACTGGGCTGATGATATTCTTTCTCATTAAAAGAAAGATTGGAATGTAGAGTAGGTTCTACTTGTTCACCCCTCTCAAATTTTTCTTTGTGATTTAACCTCCCATGGAAAGCTATTGTTTCTTCCATAGGCTGGGATTGATGGCATGATCGTTTTCCCTTTTTAGTACCTATTTCTGAAAAGGTCACATCCTCAAGTTTCTATGCTTGCCTAGATATTTTGCGTATATACCTCAACAATTCAAATGAAGCGTAACACAAGGGAAAACTGTCACCTTCAACACACTCACTATCTTTTCTGTTCTCAGCCTTTTGACCTTGGATTTCCTTGGAATTTTCTTCATTAACAGGTTCTGAATTTTCATATCTTCCTTCTAACCTTGATTCAAAGTCTAATTCCTCTTTACTTGAAATTTCAGAACATGTGGAAGGACTATCAGACTGCCATTTTCTAGAGTCAAAATTCTCTATACAATCATCCACATAAACACTATAATTCTGGAGAGACTGTTGCTGCAAAAGGGGGTTTTCTGATTGAACATGTGCATCCTCTTCTTGTGACAAACTTTCAGGGGCTGAATAATATGAGGACAAATTTGACTTACAGTCCCAACTTCTTTCTTGGTCACACAAAGATAGACAATAATGCTGCAAACTATCATCAATTTTTGGAAAAGAGACATAGTTGGTGGAATCATATTTTTGGCTTATGTCAACTCCAGTCAAGGAAGACATTACCTACTGTTGGGAATTTTCTTGAATATCATGGAAATTAGTTTTTCTTTGTTTTTTATTTGAGTATTCATGTAAGATCTCTAAAACCTCTTCATCCAGATACTGATCATTACCACATTCATCTTTCACCTTTTCAATGAACTCTTTATCGTGTATGCAATAACCTTGAATTGAGAACAGACAAAGATATTGATCTTTGAAATGTTCATGAAATACAATATGAAAATATTTAAGGGAGGATAAACTTCCTGATGGTAATCCCTCGTACCATGACCTTGCATTTTATTCTAAACTAGCCATGAACATTTCCATTAAATAATCCTCATGCAATTCAACTCCCAGCTTATGCACATGCTTATGAAATCTAAACAAATGAATTCTAGCATCATCATCCTTTTGATCTTTGAATATTGGAAGATATGTTAGCCAATCTATCTTAGGTATTCGATTGGGATAAGTGGGACTAGCAGTAAGATTCATAGGAGCATACCTTGCAGCCCGAGAACTCATATTTCTGATGGAGAAACTGAATCAGCTCCTCAAACTTTGTAGCTCCTTTCACAGTGGAGCTGCCATAGAACATTTCTTCATAATGGATTCTTTGAGGATGGATTCGCTAGGTAAAAGAGGCATGACCTTCTTGATGTTTGACTATTGTTCACCATCAACAATCAGATCTAAAAACTCTGTCATTCATACTTAGAGAATATTTGAACCCTCCTTCCCATATCAGTCTTTCTGGCCGTCAATCTTCCTAGTGGAGTTACCTTCCAAAAGCTTTCAGTGGAGTCACCAGGGAAAATTATACAACCTTTTTCAAATGCATAAGTCTTTTTTTTCCCACAGAAATCCTTTCTTCTTAGAATCTTTGTTGTTTCTCCCATGTATGATTTGCACTTTCGCATCCCCGGCAACGATGCTAGTTTGTTAGCACTCAGAATCACACCCAAGGTTATGGAAGGTGAACCTCGAGGTAACAGCAAAACCACTTTAAGAAAGGAAGATGGCTTCTCCATTTATAGAGAGGGATCTCTCACAGATATATAACAAGGCATGATATAGACATGAAATGAAATTCATATATTGTTGTGGTTGAAATAGGGTGAGGGTACATTCGACTATGGAGTCACAATTATCAAGAAACACAGAGCAGTTTTCATGGGAAATGTCTACAAACGAAAGATAATACTTTGGTTATGATAAATATGTTTTTGGTCTGGTGATGAGGAATAGATGATGACAATCCATTAAAATAGAGCACCAACTAGATGAATTCTGCATTAACTTTATTAGAAATTATTTGTGAATATATGAAACGATAGTGAAAGCATAACCAAGTATGAATTCTGAAAAATATCACACACTTATCTCAGATATGAAAGAAAACATAATGGAAATATTAACAAGAAGGATATGCACATAAAGAAGAGAAATCACATATTGTAACTGAGAAATATACATGAATCTTTTCATTCAAAGGCCATCATTTAGCTCTGAAACTTTTATTAAAGACAGATCTCAAAATTACATAACGCAAAAGTCTCACGGGTTTCAACCCTTTCTTCCTCTGTTGAGGGTATACTTATAGTGTCTTATACCCCCAATACCAACCTTGAAACATGGCCGAAATAAGTTACAACTTGATAAATAAACTTCCAACAAACTCTAACGTGGGATTTACATAAACCACAAAATATGGGGGTAACATGCATGCTGGATTTAAAACAGTAATACATCCTCAATATTCTGGCTCGCTTGATCATTCTACATCTATCTCTTTGATCCTCGTCATGCTTAGGCACGTAGTGTGTATTTCATCCTCTCTAAATTCTCCATTGTCTTCATTGGTGCAACTTGTATTCACTTCTCCCGTAATTTTCAATTATCTTCCATTGATCAACAGCTGGCAGATCCATATTGATCATCTCCTTAGCCAATACCCTGAGCTCCATGTATTCTGAATAAGATAAATATGGCAAATTGGTACACGTAGCTTTGACGTCAAACAACATCTCGAAATATTCAGCCAATTTATTAATCACTACTTTTCCAGACAAAGATTATTGTTGCATGTCATCAAACTTCCTGTGATCTAATCTGCAACTGATTAATCTATCATTATACTCCTTCTAAGACCACATTCCTCCTTTCTCTTCCCAAAAGAAAGGAAGTCTTATTTTGAACAAAGGATTAAACACTTCAATGAATTCCTTAATTTGATGATGCATAACATCAATTTTTGCTTGAAATGTTTCTAAATGATGGTATTTATTCACCACTTTTATTGCCCACATGATAACTAAGATCCTATCTTGAATATTTGCTTTCCTGATTTCCTCTTCTGTCAAATTGTTCAAAAAACTGATTGCATTATTAGTTGTGTCAAAGGGTTTTTTATTTAATACTTTATTTACCATTATGAAATTCTGTCTAGATGCTTGTGTAACAATCTCTTTGTCTAGAATAAAATCCAAATAAGGCCTGAGCTTGGTTTCCTCTACTATCAGTACATCCCAGATAAGATGCTTTGCTCCCTGTAAGGCTGACTATCCTGTAACCTATTTTTCCAATTTATTATTCTTTTCTACTAGATCCTTACATTTGTCTTCCAATGTATTTCTTGCATTTTCTCTTTTTTCATCTATGTCTTCCAAATTTTTATTTTGGTTCTTTAAACCAGTGATTTCTAAATCTTTAAGACTTACTTGAGACATAGCTTGGGAAAGAGAATCTGCACCAGATTGTACAGAAGATGAAATAACTTGCACTGGCTGCTCCTTATTCTTTTCCTTTAGTTCCTTTTCCAGCTCTGCTTGTTTTGTTTCAAAATCCTTTTCCTTTTCAATCCAAAGTCCTGCATATTTCCCCCATTGTTTTTCTTTTTCCTCAAATTTCAACAACCTTTCCTTACAATCAAATAGTTCAGTATTCAAAGATTCTTTTTCTTTCTCAAATTCTTCCATCTTAGAAGTTTGTATAAGCTGAGTAGATGGAATCTTTAGCTTTCTCTTTAGTAATTGAATTGCATTTTATTTATCATTTAACAACTTCTGTGCAGCAACTACCTTATCATTTTGACTATCTGCCACCAATAATTCCACTTGAAGCTTCTTAATCTACGTCTGGTGGGATTTATTCTCCACCTTCTCCTTTTTGAGTAAATATTTAACTCTTTTCTTACTTGATTGTAACTTTGACACCTGCAATGTTTCTTTTGTAATACCCCAGTTTTGACCCCATGATATTTTGACTGTACATGATGTATATATTGTAAAGAATCATGGCAAGGATCCCAAGGCCAAGGCCCTGACATTAATGGATGTTTTGTGATAGGTGATCTGGATGATGCCTATGGTTATGGTGTTGGTTATGCACATCATGTTTTGATATATCATGTAAAATACAAATTAATAAAAATACCACAACTAGCTATGGAACTGCAATGTAAAGAGATGGGGGCATGATTTCACAAAGGAACGGGGTGGGGGAGTTGGTCGCACCTCTAAGCCTATAGGGTTAAGCCAAATGTCAATAAGGGAACCTTGAACCCTCATCTACCTTCGTCCTCTATCCTCAAGAATCAATTCCTTCCAAAAATCAGATGAGGTAGTTAATGCCTTGGGCAGTGCAGGGCATGACAAACTACAATCTGTGCAAGCCTGTAGCCTGGGGATGAACGCTATCTTGTTTCTGCAGGAAGAAAGCAAATGATGCATGCCAGTCTATTAAGGATGGATTTCGTTTTGGGTTTTGTTCATGCTCCTTAGTCAGGAATTACTTCAAACCATTTCATCGCATTTCATCCTCGTCTTTCATCCACGCTATTATTCAGGCTCTGTAGATTTCCCATGCACGCTGTGCGGTTACCCTGTTGCATAACCGTTAGTTCTTTTTTGTGATTGCACATTTGTTGTTCAGCGATCACCATCATGGTCATTATTTTCTCCCAAAATAGGAATCTAATTGTCTTATTGAACAAGGGTAGAGAAGATCCCTCATTTTGTGAGAAAGAGAGCAGTCTTCTATGTTTTTCCACAGCGTGGTGTTTTCCCACAGTGGAATTCCTTGGTTTTACCGAGTCTACAGCGTGTTTCTTGTGTCACAACGAGGAGCCTATTTTGTTGGTTTACAACACTGTCATTGTGTGGTGTACCCTGGCTTGGGTCTGATTTGTATGCAAGACTGAGAAGTGGAAGAGGAGAGGAATGGGTTTGTTAACCTAGTGCAAAGAGGAACCTCAAGAAAATATAAGAATCGCTAGTAGATCCTTACTGCATGCCCTGAAGAGCACTAGAAGAGAGGCATAGCCTGAGGGATTGTTGAGTAGAGAAAGCGATGCTACCTTGTGTTGGGATGCAAGTAAGGCAGATGCCAGGCCAGATAGATCTTGTGGAGGTGTCCTTAGCTCCTGAGTTAGCCACTAGCTTATCCATTTTACCTTTCCACTACCTTAGTAGCCTGTAAACCAAAGGGAGATTGGATTGGCCTTGGGGCCCATTAACCCAATTGGATCTTTGTTGGCTAAGTCTTGGTTTGCATTGGCCTAGAGTGTAATCCTTGGTTGGACAGCTTGTTAACCCAGCTGTGAGAGATGGCTTGACCTTGGGGGCCTATGAACCCATATGTTGTCTTGGCTGGTCCTTAATGCAAGTGTTGGCTTGATAAGCCTGCAACCTATTAACCCAACTAGGTGTTGGCTTGGATCGAAAATATGGTAAGTCCAACTAGGTTTTGGCTTGAATGTGTGTTAAATATCTGGTCGTGTGTAAGTCTGATGTTCCCTAGTTCCTTGTGGAATCATGCCCAGATCAGGGGTGGCAGTGGTGTTGAGATATTAAAGAACATGTTTTCCTATGTTTGGGTGGAATGTTGCAGCTACATAGCTATTTGCAGGGCATCTTCATTCATCAAGATAAGTATCTCTACTATGTTGTTTATGCCATGTATAGTCTATGAATTGTTCTGTTCATGTCTAAATGCTTATTAATGATAAAGTAGAGGTTTTCTTATGTATATCTCCTACATTTTATCTATGTTTATGCCTTAGATGTTTGTATGCATTGTGTCTAAGTTCATGAAGTCTAGAAGCCTGTTACAGGGTCAAAAATGTAGCGAAGGTATGAAATATGGTGTTTCCATCCCTAGAAATATACCTAAGGGAAAGTCGAATAAGGCTAAGAATGGGCATTTTGATTCCCGATTCCCGAAGTCGGAAGTCAGAAATCGGAAGCCGGAAGGCGAAAAGTGGGAGGATAGCTAAAACCTCTAACTGAAATTGGACTTCAAATTTCTGAAGTCAGAAGTTGGAAATCAGAAGGGGGAAAGCGGGAGGATAGATGAAACCTTTAAGTAAAGTTGGATTTCCGATTCCCGAAGTTGGAAGTCGGAAATCAGAAGCCAGAAGTAGGAAGGGTGACAGTCAAACACCTTCTTCTGCTAGATTTCTGATTTTCGAGGTTGGAAATCAGAAGGCAGAAGACCGAAAGCCGAAAATTAGAAAGGTGACTGTTGGACATCTTGTACTATTGGATTTCCAATTTCTGAGGTCGAAAGTCGAAAAGGTCAATTTAGTTTGGAAATGGTCATTTTGGACGTAGAATGGGTAATTGATGGTCAAAATGACTGTAATAGTGGCTCTAAGCCAAGATGAAGGTTGGATTTTAGGTTAATTTCCATACCTGGTGTTTATCAGAAGAATAAAAGAGGTTCTTGCAGAATTTTTTTTAAATAATCCACATTATGGGGTATGGGGATGTTACATTGTGGTATCAGAGCTTATGGTTATAGCATTGGGCCTAGATGGGCCAGAAAGAGATAAGAATACCCTTTGATACCAAAATTGTAGTACACTACATCGTGGTATCATAGCTACGGGTTGCAGCATTGGGCCTTGATGGGCCAAGTCAAACAATTAACAGATATGTGGGTTGCAGTATTGGGCCTAAATGGGACGCGTGAATAGTTTCCAAAACTACTAGTTGCAACATTGCAGCTGAATGTGTTTTTTTTTTTAATTATCATGCATCTAATAGACATGTATGTTAACACGTTCTTGCAGAGTCGAACTGAAAGTTAAAAAAGGTGGGCTTTTTCTCAGCCATGAGAACCTACATTGAGAATGATGTACGATATCCCCATGGGTATGAGGAATATGTTATGGGTGAGAACGTTAGAGTCATAAATGATGAAACTAGGTCTAATTGAAGGAGATATCGAGATACCCCACCAGATTTTGTAGCCACCATGAGAAGCCTAAGGGTGGAAATTTAGAGTTACCGAGTAGACAATGAAAAATTGGTCGATGCTCAAGAAGATCAGTACCAGTTGAACGCAGCCATGCTGAAGAGTTTGAAATACTTGCAAAGAAATATGGACTCTGGGCATGGGACTGTAAATCCAAAAGGAAGTAAGAGTAGCACTAGAAGAAGGAAAATGACTTCTAGTGGGTCATCCAACTCAGAGGAATCCAGTGAGGGTTCAAGCTCTTCTTATGACAAAAGCAAGAGAAGGAGGTGCCCAAGGAATAAATCTCGAGATGAGTTTAAGAAGGCTAAGCCTCCTACCTTTAATGGTGAGATCAAGAACGATCAAGAAGTTGAGGCTTGGCTTTTGGGAATGAGGAAATATTTCCAAGTATACGACTATTCCGAAAATATGAAGGAAAGAGTTGACATCCTCAATATGAATGGAAGAGCATCCATTTGGTGGGAGCACCTCAGACAGGTAAAGAGGATCAGTGAAAGAAGACTTAAGTGGAAACAATTCAAGAAGTATTTCAAGCATAAATACCTCTCTAACAGGTATTATGATGACAAAATTAAGGAATTCCATGAGATGATATTGGGACAGCAGGCCATGGAAGAATATGCCAATAGGTTCATAGAGTTGTTAAGGTATGTTAGGTACATCAAATACGAGAAGGTGAAGATCCAACATTTCCTGAGTGGGTTACCTCAGTCCTACAAGGACCGAATTGAATTTGATGAGCTTAGAACACTGGAAGAAGCTATCAGAAAAGATAAGTACTGTTATGATTAAAAAAATCAAGCCTAATCATCAGAAGGATTGGAAGGAAAAGAATAATGAGAGGTTTGGAGAGAGAAAGAAAGGATTCAAAACTTCCAACTTCAGGAACCAACAACAAAGCAAACCATCACATACTATGGATCAACCATCCAGAGTGATGGGGGGGAAAGTCGAGGGATCCCAAAGAGATCAAAGAACCTCTCCAATGTTGGAGGTGTGGAGGACCCCACACGTGCAGGAACTGTCCTCATGAGGAAGGATATGTAAGTCCAGCTTACAACATCCAAGAAGCTAACTGCTAGACAAGTGGCCATGGAAGCCCCTAGGATTTATGCATCGTTAGAGGACCGTCAAGCAAATAGCCAGTATACTATGGTTTAGGTTCAAGATATGATTACTGAGCAATCTGTCTCTGCTTTAATTGACCCTGGTTCTAATCACAGTTATATTACTCCTAGTATTGTTGAATTTTGTGCTTTTAAGAAGTTAAAGCATGGTAATTCTTGGTTAGTTCAACTAGCCACTGGAACCAAGACAAAGGTAAGTGAGATTGTAGAAAAATGTTCATTAGAGATGAATGGGTTGGTGACTTATGCATATCTGAATGTTCTGCCACTTGGCTCCTATGACATTCTCATTGGAATGGATTGGTTAGAAGCTCATAGAGTAAAGCTTGACTATTACAATAAGACCTTTTAATGCATGGATGAAGAAGGACACCCAAGAGTGGTAAGAGGCATTCCAAAAGTGGTTTCCATTAAGTAGATTTCAGCCATGCAGCTGAAGAAGCTCTACAAGAAAGGTTTCCAGTTATATGAAGCCCATGTTTTTGAGGTGACAGAGAATGAAACTTTCGGGTTGGAGGATTTTCATGTGTTACAAGAATTCAAGGATGTTTTCCCTAATGATGTTCCAGGACTTCCTCCAAAGAGGGACATTGATTTTAGCATTGACCTTGTGCCAGAAATAGCACCAGTGTCTAAGGAACCCTACAGGATGAGCACACCTAAGTTGTTATAACTAAAGATGCAGCTTCAGGAATTGTTGGAGTCAAAGTATATCAGGTCGAGTGTGTCTCCCTGGGGAGCACCAGTCCTGTTTGTAAAGAAGAAAGATGGTACACTCAGGTTGTATATTGATTACAGACAAGTGAAAAAATTCACAGTGAAGAAAAAAAGTATCATTTACCTCGAATTGATGATCTTTTCGATCAAATGAGAGGGGCAAAGGTATTTTCCAAGATTGACTTAAGGTCTGATTACCATCAGGTAAGAATCAAGGATGAAGACATTCATAACAAAAACTTTAGAACAAGGTATGGACACTATGAGTTTGTAGTGGTACCATTTGGTCTCACAAATGGTGACTAGTTAAATTTATGTGCCTTATGAATAGTGTTTGTTCTTGTCTTCCTTGATGACATTCTTATCTATTCTAAGAATGAGGAAGAGCATGAAGAACACCTACGAATTGTTTTGCAATTGTTAAGGGAGCATAAGCTGTATGCCAAGTTGAGTAAGTGTGACTTCTATAAAGATAGAATTCATTAATTGGGCCACATCATATCAGATGAAGGCATATATGTGGACCCTAAAAAGATTGATGCCATCATGAATTGGCCAACTCCAAGGAATGTGACAGATGTAAGGTCTTTTATAAGACTTTCGTGATACTACCGGAGATTCATTAAAGGATTCTCCAGGGTTGCACATCCAATCACTTATTTGCAAAGGAAGGGGATAAAATTTGAATGGACACCTAGATGTGAGGAAAGCTTCCAGCAGCTAAAGCATCTTCTCACATGTGCATCCATTCTGAAGATTGTAGACCCAGAAAAGGACTTCGTGGTGTGTATGGATGCATGTGGTTAAGGGCTTGGAGGAGTTCTTATGCAAGACAACCATGTGGTATGTTATGAGTCTAGAAAGTTAAAATATCATGAGAAGAATTATGCCACTCATGAATTAGAACTTGCAGCCATAGTACATGCTCTCAAGATGTGGAGGCATTACTTAATGGGAAGATATTTGAGTTAAGGATAGACCATTGTGGTCTGAAATATTTGTTTGATCAACCAACACTGAATGCTAGACAATCTAGATGGCTGGAGCTTTTATGTGAGTTTGATTTTGAAATCAATCACATAAAAGGAAAAGAAAACAAAGTGGTTGATGCACTCAATAGGAAAGTGCATGAAATGCACATAGCATATCTTAGTGTTTGTCGATCATATTTGAGACAACTAATTGTGAATCATACTGTTGAAGATGATTTGTATGTGCAAGTCAAGGATAAATTGCAGCAACAGAATCTTGAGAAGTGATATGAGGGATATAAATTGGAAAAAGATGGAATTCTTACCTACAAGAACATAAATTATATTCCACAGGTAGCAGACTTGAGGAGAGTTGTTATGGATGAGATCCATCAAGCTCCATATTTTGGTCATCCATTATATCAGAAGACAATTGCTACAGCCAGAAAGCAGTATTTCTGGCCAGGAATGAAAAAGGATATTGCTGAGTACATTTCAAGGTGCTTGAAGTGTCAGCAGGTGAAGGTTGAGCATCAACACCCAGCAGGTTTGCTGCAGCCTTTTCCAATTCCAGAATGGAAATGAGAAGTCATTTCCATGGAGTTCATTACAGGTTTTCCAATGACTTGGAGACAACATGATTCTATCATGGTTGTGGTGGAAAAGTTAACAAAGGCATCACATTTTATACCAGTCAATTCTACTCGCAAGACTTATGACATTGAAAAAATATTCATGAAGGATATTTTCAAGTTGCATGGATTTCCTAAGGCAATAGTTTCTGATAGGTATGCCAAGTTCACTTCCAATTTTTGGAAGGGGTTGTTTGCAAATTTGGGTACCAAGATCAATTTGAGCACTGCTTACCATCCTTAGATTGATGGTCAGACAGAAAGGACTAATCAACTTCTGGAAGAAATGCTTTGCATGTATGTGATGGACAAGCCAACCAAGTGGGAAGACTACTTACACTTGGTAGAATTTGCATACAACAATGGGAAGCAAGCATCCTTGGGGATGATTCCATATGAATATTTGTATGGCAGAAGGTGTAGGAAACCTATGACTTGGGATAATCCTGTGAACAGGATTGTGCTTGGGACATAATTTCTCAAGGAGATGGAGCAAGAGGTTTCAAATATCATGTATAATATGAAGGAATCCCAGGACAGACAGAAGAGCTATGTTGATAAGTGCTTGAAATAATAGGGCCAGTTGCATATAGACTTGCATTGCCTGCTAGCACTAGAGCTCATGATGTTTTTCATGTTTCTTTGCTTAATAAATATGTACATGACCCTAACCATGTGATTAATTGGGATGTGATTCAGATGGATCCCAAGGGAGAGTTCCAAATCGAGCCAATGTGCATCCTCGACAAGAAGGTCACCATGCTCCGAAACTGAGCCATAGGACAAGTAAATGTGCAATGGGAGCACTATAGTCCTGAAGAGGCCACCTGGGAGTTGGAAAATGCCATGTGATTAACACATCCTTTTTTGTTCAATTCTACAGAGCACTGAGGATAATGTGAATGTAGCATTTTTGTTCAACTTTGTAAGCGCTGAGGATAGTGCTAATTGAAGGGGGAGGGGAATGTAACACCCCAGTTTTGACCCCATGATATTTTGACTGTACATGATGTATATATTGTAAAGAATCATGGCAAGCAGCCCAAGGCCAAGGCCCTGCCATTGATGGATATTTTTTGAAAGGTGATCCGGATGATGCCTATGGTTATGGTGCTAGTTATGCACCACATGTTTTGATATATCATGTAAAATACAAATTAATAAAAAAACCATAGCTAGCTATGGAACTGCAACGTAAAGATATGGGGGCATGATTTCACAAAGGAACAGGGTAGGGGAGTTGGTCAAACCTCTAAGCCTATAGGGTTAAGCGAGATGTCAATAAGGGAACCTTGGACCCTCAACTACCTTCGTCCTCTGTCCTCGATCATTAATTCCTTCCAGAAATTAGATGAGGCAGTTAATTCCTAGGGTATTATAGGGCATGGATGACTGCATTTTGCACAGGCTTCCAGTATGCTAAGGCCCACAACATGGGGAAGGATGCCATCTTGCTTCTTCTGGAAGAAAGCACGTGATGTGTGTCAGTCCGTCAAGGAAGGATTTCATTTTGGGTTTTGTTCACACTCCTCAGTCATGAATTCCTTCGAACCATTCCATCATAGTTCATCCCATTATTTCATCCACGCTATTGTTCAGGCTCTAGAGATCTCCTATGCGCGCTGTGCGGTTACCCTGTTGCAGAACCATGAGTTATTTCCTGTGATTTTCCATCTGTTGTTCAACGATCACCATCTTGGTCATTCTTTTCTCCCAAAACAGGAAGCTAACTGTCTTTCTGAGCAAGGGTAGAGGATATCCCTGAGTTTGTGAGAAAGAGAGTGGTCTTCTATGTTTTTCCCCAGTTTGGTGTTTTCCTGCAACGAAATTCCTTGATTTTACTGATTCTACAATGTGTTTTATGTGTCACAGTGAGGATCCTGTTTTGTTGGTTTACAACATGGTCGTTGTGTGGTGTACCATGGCTTGGGTCTTATTTATATGCAAGACTGAGGAGTGGAAGAGGAGAGGAATGGGCTTGTTAACCTAGTGTAGAGAGGAACCTCAATAAAAGATAAGAGTGGCTGGTAGATCCTAACTGCATGCCCTAAAGAGCACTAGAAGGGAGGCATATCCTAAGAGACTCTTGAGTAGAGAAAGGGATGCTGCCTTTTGTTGGGATGCAGGTAAGGAAGATTCTAGGATAGATAGATCTTGTGGAGGTGTCCTTAGCTCCTGAGTGAGCCAATAGCTTAGCCATTTTACCTTTCCACTGCCTTAGCAACCTATAAACCCAAGGGATATTAGCTTGGCCTTGGGGCCTGTTAACCCAATTGGATCTTGGTTGGATGAGTCTTGTTTTACATTGGCCTAGAGTGTAATCCTTGGTTAGACAAACTGTCAACCCAAATGTGAGAGATATCTTATCCATGGGGGCTTGTGAACCCATCTATTGGATTGGATAGTCCTTACTGCAAGTGTTGGATTGATAAGCCTGCAACCTACTAACCCAACTAGGTGTTGGCTTGACTAGACAGTCTGGTAAGTCCAACTAGGTGTTAGCTTGACTATGTGTTAAAGATATGGTCGTGTGTGAGTCTATTGTTCCCTAGTTCCTTGTGGAATCATTCCCAGCTTAGGGGTGGCAGTGATGTTGAGAAATTAAAGAACACACTAGCCTATAGTTGGGTGGAACGTTGCAGCTACATAGCTAGTTACATGACATCTTCATTCATCAAGATAAGTATCTCTACTATGTTGTTTATGCAATTTATTGTCTATGAATTGGTATGTTCATGTCTAAACACTTATTTATGATGAAGTAGAGGTTTTCTTATGTATATCTCTTGCATTTTATCTCTGTTTATTCCTTAGATGTTTGTATGCATTGTGTCTAAGTTCATGAATGCTAGAAACCTGTTACAGGGTAAAAAATGAAGATAAGGTATGAAATATGGCATTTTCACCCCTAGAAATCCTCCTAAGGGAATGTCGAATAAGGCTGAGAATGGACGTTTCGATTCCCGATTCCCGAAGTCGGAAGTCGGAAATCAGAAGCCAGAAGCCGAAAAGTGGGAGGATAGCTAAAACTTCTAAGCGAAGTTGGACTTCCAATTCCCGAAGTCGAAAGTCGAAAACCAGAAGGCAGAAAGCGGGAGGATAGCTAAAACCTTTAAGTAAAGTTGGATTTTCGATTCCCGAAGTCAAAAGTCGAAAATCCGAAGTCATAAGATCGGAAGCCGGAAGTAGGAAGGGTGACATTCGAACACCTTCTTCCGTTGCAGTTCTTATTTTTGAGGTTGGAAATCGGAAGGCGGAAGATAGGAAGCCGAAAATCGAAAAGGTCACTATCGGACATCTTGTACTATTGGATTTCTGATTTTCAAGGTCGGAAGTTAGAAAGGTCAGTTTAGTTCAGAAATGGTCATTCTGGACGCATAATGGGTAATTGAGGGCCCAAACGACTGTAATAGTGGCTCTAATCTGAGATGAAGGTTGGATTTTAGGTTAACATCCATACCTTGTGTTTATCAGAAGAACAAAAGAGGTTCTTGCAATAAATATTTTAAATAATCCGCATTATGGGGTATGGGGACATTATATCTTTTAACAAATCAGTATAAATAATATCACATGTTTCTTTGTGTATATGTATCATATTAGTTGTAGGGATGTTATTTAAATTCATCCGTAGTTCAACCACTTTATTTCCTATAGTCACTTCCAGATTCAATGTGTTTTTAGTCTGATCTCTAACAGTCACCAGGGATACATCTTGACTAGACATTTTTCTCACTTCATCATACAACTTCAATTTTTCATCAAAATTTTTTTCACCCACATCTTTATATCTGCATAGAAATTTAGTCTTGGCCTTATACTTACCTGTAGCTCCTTCCATAATTTTATCAAAGGTATATTCCTGGATTTCAAAGGTTGGGCCTTTGATCTTCATCTGCTTCTTTTTTCCTTTAGCCTTTGTGACCTGTGCAAGTTGTTGTCTCTCCTTTTCAATTTTTTGTTTCTTGGGTGTTCTGGCAGTGTCCTCTTCCTCAGTATCCATGGCATCTGAGAACTCCCTCTTACTTATTTTTTCATAAAAACTAGCCAATGGAGTAATATGAGTTGCTGCAAAAATAATACTAGAAATATCACAATGAGGAAAAGTTCTCCCTCGTGCATATGAAAGTGAATATTCTTGCATATTTTTTCCATTATTAACATCCTTGGGGTAATCCATCCAATTTCCTGCTTCAGACAGTACTGCCACCTTAGAATGCTCAAATGGTTTATTTTTATTTGTGTGTCTCCTATTTGAGATAATATGGTCAAGGTCATAATTAATAGAAGCTTCCAATGAAAATATCATTTCATTGAGCATGATTTCAATCATTGGGAGAGATGATTTTCTCTCGATGCCAAAAGGGCCTACTGTCCATGGAAACTTAATTTATTAAGGCTTCTTATAGCTCAGGAAATTCTCATCTTCAACTATCAACCTTTGTCTAATTAGTTCCAATGCAAACACTCTTACTGTCAAAAATGCTGGTAGCATATAGGGTTGATGAACAAACCCATATACCCTAATCACTGTGCCATGTTCAGATAGGAACCAAACTCCTCTTCTTTCAGGTGACAATTGTAATATTTCTTTCATTTCTGGTAATACTCTGGGTAGTATTTCTTGAAAGAAAACATTGTATACTAGTGCCATGAGAAAATTCATAAATTTACGATAATCTCTACTCATTTCATATGTTATAACCATCTCTGGGAGTTGTAAATTATCTTCATTGAATGTTAAAAATATCCTCAGCATAAAATATTGAAATCTAAAATTTCTTGTCCTGTTGAAGTTGATTAACTAAGAATGAATATTCGCAACTAAAAACTCATCAAATTTAAGACATGATGATTGCATGGACTTACTCAATTGCTCAGACTCTACTTGACCAATACTAAGGGTGAACATTAGAGTCAACAAGGGTTCTGTGATGTATTTATTCATATCCAACCCCAAAAAACTGACTTGCCAAGGTTATCAGAGACTGTGTTTCTTCATTAAGAAGGTTGTAGTCAATGGGAAAAGGGTGATTTAACAACTGACTATCCAGTTTTGAGCAAGCTTTGAGGAAAGTTTATTTTTGTTCGACTGGATATTCTCAAGAAATTTTGACTAGGTTTTATTCTTTGTATTCTTTAGACATTTGGGAAATATCGACAGGGTCTAACAGAGTATTTCGGATGACAAGGGAGTTTACTGGACACAACATTTTAGACTTAGATGCATCCATAATTACTCCCTCAGAAGGAGAGTAATTACTGGCGCACCACTCAACGAACTATGGCCAATTTAGGCTTTGTTCAATGGAAAAATAAAATAAATATGAACTGAAAACTCCATGGGTATGAATTCCTTGATCTTTGAGGATTTTCAACTTGTTTTTGGCATTTTCTACATTATCATTTAGTAAGATAGTGTTGAAAATTTTAGAATCTTTATCTTCAAGAAATTCTTCAACATTTTGATACTCAAGATTCTGAACCTCCAAATCTTCCTTTTCAACCATGAAATACTATTTCAATTAGAGAAATGAATCTACATGGTCAGCTGGCAGATGGTTCAAAGCTTTGTCCACGGTGGTGCCTTTTTCATAGTCTGAATTCTCATTTTCCAAATGCTTCAGAAAAAAAAATCGTCAAATCCACGTGCTTGTCCATATATTATTTTATTCTTCATATAGACTGTGCATCTTTTTCATTCAAATCTAATCTCACCCGTAGATCTGTTTTTCTTCAATCCGAGCCATTGATTTTTGATTGTTGGTTAACCACACTATCTTATTCCTGTTTATTTCACCCCTCTTTATTTTTCATGCAACTTTGGATACCAGAACAAATGTCTATCCTTAATCTGTAACTTCCACCAATCTAAGCCATCCATTTTGTTTTGTCTTAAACTTTGATTTCTAGTTATATGGCCTTCTCTATCCTCCCTATAGCTTCTATGCCCAGATTGATTTATGGTCATAGATCCATTTTAACTTAAATCTACACCCTTGATCACCTTTCATATGTACACTTTCCACACTCCTACCAAAAATTTCCTTCTGTGCACTTTCGCTTAGCGGAACTATTTTGAACCATTGACCTAATCTTAACTTTCATCTGAACCGTCGAAATGTGCGAACCATATTGGATTCCGCAAATTTCAACTCTGACTTTTATCCATGCAACTTCAACTTGCGCAATCATTCTCAGCCCTTGATCAAAAATACCTTTAATCACTGTCATTCAAGTTTAATGGGCCTACCATATTCCACAAATTTCAAAAGTGAATTTCTTCATGCATGATAAATCAACGGAATCATTCTCTGCCCTAGATTCATCCTCGACTTGATCTCCACCATTGAAACATGCACCCACTTTAAACCATTCCACATATTTGAAATGTGATTTTCCATGAGCACTTTAGATCAACACAATTCACCTCCGTTGTTGATCTAAACCATCTTCGATATCAGCCATTAAAACATGCAAGTGTTTAACCAATTCCACAAATATAAAAAATTACTTTTCATCATGCAACTTAGATTGGCGGAATGGACTTCCACCATCAATCTGATCTTTCTTTTTATCACCATCGTTGAAAAACAAGTCTCTTTACACCATCTCCCTGATTCAAGAACTCTATTCCACCTTACATGTTGAAACAACGAAACAATTCATAAATGTATATCTACTTTACCCTCCTTATCCAATATACACTTGTATCTGCAAGTTAATCTACTCCCGCCGCTTATCCTGAAATTCCTAAACCTTTTCATTTATATTCTTCATTTTCTGTCACTATACAACTTGGAACAAAATTTCTTATTCTCATGCATTTTTGAAGCTGAAAAACTAGAACTCGTCAATTATTATTTAACATCAACTTAGGAATAACCTTTGAAATACCTGTAGAAACTTATTAATATCCTCCATGGTCATATGATATAAAAATTGACATACCTTATTTCTCCTTACACTGTTTTATACCTCTCCAACAACTTAGCACAAAAATAGTGCTAACAATATAAACAGTGGACCGGGCCGTAACCGGTAAAAGACTTAAACATTTTTTTAATTCTATGGTAGTTGGGTTGCTAAATTGATGGTTTCCCCATACCAAATGGTGAACGATCTAGTTGGGATCGCTTACTAGGGAGAATCCCTACTATTGGTACCTGGGAATTTTTCAGGAATTGACAGTTTTGGTGCTAGAAGGAGGGCGGCCAGTGCATGGATGGCAGAGGAACTCCGTTTACAAGAAACTATTGGAGATACATCTGAAACTAAGTTTCTTGAATATCTCATTCTTCAAGAACAAGAGAAAGTAGCCTCTTATGAAGAAGGTTCGGAATTCCTATACACTGTTCAGTTTGAAGAAGACATACAAGATCTTACGTAAAAATCTTGGAGGATTGAAAGAAATTTCTCCATTACCAAGAAGGTAGGATTCCAAGAAAGTACTTTCTTATACTCAATATTCTATACTAGTGGAAAATTTGGAAGAGTTGGTGGATTTATCCATCCAAGAGATCATCCAACCCCTTGATTAGTTGGAACCTTAGTCTCCAAAGGTTTAGTCTCCGCTACATTCACCTCTGCAGTCTCCACCACAGACTCCTCGTTGAATTATGGTTGCTGCCAATCAACCAACATGGAGAGCCAAAACACCACTTAATCTGGATGCACCTATGCATGATTTTCCTAAACACCCAGAGAGAACACTACCAAAGTTTGACCCAGGAAAAGACATTTCTGCAGAATACCACCTGAAAAGTTTTTTCTTAGCTCTGGAACTTTTAAATATTGAACATGAAGATGTTGTATGCATACTTTTTCCACATACTTTTGAACCTAAAGAGGATTATTTGTTTTTTATTTTGCAACTCAAATCAATAAACAATTGGGACACCTTTGAAACAGTATTTAAGAAAAAATTTGGTATTAAAAAAACTCTAGCTACCCTTATGAAAGAATTGTTGTCCTTGAGAATGGAAAAGAAAGAAAAGGTTCAAGATTTAAACCAAATGTTTACTAATCATATGAGAAATTTTAGTGCTACAACCAAACCAGCTGAGGAGTTACTAGTAGAATATTATACCACAACACTATCCCCACAACTATCAATGTTTGTCAAGAGGGAAGTTAAGCTAATAGTGGTTGAAAATTTTGAAGAAGCCATCAAAGTAGAAGCTGATCTAGACAGTATAGCTAAACATACTTCAGGAACCAGAAGTAAAGACCATTAGCGGTAAAAAAACCTTTGTTGCTAACTTGAATTAAGGAATAACACTGGAATGAATTAGAAAATGTGGTCAAGATCGTACAAAATTTATCGAATAAGATAGTATATCTAGAAAAGGACAAAGAAGCTAGTTCATCGAAAAAACAGTGCAAGCCTTATTTCAAGAAAATGGAAGAAAGTGGCCAGTCTCAATCGCCTGTGTATAATTCTTTCATTTTTAACTTTAATGAGGTAGCCATGGGCCATTTTTGTACTTTCCATCAAGAACCTCATTCTGAAAATATTTTCCCACAGTAGATAAACTCAATGACTTTGGTTATGAATCAATTGTTAGATGCCCAATTAACAGAGCCTGGGGTGGAAGAAGAACAAACCAATGAACCATAAGAGACACATGAAGAAACCACAATGGTATTATGGTATTGTGTACCTACATTGGGACTAAATTAAGAGGATCCTACTAAAGAGATTCAAATATCATCAGTTAATGTTACAACCAGAAGTAAAGGACCGGTAATGGATGAAAGTTCGGTACTATCTAAAATAAAGAAGATGCAAGAAAACATGAATAAAATTATCAATACTATCCAAAAAACATCTAAGTCTAGTCCAGTAAACATAAGAGATAAAACCCAGTAGTCAGTAAGCCTGTAAGGAAAGTGGTAAATAAAACATATAGCAACAAGAAAGGTCTGGTAGAATATGATATGGGGCATGATATAGTAGAAGACATTAACAAAACAAAAGAAAATATTTTTCTATTTGAATTATGCAATTTTCCCCAACAAAGAAAGAAACTTTTGGAATCTTTTGATCCACAGCCCAGTAGTTCCCAAGAAGATGTTGAATCTAATAAAGAAATTAATGAAGAAAACATTAGAGGAAAATCTAAATCTCATACTTGGCCTTTTTTGTTATCCTTTGAGATTTTTAATAATAATGTACATAGCTTTTTGTTAGATTATGGGGCTTCATATAATGTCATGCCACTCTCAATATGTAAAAATATTAATGGTCAACCCACACCATCCTCATGTAGGATCATTTAATTGGACAGATATACCGTTAAGGTAACAGGGGAAATGAAAGATGTGTTGATTCGGTTATCTGTAGATGATAGAGTTTACCAGTTTATAGATATCATGGTAGTAGATATACCAAAGGCCTATGGGTTGATATTAAGTAGAGGTTGGTAAACAAAACTGAATGGGTACTTTGCAACTGGTTGGTCTCACATGTGGTTTCCATATAAGAATAGTCAAAACCATATTAAGGTAATGAGGGAACCACATATGAAGAACAATGTAACCCAGTTGGAAGGAAAGAATGAACATATAAAATTCTCATCTTCAGTCTTAGGTAATTACTTTTTAGAGCTTGAGCCATGGAATTATCAAGATAAAAAGTCCAGTTGTGAATCAGACACACAGTCCTATCTCCTTCAATTTTCACAGACTGGTGATATTAATTGTAATATAGTAAATTTAGTTTCTAACATGGGAACTAACACTAATCAGGTAGATTTAGAAGATAGGTTTTGGTTTTTATACTTTGATGGTTCCAAAACACAAGAGGGATTAGGATTCGGTTGTGTCTTGATTGACCCAGAAAAGAACAAACAATTTCTCTCTTGTAGACTAGAGTTTGAATGTGCAAATAATACTGTTGAGTATGAAACTCTAGTCCAAGGCCTGAGGAAATCCATTGAACTTAATTTAAGAACTTCAATTTTTTTGGTGATCCTAAGATAGTGGTTAGACAAGTTAGAGACACGATACATTGTTTATCACCACATCTAAAAAGATATCAATTTAAGTCAGTATTTTAATATCACATTTTAATGCTTTCAATATAAATTCAATTCCCAGATTACAAATGTTGCAGCTTATTTTTTAGTTGTTTCTGCTGCTAGGTTAGTGACTACTAATAACAAGTGTTATATTGAACTTATTTTCAAGACATCAGTACTAGATAATGTTACAAACCTGAGGGTGTTTGATGATGATGAACAAATTATCGATTTTCTGACAAATGATGAAACTTTCAAAGACTCTGTGACTGATGATGAAGAGCATCAAGCAAATCTACAAAATGGAGAAGTAACCAAAGGAAATTTCATGCCCAAAGGAGTAAGGACACTAGAAGGGATGTTTTATTTACATAAAAAATTCATAAAGCCATCCAATGTCAACACTAATAGTTCATCCATGCAATATGAACTAATTAACTTAGAGACAGAGGCTGAGCCCAAGTACGTGAACATGGGAAGTTGTTGCTCTCCCAGAGAAAGGAGCTGGTTTATCAATTTATTCTAGCAATATAAAGATATATTTTCTTGGAAATATGAATACCTAAAGACATATGACACATGTATCATTCAGAATGTTATTCCTATTAAAGCGGGCGTAAAACCATTCCAACAACAACTGAGGAAAATTATCCAAAGTTGGAACCTTTAATCCAAAATGAGGTAAAGAAATTACTTGATGCAAAGGTTATATTCAGAGTCCGACATTCAGAATGGGTAGCCAATTTGGTTCCAGTGAGGAAGAATTCGGGAGAGATAAGGTTATGTGTTGACTTCTGAAATCTGAACAGAGCTTCAGATAAAGACAACTATCTAGTTCCACCAATGGAACAAATTCTCCAGATGGTATCAAGTTCAAAATTGTTCTCCTTATTAGATGGATTTTCAAGATATAACCAAGTATTGGTGGTTGAAAAAGACAATCTGAAAATTATGTTTTGAACGAAGTGGGGAACATTTTCTTATAGATGAATGCCCTTTGGTCTCATAAATGCTAGAGCTACGTTTCAGAGGGAAATGGATATCACTTTCTGGGGATTGATCGGCCATAGTGTGGTGGTATATCTAGATGATGTGACAGTTTTCTCTAAGAAAAGGGAAGATCATGTTTTTCATTTAAAAAAAAAAATCGATCGTTGTATAAAGTACGACATATCTTTAAATCCCAAGAAAATCATTTTCATTGTTTTATAAGGAAAATTGTTAGGTCATATTATTTATAAGAAGGGAATATCCATAGACCTGGAAAGAATAGAAGTTATATCTCAAATTCCCTTACCCCATAATAAAAAATCTATGCAATCATTCATGGGTACAATAAATTTTGTTCGAAGGTTTGGACCAGAATTTGCACAAATCATGAAACCTTGGAAACAAATGGTGAAGCAAAGTGTGCAATTTAAATGCACTGATGTTCAAAAGGTTTCTTTTAATGACATAAAAGTAACAATATCTCATGCACCTTCTATAAGAATTCCTAATTTTGAAAAGGATTTTATTTTGTATACTTTTGCTTCAGATAACTCGCTTGCAGCAGTGCTCACACATAAGGGAGAATTGGGAGATGAGTACCCAATATAATTTATGAGCACCAGATTACATGGGGATGAATTGAATTACCTTGCTGTAGACAAACAAGAATATGTAGTTTTCAAAGTAGTGAAACAATTCAGACCTTGAATTTTGAAAAATAGAACCAGAGTAATCATCCCTCATCTAGCTGTTAGAACCCTCTTCGTACAGAAATAATTACGTGAACGAAGAGGGAGATGGGTGACAGCATTATAGGAGTATGATTTGGAATTCAAAATAACCACTATTATTAGAGGCCAAGGGCTATGTAAGTTAATTACAGAAGTTCATACTAATGAAGATTGTGATTGGGAAAATGAAGCAGAGTTAAACATGATTGATGTATGTCCTATTTTTACTGCTCTCAAATCTTGGTGTAGAGACCTAGTGCATTACCTCCAACAAGGATATTTACCGGAGCATTGGAACTCTAAGCAGCGAAGGGCGCTTCCTCTAAAGTCATCCTCTTACCAAATAATCAATGGAGTCCTTTTCAGGAATAAATAAAGTGGAGTATTCCTAAGATGCCTCGAGCAAGAAGATGCTTCCAGATTCATTAAGGAATTGCATGACGGCCCTACTGGAGGGAATTTATCTGGAGATACTAGCGCTCACAAGGTCCTCAAAGCTAGCTATTATTGACCAACATTATTTAAAGATTCTCATGCTTATGCGATAAAGTGTGACGTATGTCAAAGAAGCGGTGGAATATTAGCAAAAGTAGTTGTCCCATTGCAACCTTTCATTATTTCAGATCCTTTCGAGCAATGGGGTATAGACATCATTGGGGAGATTAATCTGAATTCTTCACTGCAGCATAAATATATCCTCACATCTACATATTACTTCACGACATGGGTAGAAGTGGTTCTGCTACGCAAAGTAAACGAGGACGTGGTCATCAACTTCTTACAAGAAAATATTATGACCAGGTTTGGGGTTCCAATTTCACTTGTTTTTTATAATACGTCTTATTTCTCATCCATTAAGATAACTGAATTTGCTTGTGAAAAGGGAATCAAATGACATTATTCCTCCAATTATTATCTTCAGGGAAATGGGTTAGCGGAATCAACAAACAAAAATATTATCAGAATTCTAAAGAAGACTGTTATTGAAAATCAAAGAAGTTGGCACACAGCACTTCCCAATGCACTATGGGCAGATAGGGTCACCCCAAATAACTCCTTAAGAGTGTCCCCTTATACTCTAGTTTATGGGAAAGAATTTATTTTACCCCTAAACATTCTGCTTCCATCCTCTCAGTTAGCTGAAGCCTCACGAGGATCCGGTAGTGAAGTTTTACAAGCTTGTATTAACAATTTGATGAAACTTAAAGAGTCCAGACTTAAGTCTAAAGAAAGATTTAAACAAAAACAAGAAATTGTCAAGAGGTGGTTTGATAAGCGAAAATCTAGAAAAGGGAATTTTGAGATAGGAGACTTGGTTCTAAATTGTGATCACCCGCATGACGAGAAGTGAAAACATACCAAATTTCAACATCTATGGGTTGGCCCCTATCACATTGTTGAGAAGCTATACCCTTCAACTTATAAGTTGAAATATTTACAAGGGCAGGAAGAGAACCTTCCTGTTAATGACCTTATTCTCAAACCATACTTCACCTAGTTCTATTAGGATTCCTGTTGTACATAAATAAACCCTTTCTTTTATTTTCTTGTTTTCCTTCCATTTGCTTTATTTTCCTGATTTACTGTAGTTTATTTGATTTTGTTTTAGAATAATCCAACTCAATTTTTGGTGCTTGGGGACATAGGGATCTAAATAATTGCAAAATGCTTTGAAATCCAAGAACTACTTATTGGTAGATATATGCAAGATTTTGATCTAAGATGATATTCTTTAATTAATAGACTGTCGAAAGGGAAGCTATTTCGAGAACACATTGAATTCTTTCTTAACCCTGAAAAATAACTGAGGTGTATGAAGTCTAGAATACTATCTTGGGGCTCTATCCACCTTCACACTAATATATGTCCTAGGAAAGGAAGCGGAATAGACAGGTGTATTCCATTCAAAATAATCCCATGCCACAAAATGAAATCCAAAGGCTTAAGATAAAGAGTAAAAATTCCAAAACAGGAAATATACATCAAGAAGATATACTGAAGAAATAAATTAGTAAAATGAATGGATTTCTCAGAAAGGTTCTTCTCTGTCCATGAGTTGAAACAAGTCATCACTCACAAAAAAGGACATCATGGATGGAAGAACCTAAATCAATTTCTCAAAGTAAAAGAATCAATCAAGGAAGACTCGAAAGACAAATGTCTTTAAGCATAAAATGAATGTGAATGGCATGGGAATGAGGAACAAATGAATGCATCTGTATAACTCTGCCCCGATCATGTGGTGTCATATCCGGAGGCAACCAAAGCCATAGGTAAAATGAATCTCACATTTTGGTCCCAAGAGAGTTATCAGGACTTCTAATCCTGGTTACTCTACCCAAAAAGACTACAAGCAATGTGATCCACTGAATTTTACATCCTTGGAGAAGTCTAGCTTCTTAAATGATCTTCAATGAGACCCAGAATAAGTTGCTCTAATCAAGTACCATGTAGCATTTTTTGTTTCAAAAAGATAGTTTTTCACAAATATGTGTTCACCAGCTAGTCACCAATTGTTGCTGCTGCAATCGCTCCCCTAAAATTTTATAATTTTAGGGCCCCTCCTTAGAATTTTGGTTTTAAGCATTCTTTAGAACTGATTCTACTCTTTGATTTTTTTATTCTGTAACTTAGTTTTTCTTTGAGCAATCCAGAAAAGTTTTTTCACTAAGTTAGAAAACTCAGCTTCTTCTTTCGACGTGTTGAAAGAACTCAGCGAGTCGAGCCAACACATCGGAAAAACTCAAATTTTATGTCCGACGCACTTGAGCTGATTTTTGTTTGGTTTGACGAGTCTTTATCGAAAACATTTGATGATTTTCTGCTTACAGTGTCGGAGGAACTCATGATTTTGAGCCAACACTATCGGAAAAACTTATCGTTCCTTTACGACGGTTTTATCGGATGAGTTTTTTGTGTTCATTGGAATATCCCACTGATTTTTTTCAATGGTGTCGATGGAACTCAGGGTTTCGAGCCGACATTTTCGGTAAAACTTAGATTTTTTGGCCGACATTTTCTCATCGAAACACATGTGCAAGTCGTTCCGACGAGGCAGTTTTCAGAAGAGTTTGTTGATTTTTTGTCGACAGTGTCAGCAAAACTCAACCTATGCAGCCGACACTGTCGTGGATGACTCAAAATTTGATTCCAACGCATTAACAAACTTAGGGGAGTGCTTCTGATGAAGTTCAAATTTGAGCGCTAAATGGCGTTTGCAACCTCACGACATTTATTTTTCTAACCACAGCATTAATTGTTATTTCAATGTTTTTCTATATATAAAACACAGTAATTTTTGTGGATTGTTGCCACAATATTGTTTTGGACACTTCCAGTCATCATTAGACACTTGGAACTTTCAAATTTCCTCATCGATCACCATACCTACACCAACAGTTGCCAGGTAGGCCCTAAAACTTATCTTTGTCCCATGTTATTTTAAAATCTTGAAATAATTGCACTGTTGGAGGTTTAGGTTTGATGTGGTAGGTTGTTTGTTGTCTCTATCCATGGCCTTGTGTTAAATCCAAAACCTTGGCCCATAGGGTTTCCAATTAATTGGTCAACCACTGGGGTATTCCCTAGCCTGGTTCTAAGAAAACCCTTCATCTCCCTGAGTGTTTTTACAGCCTTCTATTCGGGTCGTCATGGATTTTGTCTCCACCTTCATCGCGTCATTTGATTTTTTATTCAAGTTGTAGATATGTGCATGTCAAACCTCTGGGTTTTTATGATGAAGTTACAAAAAGTCGGATGTTTCACCGACTGCGCCTTGTTTGGTTCGATTTTGTATGCGGTGGTAGGGAAACCTTTGGTGGATTTTCACTTTGAGTACCACTACATTTTAAAGCTTAGTATTAGGGTTTCAATGTGATTAGTGTTTCCATACTTAAGTTCATATCTGTCAAGTAAGGGGTTTTTTGCGGGATTTAGGTTCAAATGAGGGTTTCAAGGTTCCCCCAAATTCCCTCAGTTTCGAGTCACGGAACCTTTGATGCATTTTTCTTTCACCTTTGCGGAAGATATATCTTGATGCTTTATAATAAGGGATGAAATAAGATTGGTAAACTTCGACATAATGCAGTTATAGAAACTAATCAGCTTCTAGAGTATTGACTTGTTCAGTAGCACAAAATGAATGTATCATAACAAATATCTCACTCCCAAAGTAACACTTATAGCTGCGTTTTTTAGTTCCATTTAAACTTATACCAAAAATATACCTTTGCTGCAAGTGTAAAATGACAGGACAATCTTTGGGAGATATTTATCTACCTCACAAAGTTACTTTTGAATGACAAATGATGAACTAGTAAATATATATCTGTTATCCTCTATCATAATAAACTATAACTGCAATCTTACTCTTTGAAAGAAACAGCGGTTTTTTAACATTGATATCTTAGCTTCTCATTTCGGTATTTCCTGTTGATAAAAATGCATGTTGTTTCAATCACATCAAATCATTAATATCACTAAGACATCTCTTGCTATGATCATGCTGCATTTTTAGTCCTCACCTCACACCATGCCGAAGAAGAGCGGAAAGAAAAAGGCTAAGGCCACCGAAGATGATTCAAACACGGAGGTAATGCACAAGATTGAAATCATATATGAAGACACCAAGGCTGTCACAGGAGACAAACAAGAGTTTAAGTGGGGTCAAATATATCATATGATCAAAGAACATAATTTCCCTGATGTAGGCCTGGAAGACATGCCTTTATATGAAAATATAGGAAAATCAGGAATCACAAAGGAAGCCACGTGCCTAGAGCTCTTCCCGTGTGCTGAGGTAATTGGATGGAGCCTACCTCGAACAGACCCGACCACTATGATTATTTCCAACACAAAGGGCAAGCCTTTGCTTCCTTCACTTCGACATATATAACCAAGGCCTGCAAATTACCCACCCCACGGGTTATGATGACAGATGACTGGGTGAAAAGTGTGAATTTAGATGTTTTTAATGTGTTAAATGGATGATGGTAGAAGGAAAGAAACTACTCCAAAAATCCACTGGTGAGTACGAGATTGAAATTTTACGAACCCCTTACAAGGTCATAGCCCTAATGCTAAACAAAATCTTTAGCTGGGAAAATGGGAAATTTTACAAGTTAGGTTGGATCCCATTGATATACCATGTGTCCTTGGAAGGAACCATTTTTAACTAGGCAGATATTGTATCAAGCAACTTGTTGTCATGTATAGTTGCTACATAGGGAGGCCTGACTCAGACAAAGTCAGAATTTTACATGGGCTCTTACTTGATCGATTTCATTTTATGCCTACACCAATTCCCAAATATCTATTGTAATTGGGATTGCACCAAGACCCCCATCTATGCTTCCTATAAAATTATTTGGGCACACAAATATTAAAGCTTCTACAAGCTCATATGCAAAGAATTTATGATGCCTTTGCATGAGCTGATTTTTCTCAAAGAGTGCAACTGTATGTCTAAAGGTGCAATGGAAATCATATGTGAGTACGCGGATTATTATTTCTCTAAGGAAGCTACTTATCTAAGGATGTATGGAGGATCTAGAGCCCTGTCTATGATGCCTAGGTATTCCACAGACTACATAGTCCACAAAGAAGCAGTTTGACAGCTATTTATAGATGGAATAGGCAATTTTCCTATTCGACGTGAAGAAGGCAGTTTTTCCACCACTTCCTTTCTGCATAGGTAGTTATAAATTCACGAGGGTAAAGAATGCATTAGAATTTGTGAAAGATCTAAAAAATTTCCACTTTGGGGAAAAGAGTTTCCACAGAAATGACTCTTTTGACAAGTTTGCAAACCATTGTGCATCTATAGGAGTTCATTTTGAATACTCTCATCATTTTGACAAAGATGAGGTGACATACAGGAATGCCTACAACATTACTTCTCTAAGTAAGCAATTCAAAAAGAAGATCAAAACCAGTGGAGGAAAAGGTAGTAGAAGCACAACAAAACATCAAAAGCAGCAGGAAGAGGCTACAAGGAAATGAAAAGAAGATGCTCGAACGCTACTAGAAGAAGCTGAGAAAAAACTAGCCGAAGAGGCGCAAAGGAAAAAATAAGAGGGATAAATATTACAAAAATAATTAGAAGAGAGAATGCGAGAAGAAGCTAAGAAAGAAGTTGAGGAATTGAGAAAGAAAGAACAAGAGGATAAAGATAGAGAGGATTTGGACCAGGACACTGCTCAAGACAATCTGATGGATCCTCCTTCTTCATCAAGTGGCACAATCACAGGCGGCCATGTTCCTCTTGCATATATTGGATTGGTTCCTTTCACTCCATCCAAGCATCATGCAGTGGCATGCTTGGACACTATATTCTTCGACAATAATAGGAAAACCATTTTTAGAAGATCGAAAAAAAGGTTAAAGATCCGTACACAACCTGACGTAATCACAGTGACTGAGAAAACTGTTGTTGAAAAAACCAATCAAGACCTCAAATTCCTAGCATTGGTCAACGTAGTAACCGCTCAAGGGAACACTGATAATGTTGACAAAATGATGGAAGATGCATATCATTATAAAGAAAATATTATTAAAATGAAAGACACTATAATCAAAGAAAGAGGGGAAAGTTGGGAATTTAAAAGGAAACATGAGGCAACTCTTTCAGAATTTGAAAGTCTCCAAAACGCTTATCAAGATTTAGAATTGGAAAATGATGCACTCGAGCTTTCGGTTACAATCATGGAAGGGGAGAAGAAATATATTGAAGAAAATATTTTGGAATTAGAAGCACAAAAATCTGCAGCAAACAGACAAACGGGGGAGCTAATAACCCGGGTAGAAGAGTTGGAGGTACAGAATATATCACTGGAGACTCGACTTAAGACATCCAATGAAAAGCAACATGATATCACTCCCTTCCCTGATCAATCCTGCCTAATCCAGAGGAACATTCATCAAGTTCAACTAAGTCTCATAGAGGAGATTTATAAGGTCAAGCAGGCAAAGAAAAGGTTGAATGAGATAGTAGAGAAATCACTTAGTTTCAAGGAATGACTACTAGAATTCGGCAAGAAGTTTCAAAGCCAGTTGACTTGGGTAGAAGCCAATTCGACTTTTCTCGAGCACTTGCCTCAAAAGACAGTCGTAGGATTAAAGATAGAATTGGCGCTCTTGGAATTTCAAAGGAAATCTTCTGTAAGATTGAGCAATGGAATTGATAAGACTTTGGGAAAATGTACATATTTCTACAAAAAAATGCATCTTGTTCGTAATAAATGCCAGATTCTTTCGGCAACAAGTATCAAAGACTTCCCAGATAAAGATCAACATCTAAATTTCCTACAAGACAGGTTGCTTGAAGACGACCAATGCATTCTGAAGATGGAGATCATAAAGGAATAAGATGTTAAAACTTGGATTGCACAAGCCTCCATCAGCAACCATATATTGGAAGATATATACAAGTTGTCTCCACCAAAAGTAATAGACGTGGAGTCACAGCTGGTTGTACATGAAGTAACTTTGAGATTGCTGGAGCCAATATATTATCGAACCATTTCAGAAGAAGCTAATGCATGGGATGATTACATTTCTAGACCAGGCAGGTCTACGTGATATTTTTGTCTATTCTGTATTTCGTCACTTTATGTAATTTATTATTATTGTTTTCTTTTCCAAGTGCAAGACACTAAAGGACAAAATTTTGGAAGTCCTAAGGTCAGGAAAGTTCTAAAGTCAGGGGAGTCAAGAATTCATTTGAAATTGTATTATAAATAGATGTAATAGGTAGAATAGAAGGACTTTTCACTAGCGCAAGCATGTTGAGTTATTTGTAAGAACTACTTTTTCTACAAATAAAGAAGAACAAATTTTGCTAGGAGAGGACTGCACATTATTTTACATAGAGTGCGTGGAATGCAAATGTGGAATTATTTATTTTTTAGATTTCGTGCAACTGTGAGATTGTTCTGACCTCATGAATGATTTCTTTAATGATGAATTATTTTGTTGTTTATTTGAAATATTGTGTATATGTTGAGTAATGAATGCTTTACTATAGCAAATCTATCTTTGTTAATCTTTCTGTTGTAATTATGTGCATGGAATTAAAACAGCTATCTATAGAATTCAATATGGATCATTATAGTACATTACTCTCTTTCTTTTAAAATCTGCTCCCTTGGGGATATGATAGATTAGTTTAGAATAGACTATAATACATTAGATTTGCTTAATTTAGAAGTGGTTGATGAACAAGATTTATGTAAGGCAAGAGGTAGGAACCTACGTAGCTCTTCAGAGGTTCTTATTTATCAGTCACTTGCATTTAGCTTAGGCATCTGCATTTCATCCTTAAAACATAAAATCATATAAATGGTGGAATGAGCCGCAACCGATAAAAGACTTAAACATTTTTTTAATTCTATGGTAGCTGGGCTGCTAACCAAACAAGTTCCCCATACCAATCGGTGAACGATCTAGTTGGGATCGCTTACTAGGGAGAATCCCTATTGTCGGTACCTGGGAATTTTTTGGGAATCAACACCATCTAAGCTGGAGATTAAAGAGTGTTAGCACAATCAAGAGATTGCAAGTTCCCATTCTTTGTTTGCAAGTTTGATAACAAAAATTATTCATCTCATAGTACTTGTTGTCTAAGTTAACTATGATACTTCCAAAATGGTCTTGTCTTTTTCCCTAAGGAATAATCCTGTATGATGAAAAATTATGTGGAGCTAAATCATGATATAGAACTATTATATGGGATACATTTATTTATGGACTCACCAAGAAAACAATAGATTTTCAAGAATTTTTGTGATTATCCCATGAACAATGTTTCATCTGTTCAATGTATTTTATTTCAGACCTCACTCATACAATGTTTATTTTTCTCATTTCATTGATATCAATAAAACACAACTTTTTCAATCATATATCTTTATTTTGTATTTTTTTATTTCGTGTTTCATGTTATCTTCTTATGAAATATCTACTATGCAACTATCGGATTGTCTCTCATTGCATAATGAGTATAAACATAATGAGTATACTCATTATGTTGCATATACTCATTATACTCATTATCAACACAGCCTCCACTTTTAAGAAAATGTTGTTTTAAGTTGATCTTAAGTGCTTTACTGGGAACCTTGTCCATGCATTCGTGTTTTTTTTAAGCAAGACAGGTGCAACTTGCTTAGGCATTTATCTTGACCTATTTTCAGCCTAAAATGTGTGCTTTTCCTAAACTAATTGATCATATTTTGGTGTATTATTTTGGATGTCTTTTGATGTTATACTGAGGTCTATTTTGGAATGAGGATAAATATATTTCCTTGGGAGGTTATTTGTTGATTTTATAGATCTATTACCGGCTAATTAGTGTACATTTAGTGGAAGGAGTTTCATTTCTTTTGTTATGATATACTTGGGTTATCTAGAGTACCTTGATGGGGTCTCCTTCCAGTGCTTTTGGTATGTTATATTTAGAAGAAAGTTCTTTTCCCAGTGATTTTCATGAGACATGTGATTTTATGAAGATTTGTTCATCACTTTTTGGGAAGGATTATTATTGTCACACCTTGTGCTTTTCATTTGAGGATTTTCATGTAATGATTCTAGAACATATTAATGCATCTAAGTTAGTAGATATTATATTCAGATTTTGAGGATTTTATTTCAGTTTTTTGGAAGAGGATACTCTTAGCATGTTTTGATACTTTTCCTTAGAGGATTTCCTTTCATACTATGTGTTTTTATGGGTCTAAACTAGGTGCTTTTGTGAAAGATATTTTAAGTAGTTATGAGGAATAATATTAAAATCAAGTAAGGAACTGTTATAGATGGTTTAGTTTTATTTTTCAAGCCATAAATGGATAAATGGAAACTATCTTTTTCCAGATTTGGATCTGCTTTTTGAAGTCTATGTATGCTATTGTTGATGAATGAAGGTGCCTTCTTGGATATTTATGCCATCTATTGGAGCACTTCTTGCATTTCACTCTCCTCAATTGAATGCAATATTTTCAAGAATATTGTTTGCTTGATTTGGAAAAATTATGTCTCAGGCTTTTGTGCTTTTCACTTGGAGGTTTCTCTCATGATTGAGTAAGGATTAGACCACCCAGAATTGAATGATTTCCTTGTACTAATTGTTGATGTAATTGTAACTTCGGAATGTATTCATCCATATATATTATGTATTGTACCACAGTGTTTATTCTGGGATGTGTCTGTAATGTAATTGAGTCATGTCATACCCCAATGTTTATTCCAGGAAGTTTCTGTAATTTAAACAAGTCATGTCAAGTCATTGTTGGTAACCCTCCTATTGGTCAAGGGTTAAAGTCCCCGCAGTTGTGGGGCCCTAGGGTTATTAGACTATCCTAGAGAAGTCGACCCTATGTGAGTCATTGTAAGTCAGGGAAATAGTCCCCACCGTTGTGTTAAGGATAAACCTCCTTGTTGGTCGGAGGAGGAAAAGTCCCCACAAGTTGTGGGGCACTAGGGTTATTAGACACTCCTAGAGATGTCGGCTCTAGTAAGTAATTGTTAAGTGAGGCCGACATGTTGGAGTGGATTTCAAGTGAATGAAAGAATATAAATAGAGAGTGAGCCTCTCTATTTATCACACACACACTCACTCATTGGGGTGCATGAGTGAGAGGAGGGATTGTTGGGACAAGAGAGAGAGTACTATTGTCAGGAGATCATCTTTATGTTTCCGGGTTTTACTTTTGGTGTTGATTCTATCTCTGAGGAAGTTGTGGGGTTTTATCCTTTATGGTTTCCTCGAGGAAAATTCTTTGTGTCTCTTATCTCTTGTGTTTTATTGCTGTGCATGTTATTCTCTCAGTTAAAGATCGTAACATCATAATTTTAGCTTGAAAGATAAAAATCTAACATGGTATCAAAGCGAACCTGAGAAGAAGACATTGTGCAGTTGTAGACACTAGGGATTCTTAATTTTTGGGTCACTCTCCACAATCCATCAGCAAACGTATGCTAGGATGACTCTCCATTGAAGGTCGCATCTTTCTGTCAAAGCAGAATTCAATTCCAAGAATTTTCAGTTTTCGGTGCGGGAAATTAGGGCTTTCTAGAGAAGAGGAATTTTTTAGCGAGCCCAGCATAGGATTTATCTCCTCATCAAAATCGAAGTTTATATACCTGGAACAATATTTTTGGTTGGGTATAACTCCAGGAAATTCAAACCCTAGTTTGACCCCAAGCTGGAAAAACCCTAAAATACTAAATTTGATAAGTTTTGGTACATTCGATATATCTCAGTATTGGAGAAGTATCAAGAGCTAAAACTTGCAAAGGCAAAATAAAAAATCCTTATTTATACTGTGTCCAAAATTCAGCCTCATATTCTCTATATTATGGGAGATATGATCCCTCCCAGTTAGGGTTCCAACCTCTTCTAGAATTCATCCCTAAACAGGACACCTAGGGATAATTGTTATATCTTGGGCTACAAAGGTCCAAATAAAATTTCTGAAGATGTTCTAGAATGGGAATAGACTATAATTTCTTTGGTACATGTTTTAGACCTAGAATATGAAACAGTGACATGAGGCAGTCCATACAACTTCATTGTGCTGAACAGTTCTGTAACAGGTCACCTTGGGAAAATGATCATAAGTCCCAAGTGGTGAAACCAATTCTGATGAAAAATATGGTGTTTGAACAGGTACATATGAGGATACCTTAGTGTGAATTTTCATACATAGAGGAGCAGGAATTTCAGAGATACCATAGAAACAGTAACAGGAATTTATGCAGAAGAAATTGGAAAACTAGGGCTTCCTGTTCTGGGAGCTTCCCTCCACTGTTTTCAGAAAAGGAGTACATTGGATAGCTCAACTTGAAGAGATCTATATTTCTATCCAATCATATCTGAAATATTCCAAGTTTTGAAAATCAGGGTTTCTCTGACAAACCCTAGATCAGCCAGCTCCGGAACCAGGACGGACACCTCAAATCGGTAAGATCTAATCTTTTGATATTTCCATTTGAGGTTCTCATTTCAAAGTGATCTATCACATCATCTTGATGATAAGCTTGGTGAAGTTGAAAAATTTCAAGCATGGAAGTACTTGATCTCTTTGAAGAAAATGAATTGGACACCTACATAAGAAGAGAGGTTCCAGTTCCGGAGGGAGATGAGGCTCAAAGCCTTACACAAGAAGAACTTGGTCAAGGCCAAGAAGGTCATTATTGATTCAATCATGGATCACCTTGTACCACAAGTGTCTTCCCTAAAGACACTGAATATGTTTGATTCCTTGACCAAGCTATTTGAATGGAAGAACATAAATCAGAATATGACTTTGAGAAAATAGTTAAAGAATGTGAAGATCCAGAATGCAAAGACCATACAGTCATACTTTACGGGGGTCTCTCAAATCAGAGAACAACTTGAAGCGGTAGAATAAGAAGTGGAGAATGCATAAATGGTGATAACCACCTTGAATGGCCTCCCAGGATCATGGGATTCACTCATTCAAAGAATGTGTGCTAGAAGGAAGTGATTACTTTCAGCAGACTCTAGGAAGAGCACACACAAGAAGAAGCCCAACTAATAATAAGATGGGAGCAACTGAAGATCAAGCTCTCACCATCCAAAGAATATCCATCAAGCAATGAGGAATATGAAGAACTCAACTCTTGAAGAACCTCTTATCGACCTTAGCATTTGGATAAGAAATGATGCTATTATGAATGAAGAAGATGATGAAGCTGAAGGCTCAAGAAGGAGTCTACCCATGAAACAAATAAAGATAAGTATTCAATTGTCATTTCATGATATTGTTTTGTTATGCATTTGTTTATATTCAGTTAATGTATTATGCATGATAGAATGTTTGCATTAATTAGCATGAGGATTCTCACGAAAAGAAGGCATAGACTACGAAGAGACATTTACAGCCAATGGGAGTTGAGACACATGACATGCAGAATCATGTGTGAAAATGAAAGAAGTCCTTGTATGAGCTCAGAAGACACCCATGGGATAACACATACATGAGGAGCTTGATGAAGATCTGAACCTTTGCTACAAGGTTGATAAAGGATAACGAGCTCACAGATGGGTGCGAAAAGAACTTTTGAAAAAGTTTAAGATAGAGGATCTTGGTATCCAGTGATCCTAGATGGATACATAGAATATTAGTAGCAGAGGAAGCTACTTGTCACTCCAGTATAGAATGTTTCAGTGCATAGAGTACGGAAGATAGAGGGAGTATGATGCTTCAGAGGGAGTGACTGTAGAATATCCTAAGGTTCGACATGGTACGACAAGATGGATAGATTACTGATGATTCTAGGCTTTACTAAGAGTAAAGTGGATTCCAACCTTTGCTTCAAGGTTGAAGGCGAAAGACCAGTGATGCTCCTGTTATGTGTCGATGTACTATTTTATAGGCATGGAGGTGTGGTAGAATGCAGATGGAATCTTCCTCGGATAAGGGAAGTATGCAGTAGAGTTCCTGAAGAGGTTCAAGATGATGGACTGCAAGTACATGACCATACCTATGGCATCGAACCTGAAGCAATTGAGTGTTGCTTCATCAGATTCAGTCGATGCCATGATGTATTTTCAGATGATGTACCTGATGAACACGGGACCAGATATTTTCTTTGTTGTGAACACCTTGAGCCAGTTTCTGATAGATCAGAGACATGTTCACTTGATTGCTGCAAAGCATATTCTGAGGTACCTTAGGGGTACAATTGATTATGGGCTCAAGTATGAGGCGAATCAAAAGATTAACCTGGAGGGTTATGTTGATTCAGATTGGGCAGGCAGTGCCATCGATAGGAAGAGCACTTCAGGGTGTTGCTTCATTATGGGATCAGGTGTGATCTCTTGGTTTAGCAAGAAGCAATCCTTTGTGGCACTGAGTACAGCTGAAGTAGAGTATGTCGCAGCTTGTTCAGCTAGTTATGAGGCAGTATGGCTGAGGAAGCTACTGTCTCATTTATTTGATCTCTAGCTAGATGCTACTTGTATACATTGCGACAACCAGAGTTGTGTGAAGTTGTCGAAGAAATCAGTGTTCCATGACAAGTTGAAGCATATCGATATCAAGTATCACTATATCAGGGATATGGTGCAGAGAGGAGAAATGAAGCTCCAATATGTTGCGACAGAGGAACAGATAGCTGATGTGTTGATGAAGCCATTGACTAGGGTGAAGTTTGAGTACTTTAGGGAGAAGCTTGGTGTTCTCCAGATCGAGGTTTCCTCCAAGGGGAAATGATGAGACCTAGATCCATTCTGACATGGTGAGAGGATTGGTTCCTTCCATGGTCAGATGTAAGGGTTGAGCCATTCTGTCATGGTGAGAGGATTGGTTCCTTCCATGTCAGATGTGAGTGCTGAGCCATTCTGATGCGATTGTAGGATTGGTTCCTACATGATTAGAAGTAAGCGCTGAATTCCATTCTTGGAATGGAGGCACCTGGTCAGTTACCAGGTAGCTCAGTCTAGGACTGGGAGCCATTCTGATATGACTGTAGGATTGGTTCCTACATGATCAGATGTGAGTGCAAGCCCTTCTGACATTGGCTGTCAGATGTAAGTGTAGAGCCCTTTCAGCATGAAGGATTGGTTCCTTGCATGGTCGAAAATAAGTGTCGAGCCCTTCTGACATTGGTTGTCAAATGTAAGTGCAGATCCTTTCAGCATGGAGGAGTGGTTCCTCACATGGCCGAGTGTAAGTGCTGAGCCTTTTTGACAATGGTTGATGGATGTGAGTGCTGGGCCTTTCTGACAGGATTGTGGGAGGTGTTCCCACATGGTCAGATGTGAGTGTTGGGCTTGCCTTTCTAATATGATTATAGGATTGGTTCCTACATGATTAGATATAAGTGCTAGGCAGGCCATTCTGACTTAGGTTCAGATATAAGTGCTAAAGAAGACCTACATGGAGGCTAGGCCTACAACCAACATGAAAAAGGGCTAGCTCTGTAGAACTTCCTGTGACAAGAAGAATCATGAGATAGCACCCGTGATGATGATCCAGCAGTGATGATCCAGATTGAGTGATGATCCAGATCCAGTGATGGTGATCCAGATCAAGTGATGATCCAGATCCAATGATGATGATCCAGATCGAGTGATGATCTAGATCCAGTGATGATGATCCAGATCGAGTGATGATCTATATCCAGTGATGATGATCCAGATCCAGTGATGATGATCTAGATCCAGTGATGATCTAGATCCAATGATGATGATCCAGATCGAGTGATGATCCAGATCCAGATGAAGATGACTTGAAGATGAAGATGACGAGAACTCAATGATGATCCAGATGATACAGAGAATAAGACTTGTGCCAATTGTGTCGAAAGAATACCTTCCTAGTTAAGAAGGAGTGTTGATGTAATTGTAACGTCAGAATGTATTCATCCATATATCTTATGTATTGTACCTCGATGTTTATTCTGGGATGTGTCTGTAATGTAATTGAGTCATGTCATACCTCGATGTTTATTCTGGGAAGTTTCTATAATGTTAACAAGTCATGTCAAGTCATTGTGGTTAACCCTCCTATTGGTCAAGGGTTAAAGTCCCCGCAGTTGTGGGGCCCTAGGGTTATTAGACTATCCTAGAGAAGTCGAACCTAGGTGAGTCATTGTAAGTCAGGGAAATAGTCCCCACCATTGTGTTAAGGATAACCTCCTTGTTGGTTGGAGGAGGAAAAGTCCCCACAAGTTGTGGGGCACTAGGGTTATTAGACACTCCTAGAGATGTCGGCTCTAGTTAGTAATTGTTAAGTGAGGCCGACATATTGGAGTGGGTTTCAAGTGAACGAAAGAATATAAATAGAGAGTGAGCCTCTCTATTTATCACACACACACTCACTCATTGGGGCGCATGAGTGAGAGGAGGAGTTGCTAGGAAAAGAGAGAGACTACTGCTGTCGGGAGATCATCTTTATGTTTTCGGGTTTTACTTTTGGTGCTGATTCTATCTCTGAGGAAATTGTGGGGTTTTCTCCTTTATGGTTTCCCCGAGGAAAATTCTCTGTGTCTCTTGTCTCTTGTGTTTTATTGCTATGCATGTTATTCTCTCAGTTAAAGATCCTAAGATCATAATGCTAGCTTGAATGATAAAAATATAACACTAATTTATGCATGCGTTTAGAGTTTGATCAGCTTGCCTTACATGGAATCCCTATATGATTAGGTCTTATGTCAAAAAGTAGATGAGATATTGATTATAAGGGATGCAACAAGAAGAACATACCAACATTTCCATCATCCACTCTTCTTTAGCATCTAAACATTATTTTCTTCTTCTTCTTCAAGTGTTTGAGTCTGTAATAAAAACTTGGTAGTTTCTAAAGTTAAAAAGGCCTTGAGTAGTGATTCTATTGTAATTTCCCTCCAAGTCCTTGGAAAAATATTTCCTTTATTTTTACCAAAATTATCCACCTGTATCTCAAATTAATGAAAGTGAGTTTGTTTAATTTGCGAAGTTTTCTTTCTATTAATAATTCCATATTGGACTTGAACCTTGTTGGGGATTATATTAGTTGCATGCTTTCATTGTCCTGGAAAGACACCATTGACATGAATGGATTTTTTAGTTTATGAAACACTTACAAGTCAACTTCTAGCACATTTGGAGACTTCGTACTAGAGTAGAGCTCCACTAAATGTATGTTCGGTGTGGGAAAACTAGATTGTGAAAAAAATTGTATGCCAAGGTATAACCTTAATGAAAATTGAATGGAGATGAAGTTTAGTACAAAAGTAGAACTTCACAATCGAGACATTGTCAGGAGGCACTTCAGTAATTGATAGAAAAAATAGTTATTACTCACAAGACAATATATTCTTTGTATCATGATGTTTTCCTACTTGTCTCTACTGCATCAATTTCCTTGGTTATGTTTTCACTCTAGCTTTACTGACTGAAAATTCCAACTATGCTTTAATAACTGGACCTTCAGATAGGACCAGTATGTTTCCTTTGGTGGAAAGAGAGATATGGAAGCTTTTACAAAACTGGAGTCATTTAGAAGTTAGAACTACAAATAGTTCCTGTTAGCAACAGTTTCTAATTATCAACCACTTAGGGGTTTGAAAGGCTCTAACATGATCTCTTATGTTTTCTCTATGAGCATTGATTGCAAGAGAGGTTCCCTGTGAATGAATGTATGCCAAAGCAATTGGACATCAAATCTAAAGCCTAAATAACTAGAATGTAATCCTATATTCTAGAAGTACCCAAAGCTTGTATTACTATTGATAGCCCTGAAAAGGGATGCATATAACTTAAAGAAAAGCGATGCATTTCTCTTAAATTTCAGGTTTAATAATATAGCAGTTTCTATTGTTTTCATTTGGTAAAAAATGAGATGTGCCAAACATCAAGTTTCCATTTGTGTTACAGTTATGGATAAGTACCGAATTTCAAACCAGAGTAACATTAGATAACTATTGAGAATTATATTTCTTTCATATCCATGTTAGATTATTGAGCCTTCAGTGAGTACTTATAGTCTAATAATTTACACTTTCCTTTAGGCTTTTTGAATCTCAAAAAAATAGTGTATTGTGTCATGCCCTTTCTTATTTTTGGGCATTTCATCGTGTGAATAACTTTATCGTCACTTGTTTTCTAATAATAATCCTTTAGTACACAATATAGGAACAATGAACACAAAGCTATGTTTAACAACAGAGTTGGCATTCTTCCATACTTGTAAAAGAACTGACATTGGGAAACATAATTAAGTGAAAAATTATAAACTTCAAAAGTATAACTGGATTCAACTTTTGAAGTGCACTTGTTTAGTGTAATTTTTTTTTTTTTTATTGTGTTTTCCTAGTGAAATGCGATAATGAAAACTGGAATTGACAATTTACATAATTTTCTTCACTTTTTCCCAAGTTTATCTTTTACTTTAAATTTTGCCATCAATTTTTGAATGATGCTAAGATGAAATTGCTTCCTTCTGATTAAACTTTCCTATGTGTAGAGTTTACAATTGATTCATTGAATGTTTCTTCTTCCAGTTACTTTCAGGAAACCTTACAAGGAACCAATTCCTTAGAGCATTATATGCTGGTGGTAAGTCACTTCGGTCATAAATGATGAAATCTACAAATAATTTGACCACAAATAATTTCTTGTAAACTTATTCTAGATTGTGATGATTGAAAATTTGTAAGCAACTCTCGTTGACCTCCCAAGACACAATGATAATATGGGTTGCCTAATAAGCATGGAGTTATGTTTGAGTTATGTTTGAGCTCTGATATTTTCCCGATTAAAATCAAAATTGAATAAACTCACTTAGAGATGAATATATTTTCACCTTTTAGCATTTAGATATATGGCATGTGATTAGATATTATTACTATTATTATAAAAGTACATGGCACTTGAATAATTTTAATAATGTTTTAATGTCTGAGTAATATGTCTCACATTTTTTGGGTCATGTGAAGCATGATATACAAAGGTGATACAACCCAATTTGCACAACTGAGTAACTAGTGTTTTTCCTTTTTACAAGAAACATTAGCCATATAATAAGCTACCACTCTAAACTACTCAACGTATTCCTCTAGCGACTTGATTACACTAGCATTTATGTTATGATAGAGACATCATTCTTTCTGTCTATATACTGTGTGTTTCAGTGCACTCCAATATGGAAATTTACATACTCAACAAGCATAAATTCCATTGGAGTTTTCACAATCGTAGTTCTAAGGATTCCTTCTTTTCCAAATGAAAAGTTTCAGGGCTTCCGAGAAACGCTTTTCTTGGCCATGGGTTTCTCAAGTGTAATTTATGTTATTCATGCAATCACCTAAAACTGGCATGAGCCTCACTACTTTGTCACCATGGCGTATGATCTTGGTATGCATTTTTTATATGCTTTGGGGACCTTCTTATGTGTCAGTGGGATACCAGAGAGATGGAAACCAAGATTTTTTCATATTGCATGGCACAACCATTATATTTTTCATTTATTTGTAATTGTCAGGGCATTGGCTCATTATGGTGCCACTCTAGTATTCTTGGAGTGGCATGACAGAAAGAGTTGTGATAAGCTCGGATAACATCTTAAGATATCTTAGTGATATGTGTTTGTGATGTAACTAGATTAACTGATCATAATTCCAAGTCCATGTTACATCCATGGATAATGAGAGATGCTATCAAGGCATGGAGCAGTCATTATTTCTCATTGTGAAATCATGGTCTCATTAGATCATAATATTTGTTGTGTTTGAAAAAGTAGTATGAAATTAAGTTCATTGCAATCTTGTATGAGATTAAGATTCATTGTTGTTATCCATTCATAATTCCAAGTTCATGTTACATCCATAGGTAATGAGAAATGCTATCAATACATGGAGTATTCATTTTTTCACATGGAAAATCAGGATATTATGAGGTCATAATATTTTTTTATGTTTCACAAATTTTTACTTTTTGGCTTCTTATCTGGCAATCTTGTGTGAAATTAAGCTTCATTTCTACTATACATCCATAATGATCCGTTTACAATAAGCCTTTTTTTGCATATGTTGGTCATGTAGTTCTCTATTTAGTAAAATTAAGTACTGCACATATTTTGCAGTCAAATAAATTATTGCACCAAAAAAAGTAAGGTGCTTTACAACTTGGGTGGAGAATATTGTTGTGCAACTTGGATAGGAGAGTTTTCTATGTATTTGTTAATGTGTAATGTTAAAATAAAGGCCAATACAAATTAACCTTAAATTTGAGAGTTTTTTATCCTTCTTAGTATCCGGGTTAAGATGAATTTATGTTGTTGTACTTGCCACCAATCTTGTTAATCTCATTTTGGAAACCTTGTTAATCTAATTTTCGTGGTAATTTTAGGCCTATAATCATGGCATGTGTCATACAATCATCAATTTTTCTCATCCTCTCAACTATTTCATGAGCTTTAGCTACCCAACTTGGGTCATATCCAATTTCTTGGGCACATTCCTAAAGGATAAAATCTAGATCATACTGATGCAAAGTTTCAATGTTGTCCTTGTTATAATATTTTAAGCCCTTCGCTACACTAAGAAAACAATTCAATTCCCATTGGTATATCTAGTAATACCGAGACCGAAAGGGATAGAGAAAAAATGTCACACTTTGTTTTCATATGCTATCATTGTGGATGGGTACAAGTTGTCTAGCAAATCCAAGATGGGCATAATGGTCATAACCACACCCTGGAAGATGATATGGATTTACATGGGATCTAGAGAGAATATTTGAAATGATTCAATTCTGTGTAGCATCTTTGAAATAACCATTTCTTCATCTAAGAAATTCCTTATATGTTATAGTAAATATGCCAGGGGTTCCTCCTATAAAGAACATATTGACAACAACAACAAAATTATATTTAATTTTATAAAAGTGTGCCAATTTATTCTACCTCCTAAACATAGGGTACAAAAAAATTGTATACAGATCTCTTCATGAGGTCCTTGCCATTTTCTTGCAAAGTTGGGGTAGTCATTCCAAAAGCATGAAAGAGATTGGAACCTTAGCTTTTATAGTTAATATGTCATGGGTTCCACCAATAATGAACATTTTGACAACAACAACAAACTTGTATTTAATGGTATAATAGTGTGCTAATTCATTCTCCCTCCTAATCATAGGGTACAAAAAAAATTGTATAGGGATATCTTCATGAGGCCCTTGCGTTTTTCTTGCAAAGTTGGGGTATCCATTCTAGAAGCATGAAAGAGACTGACACCAAGAATACTTTAAACACAAATTTTATTAGAAGGTTTATATTATATCAAATTGCTATTAATCTGTCACAGTAATCTAGGGACTAAAACACAGTCTCATAAGAGATTAATAACAATAAGGCATGAAAATGGTGTAATAGTGCTACAAAATGAGTAGTTGCTCTATGTATTCACATAAAGAATGAATAATACAATACAATGATCTTGTTGCAAGCGAGAATTCCAAGGCAATTTGAATTCTCAAGGAGGTCATTCAAATTGAATGAGTGAGTCTAGCTTAATTGAATGTAAGCCACAGTCAACAATCAAGTTAACCACTGATCAAAACCCTAATTGACTCAACTGAGCCCTAACTGAAGTCAGAGTGCAATAAATGACTGAGTTTAACTGAAAGTAGCTCAGACACATGTCACTGCAATCTAACCAACAAGTGGTAGCGCATCAATGACTCCAATGAACCCTGATCAGGTTAATTGAAGTGTAAATGGCCATCAGAAGTCATTGGAGGCACCCCTGTTGACTCCAGTTCATTAAATAATCAATAAATAATCAATTTAATGAAGGAAGGTGCCTTCACTGATCTGTTTAACTGATTGTAACCATTATTTAGCAATATAGGGCATTAATGACACTCAAATCACCCCCGGAGTGCTCCAGTTAGCCTCCCCGAATGTAGGAGAAGGCTAAGTTAGCCTCCTTGATTGAAGGTAGGCATGGGTGTGATCTAGCTGATGTCATCTAGTGCTCCTTTGATGTCAATTAAGTCAATAAAACTTTGGATAGTGGTTTAACTAGGCCAAATTGACCAAAATGAGTGTGTATGGTGGTAAATATCTCCAGCACCCCTCCTTAAGCTATACTCGGGAGGAGTAGAAAACATAAAATGCATAAAAATAATAGGGCCCTAGCAACTAAGGCCATAGGTCACCTTGTACAATAATAAAACTCAAACAATGCTCAAAAACAAACTAAGTGAGGAAAAGAGGGAAAACCTAGTGGGAAAAACCCCCCCTCAAGCTGAACACTGCAAGTAGTCTGATCACCTTGATGAACTCACCCCCAACAATGAACGGAGGTAAGTGAACTTATTTTCTTAACATTTCTTCGTGAAGATGTCTGTAATCTGCTCATCAGTCGGGTAGTATTGCAGAATGATGGTCATGTCATGCACTAGCTCTCTGATATAGTGCATGTGTATCTCTACATGCTTCGTCCTCTGCCAGGTAATTGGATCTGTGGATATCTTAATAGCACTTTGATTGTCACAAAAGAGGATGGTGCACAAAGTACTACCAAGATCAAACTCTGAAATAATTCCTTGCAACCAAACTGCTTGGATGCAAGCATTCACTGCTCCTCGATACTCGACCTCTGTTGAAGATAATGCTATGGAAGCCTGCTTTTTGCTAGACCAGAAAATGGGGCCACCACCAAACATGAATACATATCTGGAAGTAGAATTTTGATCAATAGAATCACCCTCCCAATCAGAATTTGTGTATCCAACCAGCTCTAGCTCGGAGTCTGCAACATAGTGAATGTCGTAGGTCTTGGTTCCCTGAATCTACTGGAGGATCCTCTTGGCTGCCTTCCAATGAATATCATGGGTTTGTTGCATGTATCTTGATACAGCATTCACGTCATAAAATATATCAGGCCGAGAATGTGTCAATTACAACAAGCTACCAATCAGCTGTTGATAAATAGTGCAATCCATGGGAGGTGTGCTTTTTCCTTCTTCAAGGTTGGTCCCTGAAAGGAAAATGAATGGTGCAGGCCTACATTCAGCCATGTTAAACTTGACTAGAAGGTCTAATATGTATTTGGACTATGTTACCTTTATCCCATTATAATTTTGCTCAATTTCAAGCCCCAAAAATTGTTTTAAGAGCCCCAAATCGCTCATTTCAAATGCATTGTGGAGAACAATTTTGATGGCTGAAAGAGAAGCAACTGTGCTACCTGTGATCAATAATTCATCAACATATAAAACAATAATAATAAAATTACCATCAAACTGCTGTATATACACATTTGTATATGATCTACACCTTTGGAAGTTTTGCGAGAGAAGGAAGGCATCCATCTTGGAATACCACTCTCTTGGGGCCTGTTTTAACCCATATATTGACTTCTTTAGCTTGCAAACCAAAGATGGATCAGAGATGTAGCCCTCAGGCTGATTCATGTCTATCTCCTCATGAAGATCTCCATGCATAAAGTCTGACTTAACATCCATACGATGCACTTCCCAGTGGTTAGATGCTAAAATTTCCAAAACTAGGCGGATGGAGTCCATTTTTGCAACCAGTACAAAAGTCTCATGGTAGTCAACACATTGGATCTGAGAGAAAAAATTTGGCACCAGCCTTGCCTTATATTTGCATGTGCTTCCATCAGCAGCAAACTTGGTCCGAAACACCCACTTGCATTGAACCAATTTCCTTCCCGGAGGAAGAGAAACTAGCTCCCAAGTAGTGTTTTTCTGAAGAGAATTAATCTCTTCATCAATGGAAAATTGCCATCTCGGATCCTTCCGAGCATGGTAGTAGGATTTTGGGTCTGAACTAATCATCAAATAACAAGTTTTAGACAGCAAATTATCAGGACAAGAGAGCGCAATACCTACTCTTTGGAAATCAGACCGGGTTCTCCTTGGATCATTTGGATTTCCAATGTTATCTCCTACGGAGGAGAGTGTCTGTCGGGCCCATGTGGGAAGATGATTTTGTACTTCAGGTTCTGATTCAGCATCTAATGTTTTCTGTACACTGATATAATAAATCATAGGATCCAAATCAAGGTCATCACCCCCAATTTCATCATCCAAATATTCAGTAGAATAGGAAGGAAATTCAGCAGTTTTCTCCTTCACTAGTTCCTCCTCCTGAAGAGGCTCATCGAACTTGACACTCCTTTTGATGATGATCTATTTTGTTTTGATATCCAGCAGCTTGAAACCTTTTGATTCATCAAGATACCCAATAAATATACATTCTATGCTTTGCGGTTGCAAATCCCTTCTTTTATCAAGTGGAATTTGGGCCCATGCAGTGGACCCAAACACCCGCAGGTTCAACACATTCGGCTTGTGTCCGAAGTATACTTTGAAAGGGGTCTTCCATTTCATGGATGAGTGTGGAAATATGTTCTAAATTTATTCTGCAGCATGCATGGCTTCATCCCACAAATTTTCATCCAACTTCTTTGATTCCAACATACAGGTGGTCATCTCCTTCAGAGACTGATTCTTCCTTTCCGCTACACCGTTCTGCTGGGGAGTGTAGGGAATTGAATGTTGGACCTGAATACCACTTTGGGAGAATATGTGTAGAAAATCATTACTGACATACTCCCCACCATTATCAGATCTCAAGCCCAGAGGCATTCTCGATCAAGGCCTTCAGTTCAATGAATTTTTCACATACTTCAAACTTCTTTTTGAGAAAGAAGACCCATGTGTACCTTGAAAAATCATCAATAAAATTCATAAAATACCTTGATCCATTCATGGATGTGATAGGAATTGGACCGCTGATATTAGAATGTATCAGCCCCAAGATGCATGTAGCTCAGTTTTCCTTCCCCCGATCGAACTTGTGCTTAGGGTGTTTTCCAACCACACAGCCCTTGCAAATTCCAATGGTTGCCTTGATGACCGGGAGGCCTTCAACCATGGAGTTTTTCTGTAATTGCTGAAAATATTTGAAATTGAGATGGCCAAACCTCTCATGCCACGGCCTACTAACTTCATTTCCATGAGTTAGTAGTGCGATGGGCTTTGCATCTGCCACAAAGTGGGAAAACTCATAGTCTTTTGCATGATGGTTTGCAAGGCCTTTAGCAACAAGTTTCCCGGATGCAAGTTCCGTTATCTCAACATCATTTGGGCTAAAAGATACTCTCTTAGGCACTCCTGTATGTGTCATCTGATAGACACTAAGGAGATTTGATTCTAGAGACGGTACATACAAAACATTTGAAAAATAGCCATTCTCAAGATCAATCATACCTTATCCTTCTGAAATGATGGTGGAGTCATCTCCCATGTGGATGGAGTCATCTCCCATGTGGATGGGGGTGGATCTGCCAGTCTCCAAGGATGAGAAGGAGTCTCTTTCAGCCTTCATATGGTTTGAATCTCCTGAATCAATCAAGAGTGCTTTGTACTTCGAAGTGCTTGCCATGAGGGCATGACCTCTTTCATGCTGTGGTTCCCGATATTGCTGATGTCTCCTCCGAAAGCTTTCCAAAATATTGATGTGATTTCTATCAAGGAGAGAGGTAGCTTCATCAAGCTTCTTCTTCATGCAGGAATGTTCAGGGTGGGATCCCTTCCCGCAGTATGAACACTTTCCATGATGCCCTTTTCCTTTGTTCTTCTTTGAGATGGAAGACTCATCATGCTGCTGGTTTTCAACTTTAGGCTTAGGAACTTCGAATTTAGTTTTTGGATTCTTCTGTTGCTTTCCTTTACCCTTCAAATATTTGGGCCCTAAGACATGGAGGGCTTGATCATGAGAGGATCTGATGATCCCCATCTGGACAAGCTTATCATGTTCACTTGTCAGGGACTCAATGAAGGCATTGAGTGTAGGCATCTTCCATTCGGGGTTGTGAGCTTCCCCGCACGAAATGTAGAGACAAAGATTGAATAATCAGCTCCAAGTTTGGAGAGTATGGCGAGGATGAGCTGATCATCCTCCTTCTCCAGTTTGCATTGCTTCAACAGTAAGACAATGTGCTTGAAATTTGTGAAAAAGTCATTCAAGGTCTCGAAATTCGAAGGCTGGAGAGACATCAATTCATTTTTGAGCTGGTAAACTCTCAAATCATCCTGCTTTCCATACAGGGTTTCCAATTTGTCCCAAATTTCCTTTGGAGTCTTCAATCCCGAAAGATGGAAAAGAAGATCCCGAGAAACAGAGAGGCACAAGAATCCAAATGCTTCATCATTCTTGTTCAAGAATCTAGCTTTGTATGTCATAGAAGCAGGCTCTTCTTCAGTGTCCATAGTTACCCTATAGAGTCCTCTGGCACGTAGCTGGATCTCCATATCTCCTTTCCATGAGTGGAAATTGAACGAAGTCAAAATATCTACGAAAGAAGCCATCTGAATCTGCCAAAGCGGATGCTTTCACCTGTTAAAAACCTAAAAATCACAACAAAAAGGGAAATGTAAGCTGGGACAACCTGCACATTTTAGGCTTTCATCACACCCATCATAGTCAATCAAGCAAGCTTGATCAACAAGTTCCTTACTTGGGGTATTAAGTGGTAATCCTTGGCTTCTGGTGCAGTGCTGGATTTTTGAGCTATTGCTCAATTTTCATGCAAGATCTGTCAAAAACCTTGTTTTTGAGAGATCTAAGCTTCATCCCACCATGAGCTCTGATACCATATTAATCTGTCACAGTAATCTAGGGACTAAAACACAGTCTCATAAGAAATTAATAACAATAAGGCATGAAAATGGTGTAATAGTGCTACAAAATGAGTAGCCGCTCTGTGTATTCACATAAAGAATGAGCAATACAATACAATGGTCATGCTGCAAGCATGAATTCCAAGACAATTTGAATTCTCAAGGAGTTCATTCGAATTGAATGAGTGAGTCTAGCTTAATTGAATGTAAGCCATAGTCAACACTCAAGTTAACCACTAATCAAAACCCTAATTGACTCAACTGAGCCCTAACTAAAGTTGGAGTGCAATAAATGACTGAGTCTAACTGAAATTAGCTCAGACACATGTCACTGCAAGCTAACCAACAAGTGGTAGCACATCAATGACTCCAATGAACCCCGATGAGGTTAACTAAAGTGTAACTGACCATCAGAAGTGGTTGGAGGCACCCCTGTTGACTCCAATTCATTAAATAATCAATTTAATGAAGGAAGACGCCTTCGCTACTCTGTTTAACTGATTGTAACCATCAATTAGCAATATGGGGCATTAATGACACTCAGATCACCCCTGGAGTGCTCCAGTTAGCTCCCCGAATGTAGGAGAAGGCTAAGTTAGCCTCCTTGACTGAAGGTAGGTGTGGGTGTGATCTAGCTGATGCCATCTAGTGCTCCTCTGATGTCAATTAAGTCAATAAAACTTAGGATAGTGGTTTAAATAGGACAAATTTACCAAAATGAGTGTGTATGGTGGTAAATGTCTCCAACAATTGCAATTTTTACAATTGTTTCATTTTTTGTGGAATTGATTGAAATATCGTGTCATCTTACAATCCACATTTCTTGTGACTGAATTCATACCATTACATAAAAGAATTCATATTCAATGCATAACAACTATATTCAATTATTATTTAGCTATTTTCATACCTGATAATTATTATCTATGATATATTAATCACAGTTTATTATTGAATAATTTTACATAATGAAAATTTAACCATAATTGCGGTGGAATAAAGGAATCATATAAAGATATCCACTCACAATAGACAAAAGAGATTAATCATGGGAAAACCCAAACTATGGAAAACCTAGCTAGCCTTTATTAGAATAATTATGATCAAAAACCCATGTACAATTAGACCATGAACAAACCCTAATCCACAAGTGTTTCAATATCACGAAGAAACCCTTATACATATGCATGATGAAAAGTATTGATCTCATGACATCCATGAGCTAATACCATCAAAGGGATGTCACAAATACATAATATCACCAAAGTAAGAGCATAAACAGTAGCACATTTCGTCTTTCTCTTCCTTGCGCCCACATTATGAACCCAATTGGTAGATTTCTTAAGGATGTTCTTCCACTTTCGATGGTCATGTACTAGCTTGTAGAACATATTCATTCTTCCAAAAAGGTTGTCATACATGAATACTTCTTGCATCTACAAAACACCAACATGGATGTCCTTGTACAATAAATGATTTTTTATCCACTTTTTAACTAATGTCACATTTCTTGTTGTTCCTTTGATCTCATTTCTAGTATGCTAGTATAAAAAAGATAGCATGTTGAAATGAACCATAAAATTGCAACACTACCAATCTGCAAAAGAACAAATAGAAAGGTTAGAAGGTTGAAAATAGTTAGAAATCTATTAATAATACTAGATTTAACTATAAATGAGACAAATAAAATATTTAAGAAAAAGTTCCAATTACCAATAAAATGCCTTTGACAATTACTGCATTCCAATAGTCCTAAGTTTCCATGCTACATAGATAAGCATATTCTTAAGTTTCTCGTGATGTGTATCCCATCGAAAAAGGTAACATAAATCTTAGGATCTACAACAACAAAGTACAATATTCAAATTCCTCGGGTAATTAACTTAACCACATTAGCTAAATCCTAAAATATATTTCCAAGTCCAGAAACATCAACATTTCATTTAGACATCCCAACAGGAAGTTGCAATATATAATCAAAAATAGAAAATTTCGTGAAATGAAAGAACTTTGAATACAAATAAAAATATATTTTCATGTTAAAAAATGTGTTATATTTAAACTTACTTAAGAAACTGAAGTGTCATTCCTGGATCATTAGCAGAAGCATTCCCAGAATTCATAGTCTATTGATAACTCTCTGATAGAGATTGATTGGACAGAGAACCAAAAATGTCATCCAAGTTATGATTGTATATAACGTCTACTATTACTTTGCTCTATAGATTTTTTTATCAAAATCACTAAAGAAAATTCATTTTTTCTTGTTTGATATTCTTGTCCATTTCACTAGTATCTAACAAGTCCATTTCACTAGTATCTAACAAGTCTGGCATCTCAACAACAACATGATTTTCTATGGTTTTATCATTCATATTTTATGTCCCCAAATTTTTATCACTAATTGTTGTGCTACCTCCAAGAAGACCCAATACCTGGTCCAAATAACATAAGAAATTACTATATTATGAATTAAGCATACAAAACCATAGTAAATACCAAACTGAAATTCCTTCACATGCATTTTACAACTAAATAAATCAAATGTAATATAATCATATATATAATATCCAAGAAAGAAGACAAATTTGATTTAGTCTAGATGAGTGCAAAAATTGGACAAATCCCTGTAGGTCAGCTCAATCAGTTCAAACAAATGTTTCAAGTCAGAGTTTTCCATAGCGTTCTAATCCAGCTGAGCCCCACTAGGTTACCATTCCATATTGCAAATAACTGTTCAACCACCCTCTATCCAAATATTCCGGGGAATAAGAAGGGAATCCCATATGGATTTCCTTGGACCAAAAAGTGCAAAAGTTGGACATTACAAATATTTTATAAAATAAGTACATAAAAGTGCTACTCCACAACAAGTTCATCACAAAATTGTTTTTGCTGATCAAATGCACATCACATGTTGTCTCATAAAAATGTTCAAAATTTTAAAACTACATAACCTGTAACATGGGAATTAGACCAAACCTGTCGAACAACAATATAATCACAAACTTCCAAACTCATCCCCCCTATGACTCAAATTCCAATGCATGCATTTCCTGTAAGTAAATAAAAGGTATATTTAAACTCTCAAAATTCCAACAAATGTCTGGCCAATGCGACATGTTGTTTTCCTTCATATTTATGACTAAAGAAATTTGCATCTCACCTCTACTAAGAAATACATAGATTTCTCAGCATGTCTATCTATAGATGAATCCTTCACTATACGACGCCCATTCATATTGAACTCATAATTTAGATCTATGTGATTATTAGATGTGTTGTATGAGGTGCAAATTCAATTTGTTGTCTTTCTGAAACCATCTGTGAAGACAACCGCAGTTCACAATGTGGCACTAAACTAGTCATAACTCCAAACCTCCAACAAAATCTAATAATATGCAATGAATAATAGCATGTTATTTGTTGAATACATTTCTTTCGGCCTTCCAGTTTCCTACCAGTATAAGATAACATCTTTGCTTGAACCTTGACAAGGATTTGTGCAATTTTTTGATGGCGTGCACTCTTTGATTCAACCTAGAAAATATTGTTACCGAATTAGCATGTTGATGAGAACTAAAGTAAAAATTTTCAAATGTGGGGAAATGAAAGTTATAATAAATGGACAAGCATTGGCACCATAATATGGCATCCGTAATAAGACGAGAATGCTCATCAATAGTGCTTTTCAATTTTCAAGTGCCCATATTCCAGAAAAAGAACCTGTAAAGTAAAATGACATTGATTATATATGTTCACATTCCAAACATACTACAAGCTATGCAAGAAACATTTTTCTCAATATATAAAATTGCTACTCTACAACAAGTCCATCACAAAATGTTTTTTGCTGATCAAATTCATGGCACAGACAGTCTCATAAAAAGGATTTAATGAACTTCGCAAAAAATGTTAAAAATTTTAAAACTATGTAACCTGTAACATGGGCATGAGACCAACATGTTGAACAACAACATAATCACCAACTTCCAAACTCATATCACCTTCTGACTCGACTTCCATTGCATTTTTTCTTGGAAGTAAATAAAAGGTAAATCTAAACTCTCAAAATGCCAAATGTATGGGAAATGCAACATGGTTTTTTTTTTAACCTGCATATTTATGACTAAAAAAAATATTCTCATCCAAGGAATTGACACATTACAAGTATTTTACAAAATCAGTACATAAAATTGCAACTCTACAACAAGTTCATCACAAAATGTTTTTTGCTAATCAAATGCACGACACATAGAGTCTCATAAAAATGATTTAATGATATTTGCACAAAATGTTCAAAATTTTAAAACTACATAACCTGTAACATGGGAATTAAACCAAACCTGCCGAACAACAACATAATCACCAACTTCCAAACTCAACTCCCCCTTTGGCTTAGCTTCCAATGCATGCATTTCCTGTAAGTAAATAAAAGGTAGATTTAAACTATCAAAATTCCAAATGTATGGGAAATGCGATATGTTGTTTTCCTTCATATTTATGACTAAATAAAATTTGTAGCTCACCTCTGCTAAGAAATACATAGTTTTCTTAGCATGTCTATCTAAAGATGAAGCTTGCACTATACAACACTTATTCATATTGAACTCATAAGTTGGAGTAATGTGATTATTAGTTGTGTTGTATGAGGTGCAGATTCAATTTTTTGTCTTTCTGAATCCATCTATGAAGAAAACCATAGATCACAATGTGATACTGAACCAATCATAACTCCAAACCTCCAACAAAATCTAATAATATGCAATGAATAATAGCATGTTATTTTGTTGAATACATTTCTTTAGGCCTGCCAGTTTCCTACTAGTATAGGATAACATCTCTGCTTGAACCTCAATAAGGATTTGTGCAATTTTTTTATGGTGTGCAGTCGTTGATTCAACCAAGAAAATATGATTACCAAATCAGCATGTTTATGAGAACTAAAGTAAATTTTTCAAATGCGGGGAAATGAAAGTTGTACTAAATGGACAAGAATTGGCACTAAAACCTGACATCTGTAATTAGACAAGAATTCTCATCGATAGTGTTTTTCAATTTTGAAGTGTCCATATTCCATTAAAGAGCCTCTAAAGTAAAATGATGTTGTTTATATATGTTCGCATTGCAAACATACTACAAGCTACGAAAGAAACATTTTTCTCAATATGACTCAATTTTTATCAAAACCCATAATGACTAGAAACTCAATGACTGCTCACCTTTTCATCATGGCCAACACTTGCTAGCAACTTTCCCTCTAAATAAAAATGGCAGCAAACTACCTTGCTAGTACTTGCAAAAAGGAAAGTAAATTCACTAGAAGAAAAACCTGGAAGAAATACAACAATAGCCAAGTATAATGTTTGAATATAATTGCAAAGAAATCTAACTAGTAATTGAACATTCCAAAACCATTCCAAAACTCACTGAAAGAAAAGTATGAAATACAATGACTCTTCACCTTTTTATCATGGACAACGATTTCTAGAAACTTTATATCCTAAGAAAAATGGCAGCAAGCTACCTTACTAGTACTTACATGAAGGCAAGTAAAATCACTAGAAGAAATACAACAATAGCCAGGTATAATTTTTGAACAACACTACAATCAAATATTAAAAGTATTTCAACCTATTGAATATGATTTATCACTTTTGAATATGACAAGTGTTTCAATCTATTGAATCTAATTTAGTATTTCAATGATTTTTGTTACATGTCATAAATAGAGCTTTTGTTACATGTCATAAATAGAGCTGTGTTAGATTATCTTAACCTTATCTAATATAGTATTGTACGAGAATTTGGTAATGGGATATCATCTCTCATATATCCAGAGTCATCCATGCCATATTATAAATGAACCAAGCACATCATTGTCTCTTTTAATATATTACAGCTTGCATTAGAGGAAATTTCACCTCAAAATGGGCCTCCTAAAAAAATTAATAAAATAATAGTTAAAATAATAAAATAATATTTATTAATTTTGAAGGAATAAAAGAAAAAAACTATTTTTTTGTTTGTATTTTCGACATATCTCCCCGTGTTTTTATTCAAATTTTGATCGGGAGAGCTCGTTGGATGCGGAATTAAATTCCACATCCAACGAGTACCCACTCGGCATACTTTTGACGGACCCTGCTACCCCAAAAAACAAGAAATACCTGAAAAAACGTGATGATGATGTCATCATCACATTTTTTCAAGTATTTATTGTTTTTTGGGTAGTGGGGTCTGCCAAAAGTATGCCGAGTGGGTACTAGTTGGATGCGAAATTTAATTCCGCATCCAACGAGCTCTCCCGATCAAAATTTGAGTAAAAACACGGGGAGATAAAAACGTGATGATGATGTCATCATCACATTTTTTCAAGTATTTATTGTTTTTTGGGTAGCGGGGTCTGCCAAAAGTATGCCGAGTGGGTACTAGTTGGATGCGAAATTTAATTCCGCATCCAACGAGCTCTCCCGATCAAAATTTGAGTAAAAACACGGGGATATATGTCAAAAATACAAACAAAAAAAGTAGTTTTTTTTATGATACCTATCCCCAAATTTATATTAAAAAAGTGTTTAAGACCTTTACAGTATTTCAAATTTAAAGCAATTTCATTGGCTAACACATGATGACATGGAATTTGAACTAAAGTTAAAAGGCCCATTTTGAGTTGAAATTTCCTCTAATGCATTTTTTGCCTACATTCTTGTCAAAAATCATTTTTTATATGCACATAAAGTGAAGAACATACCATGAATACAAAAGTAACNTATATATGTATAGTATATATATATATATATATATATATATGTATGTACATATATATGTATGTACATATATATGTATGTACATATATATGTATGTACATATATATGTATGTATGTATATGTATATGTATATATATATATATTATATTCCTAATTTTTATGTTCAATTGTATACGTGTGCCATAAAATCAAAATCAGACTTTGCAGGCTCCTGGCACCCAATTTATTTAAGGATTGATTTCCCCATCAGGTTAATTTTCCTTATGTTTATTATTGAGTCTGCATTAATATTTGTTGTTGTTGTTGTTCATATAGAAGATGGAATTTATGAAGTTGCTAAGGTGACTGCATGAAATATTTTTGGCCTTGCTATAATAAACTTAGTCAAAGCTAATCAATACCCTGCAGAGAAACAAACAATTTTATTGAACCCATGGTAAATCCTAAAATGTTATAGAAATCGATAACAATAATTTCATAATTTTATACCTAACAAATGATGCCAGGATCCCCTGTAACAGTATTTAAATGGACTGATTCATGATTTAGTCGGTTCTAACTTTAGTCGAACCGCTAAACTAGCCAACCCGACCACTGTCCCAGGCAACGCTCAATGAAGAGCGGACTTCAAATGACAATGAACTGGATCTCGTAAAAATTTTGCGTTCATCCTTATGTGTTATCTCACCTGCTATTTCACCGAGAGAAATCATCCTCAGGCGTCGAATCTTTATCAAATTTAATCAACGGTGGACTTCAAATATATTAAACCACATTTGATGGAAATTTCGCTCCCATCCTGAACAGTAACCTACTTGCTAGTTGAATCAGTGGAATTGTTTAATACCATTAGATCTTGATCCACCCCGATCGACAATGGACTTCAAACAAAGTGAAGCGGGTTTGATAGAAATTCTGCATCCATTGAGATTTACAAAACCCGCGCAAGTTCTCCCAGCGGAATCACTGACAATCGCTGATCTATTTCAACGATCAATCTTGTCCATTGATTCATCGCCTTTGTAAAGATTAGTTTTCAATTTCGCAACTCCATTCCATCTTTATCTTCCTCTCTATTAAATCAACGAAATCCATATTAACCGTTGATCTTCTGCCCCTTCATATCTCCACCACATGATCTATATTCATGTAGAAAATTTAGTTTAGGAAAGGTTGGGTTATCTCAGGCATAAATCCAACTTGCGAAATCCATCTTCAACCATGGATTTGCTCCTTCCACGATCTCGACCATCTAAGACTGCACAGACTTAAACCTTGTTTATCATTGATCCTTGTACTGATTGATCATTGGTCCAGAAGCTTGAAACATGGTAATTCAGAACCATATTCCCATTCATGAAATCTCAATGATTATAAATCCAATTTTTCATTCGATTGATTATAGAATCGATCAATCGAGCTCTATCTTCTCTCACTCTTAGAATCCCTAATTTCACACACAGGCTTATCAACTATTCACAGAATTAAACAATAATTCATTCATCTCCTTGTAAAATCACTCATTCAGACATAATTACATAAAATAGGCTTTTCAAGGTGTGCTTTGTTGCAAAATAGATGATCAAGGTGTATATATTCACAATGACCCTTATAGAGGAAAAAAATTCAAATTTTTTATGTATGTTAGAAGCTCGTGAAGTTGTAATCAAGGTTTATAAGGTAAAATTCCTTGTTCCTTCTCCTATTACATCACCTTTGTGAATGTTGATTTTTTGGGAAACATCGAGAGCCATTCTTTGGGAGAATTGGCATCAACCTGGGGATTAGAACCTAATGAAGGACCAATATGTTGATGACATGTCATGATCTCCTCATGCAAAGGATATAACATCAACATAAAACATTTCTTATGGTGAAGATACTAAAATACAAGTTGACCATTGAAAAGAGGATCAATACTTAATGGTGAGTCACAAGGACTCAAGCTAGAAGGTCCTGAAAGACCCTAAGGGGTCTAGGGCACATTTGATCATGAATACCAAGAGGAGATAGAAGAAAAATTATCTAAGCCTTCATGAGAGATTATAAGAGGAGATTTTAATGATCTATGTTGCTTGTATATGATGATTTGGCATGTGTGTGCTATAAAGATCAAGAGAAGGGTTCAATCCCCAATTGACTAAGGAGAATGGGTAAATAGCCCTAGTAAAATACCATCAACCCTACTAAAGGTGTTAAAAGACCGAAAAATATTAAAAGACCCCAAATTAAAGGTATTAAAGTATTAATGTGTTGGGTGAAAACACTAATGAACAAGCTAGTGGGTGGTCATTCACATGCTTGGAAAAATCTTGATTATAGTACCAGTGCAAGAGTATTTAAGTATCCATGCCTTTAGTTAGCTCTACACTTTTTTTCATTTGCATAATTATTGTTCACACTAGATCCTAGATCAATTGAATATTTATTTACTAGTGTTAATAGTGGCCATAGTGCTTGAACTTTAGTTGTGTTTGTGCACCAAAGAAAGATTTCAGCCATTGTTAATACATCTAGAACCAAATAATTTTGCATTAGATCCAAGGAAGTAATTCCACTAGAGTTTATGGCCCCTAGTTGACAAAATGGGTGACTTATATGGGAAGTTGGAGTATAGTAGGCTCGTGGATAACAACTTCACATATAGGGACCTATTTCTTGATATGAAGCCAACAATATACATGGACCATTTTCTATATCTTTTATTCAATATACGATTTGTTATATATACTTTTCTTTTATGGATTATAACATATTGTCCTACTTCAATTGAATATTCATCAATTGAACAATTGTTCATATTAGGAAAATTATTTATGTTCATTTCATTTTTTATAAAAGCTACATTTGTTCCAGCCCTTGGCCATCATTTTTCAGAACCTATATGACCTATCCATTGGCTACACTTATTAATTTTCATAGTTTCTCTAAACATCTAGGCATTGAACACCATCTACCCTTGGCCACTTACAATTCAAAATCATCGATGAAGCAAAAAATCAACATGCTATAAATTCAAGAAATCAATGAACTTAAATTCCATTGAAAATATCAATACTGACTAAAAATAAAATCAAAATCTACATAATGAGTTACATCCCTAGGAGGAAAAAGCTACATCTAAGAAACATCTGGTGAAAGAATTATCACCTACAAAAAGAACACTACTAGTGATAAAATAAATATTTTCCACCAAATGAGATAGGTCAATGGTAATCACCAACAATTTTTTTAAAATTTTGGGTATAACATAACCTTCACAAGCTAATCGCTACAAATAGAGTTGAAAAAACAAATGTTGCTAACCTCTCTAGCTAATTTGGAATGTTTTTTTTGTCTAGTTGACATCAACATTAAAAAGTGTTTGCTCAAATTGTGTGAGGAATCAGGTGTGATAGAAAATCTCGTTAATAAAAGAAAATGTCAATCTCAGGGCCTCTCAAGTAACTCCCACTTTAAATATTCCACACACAGGTAATAATCCCTTAACTATGCCACGAGTAATAAAAAGCGTGGTTATTTTCTAACAATATCAAGGAAATCTCAACAATAGTGGTTGTCAATTGAATTCCAAACAGAAGGAAGATAAGAATACCAATGCCGAAGAATTCAATCGATTTTCATTAGACTGCCACTAGTGCTCGAAAATTCCATTTGTCTTGAAGAGACACTACCAATACTTTTTTGACTTGAAAGAGCCACCACCAATTCCATTTGCCTTAAAAATTGGGATGTTGCGTGTCAAATAAATCGTGAACATCGAGTGAATCGTGAAATATAACAAAACCAAAATAAAGAAGTTGAAAGGATAACCCTGGATACCTTGACCATGACAAGTCGTCAAGTGATCTAGCATAAATCATACATGATTACCTTAAGAACAAAATCCATAAGTTACTATATAGATATTGGTAAATTAGAAAAGGGCCCCACTTATAAAGGTCCGTTACAGAGGAAAAAACACCCATCAATCAAATCTACAAAGTGAATTTTATAATTTAGGCTCCATAATACTGAAAGTAAAAACCCATATCACCATAAGGGTATTTACAATTATAGGAATTAATTTCTCAAATTATAAATGTATTCTCTAACTTATAATTAAGGAAGTTAAAAGGGATTAAAATAAGTAACAAAAAGTAAGAGGGAAGACTGCTTTATAAAGGTATTGAGTCCTCATGTTTTAGTTTTTTAACAATTAAAGGGAGTATTCAAGAAAAAGAGATTAACAATATTATTTGTGCAAACTATAAAGGAAATTACACACATGTAGATTTCTCCAATCAATTAATGATTCTAGATCTAGGTATAATCGAAAAGAAAGTCATTTTTGGTGATGGATATGAAATTAATGACTTACATTTAACAATTGATGGTTATAAATACATATCTCAATTCAATGTTACAACTATGTAGAAAAAAAAGGATGGCGTAAATGATGGTCCAACCTGGCTAGAAACATTAGGCACCTTCATCTTAAACATGGCGAAATGTTTTTTACGTTCTCCTATAAGAAGAAGAAGAGAACATTGTGGGATGTTACATTGAAGCCATGCTAAGAAGCACCCTTATAAGAAGACCTAAAAGATATTTCAAAGGTAATCCTTCAAGATAATCAAAAGTCAATACAAAAATTGCAGATATAATTCGACAAAGTTATTGATGATAAAGAGAAAGATCTATCATCTAAAAAATCAGAGTGAAAACTTATTTGTGTAAATTAAGAAGTCAAAGGATAAAATGCACTACAATCATAAACCAAAATAGGAGAATTAAGAGACCCAAAAGAAGTTGTTAGCAAAAGATAAAGAAGCTTCTAGCCTAAAAAACCTTAACCAGAGGTTGCTTGAACAAATTCAAAGATTAAAAGATAAGAATCTAGAAAATCAGAAACCTAAATTCAAGAAATTGGAAAATGATGAAGAACCTTTGCATCTAAGGAAGAATAATCATAGCTTGTTTGCGGAAATCAAGAAGCTGAAGGATGAAAAGAAAACACAACCAAAGTTAGATCCACATGTCAACAAACAACCATCAATCGACAAAGAGACAATGACTGATCCAATTAAAGTAGGGAGATCGCTAATTACTGAAGTACACACAAAGGAAAATATAAGAATCTCTACCCATAAACATTTAATGATTAGCAAAGCAACACAAGTATGCAAAGACGACATACTACCAAACGTGAAACAAGAACCCACTCCAAGAATGAGAAAGAAATATCTGGTTACAAGGTCAACTTTTTGACATCCAAATCTAAAGAACTAATACTTTAACCAATTAGTATATTAACATTGTTCTGAATTGACCTATTTTCCAAATAATACTCATACCAACACAGTTTGATCTCAAAGTACAACTCATCTTGGAAATTGCGATACAATAGGTTCTTTCCAAGAATCCTATCAATGTTCAGTTCCATAGAAGATCAAATTAGGGTGGGAAAACCCTTACACAACATGACAACCCTATTCAACACTTAGGAGGTCATATAGTCTCATGTTGTCAACTATGACGAACTTAAGAATGAAGAATCCCAAGAAGGAATGACAAGCCATGATGAAACTTGTGTATGCCTTGAGGATAAAGCATTCTAAAGGGGTAAGCAATGTAATGCATATAAATATATATATAAATAAATATTAACAATNTATATATACTTGTCCTTTATGTATTATAACGTGTTTTCATAATTAAATTGGATATTCAACAATTAAATTATTGTTCGTATTAAAAAAACAAATTATATTCATTCCAGGTTTGATATTTTTTAGTAAGTAAGAGTTGTATATCTTATATGGATAGTAAAAGAATTTTAAAATGTCATTTAAATATAAAAAATTAATAATGAGAATTTATTATGTTTGCATTTCATTATTTAAAATGTGTAGTGAAAGAGTTGTGCACTATTATTAAAATCTACATTTATGAAAAACATGTAGAAATGACAATATGTACTAAATTGGGATCCAATATTCTTACTTTTGAATTTCATGTTGCATTTATGTAATCTTATTTTAAAATTTGGGGATTTGATCTTGCACTTTTGCAATATGATATTGCACTTTCAAAATACAATTTCGTAATTGGTAAACATTAATTTTGGACTTTATAAACGCCAATTTCGATCTATTTTTGAAGGTATTTGGGTTAAAATAAATCCAAATTTAATGAATGGCTATTAATATCAAAATCTGAAAATAAAGAAAGAAAATTGAAAATTAAATAAGGGAAATAGAAGATGAAGTAAAAATAAGATTTGAAACTACCAAGAAATTAGGAAATCAACATAAAAAAACCCGACAATGGAATGGAATCTTTGGTACTTAGGAGAACAAAGGAGATGGAATTGGAAATCAACAACCTAGAAGATACCCCACAACAACCAATAACAATACTAAACAAAGATGAAACATGTTATATAAAAAAATAATATTACATACCATAAATAATAATATTAAATATTACTCATAATTATTAATATTGATATAAATTAATATTATTAATTATTAATTATTAAATAAGAAGTAATTAATTAACTATTTATGAAAAGTCAAAAGACATGACTTATATTCTAAAGGGCGCCAAATGGCTTATAAATCCCAAGGCAATGTAAATGTAAATCATCACTTATATATTATTCATTTTTTTATATTTATCCATTTATGGAGTTTCTATCCTATTTACGTTGGATTTTTCTATAGAAACAGATTTTCTACTCCAGTGGTATCAGATCCAACCTGATCCGTCCAGGCCATCATCTCAGAGCATCTCTGAACCGTGGCTTTTAGCCATAAATTCTAGTGTTTCCCTAAATCAAAATCTCCATTCCATTGCTCCCCATTTTACTCCCCTCCTCTCTCCCATGTGCTCTCCATCACAGTCACTCTCCTCACCCTCCATCTTCGTTGCTCTTCACCTGCACTCTTCGTGGGCTTGCTTCCCATCGTAGGCCCCTTCCTCTAAGCACACCTCCACTTCAACCCGTTTCCCTCACACCTACACTCACCTCCCTTCACATGAATTCCAACAACCTCAGCCCCTCCCGCTCATCCTTCCTCCCTCCATATTTATCTCCTTATCTCGCGACCCCACTGTACTTCCCACCAACGCCACTCCCTCACCACTGCTCCCATCGTGCTGATACCCAACACACTCCATCCATCGCTTCCCCTGCGTTTAGCTCCATCCACTACCTTCCCATGTTCTCCTACCTCTTCTCCCATGCACAAACGCCTCCACGCATAGGCCGCTCCAAATCATTGATTCTTCCTCTGCGTAACTCCCCACTGTGTCGCGACTCCCACACCTCCACCCGACACCTTCGTCTCGTCCAATCTCCAGCCACCACCTCCACGCGTCCATCCCCTGATCTCCTACCCCTCCCCACTGCTATTTCCACCATTCTGCAGTAGGTCCTCCACTTCCCCTTCGCTTCCACCAACCTCTCCTCCCCGTCCACCCTCTTGCACCCCATCCTGTACTCCTCCTCTTGATCTTCAGTACATTCCACAAACCCTAAATTCCACAGTTTATATTATTATTATTATTATTAAATAATAATATTTATTATACTATATATTAGACTATATATAATTTTTTCAAAAATATAATAATAATAATATTATTATTATTATTATCATTATTAAAATTTTCAAAAAACAAAGTCAAGAAGTTAAAAAAAATTGAAGAAGACAAATTGAAGATTAAAAGAAGTCAAGATCTAGCAAAGACTCTCTATCGTCAAAGAAGCCAAAGCCAAAGGAAGGCTAAGTTATCGTCCAAGCATCGAATTATGGCGATTATAGAATGAGAACTACAATTACGATTACAAACAATACTAAGCAAGTTGGAGAATTATAAAGCAAACTATCATTATCTACAATATGAGCTTTCAAGGCAGGAAATCGTAATCAAAATATGGGAGCAGAAAAAATCATTGGTCATAAAAAGATAATGAAGAACTCCAACAAATGTTGTCAAATAAAGATAAAAAAATATCACATTTAAAAAATATCAATCAAGACCTTGAAGAAAAAATCAAAAGGTTTGAAAACGACGAAGAAAAACCTTATAGAAACATTAACGAATTAGAAGAAGAAATAATATATTTAAACAAGATCATCATGGATAAAGATAATGAGTTGACACAAGGCCAGAGAAACATAGTTAATCAAGAATCAAAGATATGTCGGAATCAACAACATATGAAAGAAATCAAACAAAATTATGACAACAATAAAAAGGCACACCAGTTGGAAACTAAGAAAATCAATGACAATTTAGCAAGCAATACCGAAGAACTATTTTGACTAAGAATTCATAACAAAACATTAATGACAAAAATCAAGAAGTTGAAACATAGTCAGAAGACATAACCTTCCAATGAAGACCTTGAAGGAAAAATAATAGAAAAGGAGGAAGAAAACCAGCGCCTAATAAATCTTAATCACAAACTAGAGGAACAAATCAAGAAATTAAGAGAGGACAAAAAGTCTCAGGACGACAGGTTCGAGAAGATTCAGAGTAATAACAAATTACTAGAGAACAAAGTAGCACAAATCCATAAGGAAGCATCCATACTTTTCGGAAAACAAATTCAAGTTGAGGAAGAAGAAATAAACACAAACTCAGTATTCGTCACAGTTCAAAGGAAGTCAATCCTGTTGAAAAACAAACAACAAAATAATCCTTATCGACACCCCAATTATAAACGTCATTTTGACCAACGACGGGGTCAAAATGGAAACGCAAAGAAGAGTTATGTTGTCAGACAAACAATAACATCAAATCAACATACTAAGCAACAAATGAGAAGAACCAACCCACAGAGCCATCAAATAGCTCCGATGAAGATAGCTCTCGGATGGACCACATCAACAACGATGCAACATTTCTTGTTTGGAATTCATAACTCATATCATCTCATCTCATTAAGTGTTGCAAATACTAAAAGAAAGGGTCTAGAGATGATGGTTCAAGAAAAAAAATCAGATGTAAGACTTTTCTTCTCTAAGCTTTGAAGACAAAACTTCTCTAAGGGGAAGGCAATGTTATATAAAAAAATTTATATAGCATACCATAACTAATAATATTAAATATTACTGATAATTATTAATATTAATATAAATTATTAATTATTAAATAAGAAGTAATTAATTAACTATTTATGAAAATTCAAAAGACATGACTTATATTCTAAAGGGCGCCAATGGATTATAAAGCCCAAGGCAATGCAAATGTAAATCATCACTTATCTATTATTCATTTTTATGTATTTATCCATTTATGGAGTTTCTATCCTATTTACGTTGGATTTTTCTATGGAAACATATTTTCCTTGTTCCAGAACAGTTCAACAACTAACCATAATACACATCATCAAAATAATTCAGGGATACCAGAGAAACAACAAGATCTAATACAACAAAATGATCCGCAAAAAAGTTCTACATCAACGGTCTTGAAAATGAACTTTAGATTTTTTTTTCTATTACAACAACAGTACATTCAACAAATATAGATAAGTAACAGTCCAAAGATGGAGACTATTTTGATGTAATAACCATTACGAAACATTATATGAAATCTCATTGTAAATCATAACCACCAATGATTGAACCTTGATAACATTGAAAATATTTATCATATCTTGTTACAACATAAAAATTGAACAAAATTTTGAATATTTACTTCTACTACTTATCCCATCCCTAGCAAATGGTATGAATACTCAACAACCTACTACAAAACAAAGTTCAAATTTCCAAGGAACATTTAACCATCCAACACATCGAGTGATAGAGCAGGTTTTCAATCCTTAGACTGACAACAAGTGTTATACAAGTATAAAAAATAATCCAAAGGGGTTAAGTAAACCAATTGGAACCAGTGTTGCTAGACAATTGGCTAGTATTGCGCTAGTAGGTGCTTGGTTTGAATCCCTCTAATTTAGCAACACTAGTCTATGCAAAATGGGTTTACTAGGTATGTCATTCACAAATATAGGGAATCATCACTGGGTTTTCCCTACAAGGTTTTCCTTGGAAAAAAAATGCAATATCAAAATTGTCATGCCCCGAAGACAAGTTTTCCTAACTTTCATATCAGACATCTACAGCACCTCATCCACCCATTGAAGACAAGCTTGAGTGAATCCCAACTCCACCTATGCTCCTATTCCCAGTTTGATGAGAGATTTGGGCCTCCTAGCCTCAGTTTTAGGGAGATAATTCCTCCAATATTATTTCTGTTATATTCAGCCAAATACCATCTTATCAATTCTGTAATACAGTAATATTTCATGTTCCAAAAATATCCTATGTTCAGTTTCCATGAATGAGCCTTATTTTCCCACTAAATGGGGTTTTTATGAGTTTTTATGCAATAAGAGTAAAGATATGTCATGAGAAGAGTTTTAAATTATTTGACATGTTCATAAATGATATATTAGTCTCTTTTATCAGTTATTAGAAGGCATGTATGTAAACAGATGCAAAATTTATAAATTATTGCACACCCTAGCTAGTTGACTAGTCTCACCATTTTTGTAATTCAGAGAGTTATGTGCATCAGAATAAAATTACAAAAGTTTATGGATGTTTTTGAATGACCCATATATCCATCCAAAACCATAAACTGATATTTAGTTAAGTTTGTACCCTGTTTCAGAATCCATCTTTGCGCAAAACCTCATTAGGCCAAAATTGCCAAATTTTCCCAAATCTCTCCTAAACTTCCCAAACTTGTCTAGAAATGTTCCAAACTGTCCATAACCTTATTGGATTCTTTCTAAAGGTATGATAAAATCTCTTTTATTTTCCCCAATCCTCTAGTTGAAAGGATTTGAAGGAATCTTTCTAGGTTCACGATTGGTTGACCCAGAAGCGTGGAAGTAAGTTTCAACATAGCTGACTATGAAACCTAAATGGTCCCTGATATAAATGTGTTTGGGAAGATGATATATATGTCCTGAAATTTTCCTTTTTTGATTCCCTCTTCCCGCTTCCATGCCTATGAATTTCTTAGTAAAATACCTTCATCTGCCCAGTCCAAAAATTTACTGAATGTATGCAAGTTTTATATCAGATTTTTAATTAAATTTGCAGCTGTATCAGTGTTTGGATCTATATATCATATCCGAAACATTACAAAAATGGATCATTGAGTATGAGGATAATTCAAGAAGGAATTTCTACGACATTTGTCCTAGTATTTACCAGAAGATGCAACATTGACACTAAAAAATAACATGATTTTAGATGGTGTTGGAATGTGGCGTAATGTGGCTATCAATTCATAAAACCCTACCAACATAAGAAAACTCTAATTTTATAGAGTCAAATAAAATGCTAAGGATATACCAAATACAATAACTCTCGATGAATCTCATTGTCCAATCACCCAAATAAGAATTATTAGACTTTAGCTCATAAAGAAAGTAATTTATTTGCAATTGGAAAATTCCACATTGATTGATGGAAAGAATGAGGCTGAATAAGAAGCAAAGAATCTAAGAAGGGAAAATTACAAAATTAAATAATATAGAGAATAAATGAATACGATAATGACAAGTACCATAAAAATATTAAAGATGAATTACCATAATACAAGCAATCCAAGGCGCATGGAGAAAAAATAAAAGGAAACAAGTTAAAAAGCATCAAGAGAAATCCAGTATAATCCAAGTGAATACAATTATAATTTGAAAGAAGAGACTAGACAGAAGTGCATACAATTCATTGACTTGGACCAACAAAATTTACACATTCTAAAAGCAAAAACACCGAAACATAATCAATCTCTACGGCATGATCCAAAAGCACAAATAAAAGAACTTCAAGGGATATACAATCAAACAAAAATTATCACAAAACATATGGAAAAAAATTATTAATGGCCTGTGTTATATCCAAAACAACAATAAATTAGATGCAAATAAAATTCCAATGCCCACGACAATACAATAATGAAATTAGAAATTGCACCTCAGAGGATTGTTTTGACAAGAAATACTTTAGTGCATCAAGAACAAGAATTGGAGAAATTGCAAAGAATGAAAAGAAATGATATAGGGGAGCATCGACACTCGAGGAAGAAATTATAGTACCAATTACCATTTATCAATGTACAAAGAAGTAAAAAAAAGTTAGATGTGTAATTTCAACAATTATAGAAAACAACAACAACAACAAAAATTTGAAGGATGGGAAAATAATACAAGCATGGGCTGCAAGAGAAACAAAATAAGTTGATTATCATTTGGTTTTTGGATGGGAATGTTTTTCCAAGAAATTGCACTACCAGTTAGAAACTTACAAAGTGAAATAGAAGTCAAATGTGAAGTTCAACAATTGTACAAAATAATAGACATGGAAGATAATCTAGAGGATGAGAAAATAATACAATAAATATCAGCTGCAAGAAAAATAAAATAAGTTTCTTATCAATTGGATTTTGGAAGGGACGTGTGTGTATATATAAAGAAAAGCTTTGCACCAATGTTCTATGTAATTTGCAAATAGTCAGTACTTGAATCTACAATAGGAATTCTAGTAGATAGAAATGTTGGATAAACTAATCCTCAGGATGTACCAATTTCTAGGACAAGAGAACAAGATACAAATAATTAGTAAGTTAAAGATTACTTTTGTATTTGTAAAGTTATAGATAAGTGTTTATCCTAGCATATTTAGTTCACTTATTTTTGGAGACTTGAAAATTTTGGACTTTTTGGCCATGGGTATCAAAATTTTCCAAACAAAATTCCTTTTAAGTCCATGGAGTATGTTGTAGGAATCCCTCATGTAGTTGTCTTTAGCTCAATGACCATTTGACAACAAAGTTAAAATAAACATCAACAACAAATAGAAGTGATTAACATTGATCAACAATGGAAATCGATGTTTGTTGACATCAATGGCCTTGAACTGCAAATGTCAATGGAAACACAATATCCATCAATAAGGTCTCATCATCAAGATTGAAAAAAAAATATTTTTGTCAATGACAAGTATCATATTGACCATCTTGATTTAAGGATAGGAGAACATGTTGTTGATGTGGATGAATTTAGAGACAAATACATTGTTGGTGACTCACTAGATTCCTTGTTAACATTGATGATAATCAATTAAGATGTTGACATCGACAATGAGACCACTCTGCGCATGAGCCACATAAAGACTATTTTTCGATAATTATGTTTTTTCAACAATTTTGTTACCGTGATATATTAATAGAGCATGCATTATACTAACTATATAAATCCTTTATTTTCATCGAGTATAGTTGGACACTGATAGTTACATTATTAATATATTGGGAATTTATAGATTGTTGTGATTTGTTGCATCCTTTCTTTCTTTTTATTTATGTATTCATATATTGTGATGTCATTTTCTTATTCAATTACATTTGATAAAAAAATTTATATATTGAAACATTGAGCACTTCTACCTGTATAATTCCATGGATAAATTAAATAAATTATTGCATTCCCTAATACAACAATATAAAGGGACACATACAATATAGAAGAAAAAAATGCAAAACACAACCCTAAATTAAGCCATAATACATTTCCCCCGTTTTTATTCTTTCATCCGTGATGCAATTTCCACCGAGGATGTGACCTAAGACACAAGGACAAGGATAACACCATGATAACACCATGGAAGAAAATAATCACCTCATAAAGAAGCAAAGAATTAGTTTAAACACATTTTAGGCTTTGTTTCCACTAACATGTGTTGTAGTCACCCTTAAAGGTCATCAACATCATGATGTTAGAATAAATAGGAAGAAAATAATCACCTCGTAAAGAAGCAAAGAATTAGTTCAAACACATTTTAGGCTTTGTTGCCACTCACATGTGTTGTAGTCACCCCTGAAGGTCATCAACATCATGATTTTAGAATAAATAGTAAATAAAATATTGACTACCAAAAGCGACATATGATAGGACATTATATTAAAAGTCAAATGCATTGTATTGGATAGTGGATAACCATGAAAAGAAGGCATACAAAAAGACAGAGAATAGAGGGAATGAACTAATGTAAGAATTTAGGCAAACAATTATAAGTTCACTAGAAAATAAAATCAAAACCATCAAAATAGTGTATCTTGAAGGATATAACTCACTTTAGGGTCGAATAAGTGGTGTATGGACTTTGGTACTTTAATGAAATGGGACTCGTCAAAGTTGTGGAGATTTATTTTAATTTGGCTTTGTTGGAATCTTAAGATATAAGTGATCCAAGTTCAAATAATTTTTAATTATCATGAATTAGTTAATTGTTTTGGGGAGTAAAATAAGGATACTGTGTATTTATGATGGTTGATGTATTAAAGGAATTTTTTATTATGATGAGGTGGTAGAGTTGTGCAATATAGTTTATAGTTTTTTGGTATCGAAGAGTAGAATAATTGGTTGGGTTGTGTTGTTATACTATCTTATGATTTCTATCAAAAACATGAAGTAATGTTTAGCTTGGATAATTAAATGTCAATGGAAGACATGGGACAATGTTGAATTTTATTAATTTGGTGAGCATGGATAGAATAATATGCATGCCCTCATAATAGTCTAAAGATGAAGTAGACAAGTTTAAAAGTGGGTTGTTCTCCAGGGATTTCAACTATAAATTGAGGTGTTTATGTGATGTTTTGGTTGTTGCTATTATAATGTTGTTTTTTTGTATTGTTTACGTTAATGAGTTGTGCTAGGTTAAAACTGAGTTTGAAAATTGAGAATTCAACAAAGATATAATCAATAACATAAAAAGTTAAGAGAAAGACTCACTTCACAAAAGGAAAAAAAGAAGCTTCTAGAAACTATATGTTGGCATGGAGAAAAGAGTTGAAAATAATACAACTTTCAACAACAAAAAGACAAAGGGGGATGTGCATATTCTAGGCCATTTCCAACAATATTGTTTTAAGTGTTATTAACAAAGCATTCAACAAGGATATTTAAACTGAAGGGATGATTCATTCAAACGATCTTAACAATCTATCATTGTTTATTGGCTTGTGAGGTTATTTATTTTTTCTACATTAAGAAAAAACAAATTACAATCTCCTAATAGGTCTAGTACATGTTTTTGTTATTTTACATAAGAGGCATGAGGTAGGGAGGGATGGTTTTGAAAAGAAATTGGATAATTCCAATGTTTTCCAACTAACTTGCCTAAAATTTTCAATGTTTGTTGTTCACATACCCTTATTTAGTGAAAAAAACTTATAACGAAGTGGTTCATTTTTGAGTTTTAGTCACACCAAGTAAATAACATTTATTTTTATTTAATCAAAGAATCATGTCATTACTATCATACTAGTTCTTTTGTTATGAGAAAATTATTCATAATAATTTCTAGTCAAAGCTAATGCATTTTTTATATGATTTAGAATTCATTTATCAATGCATATGGAAGGGAATATATGTGAAGTAGCAAGGGAGATAAGCCACAAAGTGGCTAGTCCCTTCCTAATTAATCAGTCATGAATTGTTTGGTACAACTTGAGCGAGCTTAATGGTTAAGAGCGTGTGTTTCTTTCTAGGAGGTGACAGGTTCAAATCCGAAAAGGGGTAGGGTATGTACACCTATATAGAATTTAACAATTAAATCGTTGCGTAGAGGGGGTTCCATGTTCCACAAACAAGCGGGTCTCATGCACCAAATTGGTGTCTCGCTTGGTAGTGACCTTTACAATAGATTATTATTATTATTACTATTATTATTATTATTATAACATTAATTGGTAGGTGATATCTTTATTGCATAAATTAGGGAAATCGTTAGTGGATATGTTCTTGGTTATTCGTAAATGGGTGAAGCAGTGAGACTTGACAAAATGCCTATCGATTAAAATATAGACCGTTGGCACTTGAATTGGCTATGTTTCTTTAGTAGGCCCCTTAGCGGGTTTGAGTCAAAGAAATCCAAGTTTCGAAATTGGGAAGAGTACGTGTATGTGTTTTTCCTTGACAAACTTCCGGGTACAGGGTTGATGAATGAATGTTGGGTGTTATTTCACCTTATCCCTGTCGTCTTGTGTAGGCAACTCTTGCATCCATGATATTCTAATTTCATATGTTCTTTGTTCCCTTTCTCTTTTGGAACAAGGTTGACTTGTCTCATCTTCTTTCTTAATTCATAGGCTCTATAGATGATCTAAAGGATATTGGAGCTAGGAGTGCCAATATTTTGTTATTCCTAACCTTGTGTACTCTACAATTGATTCTATCTTCTTTGTTGTAGTTCATCTTGTGGTGATCTATCGTGGATTGGACACAATTTTTTCTTTTCTTTCTTATTTTGTTTAGAAACTCTTTTCTTTCAACATTTTGGTATCTTCTAGACTTTAGACAAAGATCATTGTATATGTCAAATGTGAATCTGATGTGTGGGATGTTGTCAAATCTATAATGGTTATCTTTTTTTTTAATTATGTTCATTATTTATTTTAAATTTCATATCCAATATAAACTCTTATTTGGTTGAGTCAATGGCTCCCAATCCACTTTGTTCATGTGAACTTACTCTCCCATTCTCCATTGAGGTAGCATTTTCATTCTCTATTGATGATTATCTTTTCTTTGTATGTTCATTCTATTTTTGGTGGCCTATTCCTTATTTTACAACACATTTCAAGTATATCTTCATATTATTTAATATGTTTATACAAGTAAATAACATCCTTCAATTCGTTTGTTAAAACCACACAAGGGAGCATTATCATTCCAACATTTAGGGAGAGATTCTATTAAGTATCCTCAACAATGTTCTAAGTCTTGGATTATTAATGTTGGATAGTGGTCACAAGCTTTAAATCCAACAAGTCAAAATCCCCCTCAACAACAATGCACCATTATGTTATCAATTGTAATATTTCATGGTATGTTCTTAATTTAAACTCATTCATTATGTGGTGGATTGCAAGAAGGGAGGTGTATAGTAATAATTGAACGTGATGATGTTTTGGAATATCTATTCTTCTTCCTTCCAAACCTTCTCTTAATATATGATCAAAATCACTTAATGCCTCCCCTTGCTTCCAACAAATGTTTATGAGAATGAGAATGTTATATGGTTTTACCATTTCATTCTATTCTCATTCACCTCTTAAAAGGTTGGGGTGGGGTAGGGTATGTTGCACCCATTCCCACCAATCAAGAGTATGCTTCCTTAAATTGTTATAACAAGAAATTTTAAGCTAGTTAGTAATAGTACCTCAAGAAAAAAATTCAATAGTATGCTTCCTTAAATTGTTATAACAAGAAATTTTAATCTAGTTAGAAGTAGTACCTCAAGAAAACAGATCTAGATAGTTCTACATTGATCATGTGAGTGTTAGAATTGATGTGTCATTTAGATCATCAAGCAATGAGTGCAATTAGATTCTTAATTATTATGCAGTGAAGAGGAATGAATTATACAAACTGAACAAATCAAGTCTCACAGGAAACAACCAAGTATTCCTCAGAGAATTATGATATTATATTCATTAAAGAATCCAGTGTTAAAATAGTATTACATAAGGAAGAATTTGAATCATTAGGGATGAATTCGAATCTACCAACCGACTCTAACTGTATCTGACTGCATGGATAACTAAATATGTCTAAATCACTATCGAAGTCCAAGTATTTAACTCCATATGTCTAATTCAGTCAATCCATAAGTTATAATTAGTTAAACCAGTCTAACTACAGTGGTAGGTGAGAAGTAGCGCATTCCCACTTGCAGCCATGCATAACTAGCACTAACTGAAATGGAGTAGAACTAACTAAATGTAACTGAAGAGTAACTAAGCTTAACTAGTTACCAACTCCCAAAAACTGAAGGAGGTTGGTGTCGGGACTCCCAGTGGCTCCTAAAATGTAGGGATTGGCCTATGAGGTGCCTAAACTGATGCATGCAAGTGCAGTCAGTCTCAGTTAGCCTCTATCGATGTTCCCCATACTCTAATGACTGGTACATGTGGACCCATTAGTCCAAGTGGACCCAATGGTACTAGTGGACCCAATAATTAATAAAAGACTCCTAAGTTAGGCTAAAATAATCTAATAAACAGTTTGGTTAAGGGAGGATTATAAATCCTAACACATCCCTTGAATCCTAACTTGGACAACTGTGGGCCCTGGAAACAAGGCCAAAATTCACCCATATACAATCTAAAAGATAAAAAAAATGTTGCTTAATAAACCGAGGAAATAGAGGAAAACCTCATGGGAACCCCCCCCTGTAATGTCCCCCCTCTAATTAAGCATACCAAACACTTGCTAACCTATTTAATTCCCTTAGGTTCAAGCGGGTACTACATAAGAGGTAATTGACTAAATGGATTTGATACTTAGAGAACTAAAGGACATTCCTCCAGCGTCAGGTCATCAGTCAGATGGAAGAAGCCTTGTTTCTTTAGGCTTAAAAGTCAACATTAAAATAGAATTGCATGCATGCAAAAGTAAAGCGGAAACCCTAAAAGTGACATGCAAAACCTAAAAGTTCATGAGATTCTATTTAAGAGGGTAATGAGACCAAAGAAGGTTACGAATGATTATTATTGATTTTGGGAGCTCTTGAGGAGTAGCACAGCGTGCAGCCACAATAGTTGGGGTTGAAGACCATGACTTCAACTAATGGGGTTTCAATAGTGGAATATCTTCCCTAGTCTCATTCAGGTTAAACCATCCAGGTTCACCATCCGCTCTTCAACTTATTCATCTAGTTGCAGTTATCCAGTATCCATCAGATATTGTTTGCAGGGACACGTGTGCAGCCGTAAGAGGGTTTTTAGCTGGAAAACCCCAAATCATTCACTGGGTCCTCAAATCTTTGTTTATCTTCATAATACTAGCACCATTCTCATCACTGGTATTATCCTCCAGTACCCAATGATTATCAAATCCTTTTTTTCTCATTCGGAGCAGTACTCAGCAATTTGGGAATTAGGGGGGCGTGAGTAGCTAAATCTCCAGTTCAATTCGCTAGCCTGCTTAGGGATCTCAGAACTTCTGCATGTGTCAGGAATATTCTCCAGCACGGGAAGACTACCACTCCTGCAAATTTTCAACTGCAACAAACACCTCCTTCACTGAAAATGTCACCCTTAATTGATTAAGGGTTCATGTTGTTGGGGTATCACCAGAGGTAGGGAGCACCAGTTCTTCGCTAGATCATCTCTTGATGCATGCATTTTATCTCAGGAGCATTTCAATCGACTTATCAATGGTAAGTGTTACATTCTATCCTGCAAACCCTAACCCTAAATTCAGCTATAATATAGGGCAATTTTGCATGGCAGTTTTGCATGTCCAGCTATTCAGTAATTTTGCATAGAATTAGTAGAATATTGGTATTTGGTACATTACACCCCCTCTCAAGATAAGCAAAAATAGGAACTGAGAGTCAAGCCTTAACACCCAAAAGAGACCTGAGAAAGGAAAATCTCTTTTCTATGAAAGAATTGGTGAAAATGTCTGCAATCTGATCCTCTGTAGAACAATAGTGCAATGTGAGGGTTTTGTCATGCAGAAGTTCATGAATGTAGTGCATGTGAACCTCTATGTTCTTTGTCTTCTGCTTCTGAATTGGATCACTGGAAATTTTGATAGTACTTTGGTTGTCACAATAAAGATCCATTGTAGATGAAGTCTGAATCACGAACTGTGTCAAGATTCCATGTAGCCAAACTACATGAATAGGTGCATTCACAACTCCCCGATACTCTGCTTCTGCTGAAGAGAGTGCGGACCAACAAATTGTCCCAGATCCAATCATGAATACAAATCTCGAGGTTTGATTTCCTATAATTTCCATCTCTTTCCTAGTCTGAGTTTGTGAAGCCTATGAGATCAAGTTGTGCTCCAGTTGCATAGTGAATCCCATAATCTATAGTACCCTACACATCATGCAAGATTCTCTTTGTTGCCTTCCAATGCAACTGATGTGGCTCCCGCATGTACCTGGCAGCAGCACTCACAACATAGGATATGTTTGGTCTCGAATGTGTGAGATACAAAAGGCTCCCAATGAGTTGTCTATAGAGAGTGTTATCTATCAAAGGTGTGGAGCCACCTTCTTCAAGCCCGATGCCAGATAGAAAGGGACAAGGGGTTGCCTTTCAATCTTCCATGTGAAATCTCCTAAGCTTTTCTAATGAGTATCTAGACTGTGAGATCATGATTCTTGAAGTATTTTGACTTACTCCAAGACCAATGAACTATCTTAACAGTCCTAGATCAGTCATAGTGAATGCTTTGTTTAGAGCAGACTTGATGCTTCTCAATATAGCAACAAAGCTTCTAGTAATGGGAAAGTCATCCACATACAATACAATCAAAAGCAAGAAACCTTCTTTCTTCTACATATAGACATTGCAATTTGATTTTCATCTTTCAAAATTCGTAGATATGAGGAAGGAATCCATCTTGGAGTACCATGCCCTTAGGGCTTGTTTGAGTCCATACAGTGATTTCCTCAATCTGCAAACTAAGGAATGATCATCAATAAACCCCTCAGGTTGTTTCATGTATATATATTCCTTCAAATCACCATGGAGGAAGGCACTTTTCACATCCATGTGATTTACCTCCCATCTTTTGGAAGCTGCAACTCCCAGGACAAGCCTGATGGAATACATTCTAGATACTGGAGCGAATGTCTCATTGTAGTCCAAACCTTGAACCTAAGAGTATCCTTTGGCCACCAACCAAGCCTTGTACTTGGTTGTGGTTCCATCAGAAGCTATCCTGGTCTTGTAGATCCATTTGCACTGAAGAAGCTTCCTCCCTAGAGGTAAGGAGACGACTTCACATGTTTTATTATCATATAGTGAATCAAATTCCTCATCCATAAATGCTTGCCATCTAGGATCATGGAAATATTCCTTGAATGTTTGAGGATCGAACCCCAACATCATCAAACACCTCTCATAGAGAAGTGGATCTGTGTGGGATAGTGCAACATTCTCTTTCTGATACTGGGACCTCATTCTTCTCTTGTCATTTGGATCTCCGACACCATTTCCAGTTGTTTCTATGAGCTACTGAGTCCATGTAGGCTGCTGAAATGAGGTAGACATTGGATCTAGATCTAGATCTCTTTGAGGTGTAACCTCAATATATGGATCATGTTGTTGTTCCTCCTCTTTTGCATCTGAATCTGAAATGTCAGGCAATAAAATTGTATCTGCAATAAGAAGTAAAGTAATTGTGGTACCTTTATTTGCTTCGAATAGAAGTTGTGGTTGTACTGGATCTGAGTATGGAATGAAATGAGAGAAAGAATATGCCTTGGAGGCCTGATCTGCAATTACTTTTGCTATGATCTCCCCAGTTGAGATATATGTGATCTCTACTGAGTCAGGTCCAAATACCACCTGCTTTGGTGAGCCAGTGTGGGTCATCTGGTATACAAACAATAGATTAGCTCCAAGGCAGGGCACATAGAGGACATTTCTGAACTCACCATGTTGTATTTTGATAGTGCCTCTTCATGCTACTAGAATTTGGGAGTCATCGCCCATATGAATAGTAGGCCCTTCTGTGAGGTTGAGAGTGGAGAGGAAATCCTTGGAGGAAACCATGTGGTTGGATGCTCCACAATCATTCAAATAGGTTGTCGACTGAGGGAGGCCATCTTTTAAGTCATGGCACCTCTCATGCCCATCATTAGACTTCTTTTCTCTTTGTGGGAGATAAATGTTATTCTGCTTGAGGAGAGAAGTAAGTTGGTCTACTTGCTTCTTCATACAAGAGTATTCTGGATGAAGAACCCTCATACAATAGAGACACATCTTCTTTTCAAACCTTTTCTTCTTTTTAGAGCCCGAAGCTCCTTCAAAAGTCTTCTAATTCTCTTTAAGCTTCGAATCAGCTGCTTTAGGCTCCTTCCCCTTAGATTTACCTTTAGCTTGTGCTTTGGTAGAGTCTGCCACTAGGATGGATTGATCTTTGGAAGTCTTAATGACTCCCATCTAGATCAACTTCTCTCGTTCTTGTATTAAGGAATCGGAAAAGGAATCAAGTGAGGGCATCTTCCAATTGGGAATGGAATCCCTTCCAGAATGGAAGATTGAGACAAATACAGAATAATCAGAGCCTATTTTGCTAAGTGTCGAGAGAGCATGCTGCTCATCCTTTCTTTCTATTCCGCAATGTTTGCATTGAAGTGCAAGAAACTTGAATTTAGTAAATAATTGATGGATGGCCTTGAAACTACTAGGATGTAAGGATATCAACTCGTTCTCTAGAATGTGTCCCTGAAGCTCATCTTGCTTGCCAAACAAGACTTCAAGCTTCTCCCAAGCTTCCCTGGGATTCCTCAAGCGTTCAAGGTGAAAGAGGAGATATTTGGATATGTGAGTACATAGATAACTGAAAGCTTCATCTAAGCGGTTCAGAAACTTGTTTTTCTCAGCTAGATGATGGGGCTCGACCTCCCTTCTAAGTATTATCCTAAAGTATCCCTTGTTGCGTAAGGACAACTGCATATCTTCCCTCCAATCAACATAATTGAAGGGAGTAAGGATCCGAGGTGTGGAGGGTTGAGAATCCATAATTCTCCTGCTGGAAAAGACAGTATCTTCACACAAGTTACATAGCACCTGTAGAAATTTCACTGCAAAACAAAAATCATTCAAACTATGTTAGAATAGATCCTTCCCTCTCGTCATGAACACTTTCTTAGGGTTCGTCATGCCCACACCGCCACTCTGAAGAGATTCAGAGGAAACAAGGAACTCTTTGCAAGACTTCTATGGAAACCCAGCTGCATCTAGTGTTCAATGGAGAGTAGATAGACTTGAAGCTTGCTTGAGATGGCTCTGATACCATGTTAGAATTGATGTGCCATTTACATCATCAAGAAATGAGTGCAATCATATTTTTAATTATTATGCAGTGAAGAGGAATGAATTATACAAGTTGAACAAATCAAATCTCACAGGAAACAAACAAGTATTGCTCAGAGAACTACGATATTATGTTCATTAAAGAATCTGGTGTTACATAAGGAAGAATTCGAATCATTAGGGATGAATTCGAATCTACCAACCGACTCTAACTGTATCTGACTATGTGGCTAACTAAAGATGTCTAAATCACTATTAGACTCAAAGTGGTTAACTCTATATGTCTAGTTCAGTCAATCCATCAGTTATAATCAGTTAAACCAGTCTAACTGCAGTGGTAGGTGAGAAGTAGGCGAGAACTAGCGCCTTCCCACATGCAGCCATGCATAATTATCGCTAACTGAACTAGAGTAGAATGAACTGAATGTAATTGAAGAGTAACTAATCTTAACTAGTTACCAACTCCCAACAAATGAAGGAGGTTGGTGCCAGGACTCCCAGTGGCTCCTAAGATGTAGGGATTTCCCTAAGAGGCACCTAAACTGATGCATGCAAGTGCAGTTAGTCTCAGTTATCCACAATCGGTGTTCCCCATACTCTAATTACTGGTACATGTGGCCCCATTAGGCCAAGTGGACCCAATGGTACTAGTGGACCCAATAATTAATAAAAGACTCCTAAGTTAGGATAAAATAATCTAATAGACAGTTTGGTCAAGGGAGGATTATAAATCTTAACAGTGAGTGCATTCCTTAGGTTTTCCATTGCAAGGTGGAACATATGCAAGTAATATGTTGCTCACATCAATCATGGGGGTGGTCATGACTAGGGAAATGCTAGTATTAGAAATAAATGCAAGGGATTGCATAGGTACTAAGCTAGGTGTATGCATTTCCTTAACCTTTTCAACTAAGAACATAAAATTGCACACACATGGAGAGACTAGTCTTTGGATGTAAGGATTTGTTGTCCTCCATGGCGGGAATAGACAACTATTACCATTTTTCTCAAGGCTACCTACAAATCTTCTACGGATCCCACATCCATCATATATAAGTGAACATACTTTGAACAATGTGTAGATAAACCATAAAACCATTTGTAAATATCATATTTAGGCTCTAGAATAGGGTTTAGTATGCATAATTAGATATACTAGCTCGTCCCAATGTTGGTGGCATTCAAACCTATATTTAGGAGGCAAGGAGCTAAGAACAAACTTTTGTGTGGGACCCACCATGAATTAACTTAGGAGACTTAATGGTATAGTATACAACATATTTTAAGCAATAAAACTACTATTATGGGTATTATATATTCATAAAAAAGATATATCATGGGAAACACATCTCAAGGATACACCTATCTAAGTCCCTTGAACTGAAATGTAGAACATAACCATAAACTAATGAATCAAATATATGCACAAAACTAGAATAATAAATAAATCAATATGCTAAATTATATATATCAAAAGCTAATCACATGCATGAAACATAGATATGTCTAGATGTAAGAAAGAAAATACTCACGATCACATAAATTATCGCAGAAGGACATACATAACTCATGTTGATACAATAATTGCATATAACCGTTGGATAAATTAGGGGTACCAATGTGTAGGTTAGTAAGGTACATATTATCACATTTATAGTAGTTTTGCTACTCTAAATCTCAAACCATTTGTCCCAGGACATAGCCAATTCTTTACACCAGTTAAGCATTCAGTGCCACATTGATGATCATGGACAAAGTACATTCAAAGGAAGCTAGACTATTTGAAGCAGTATTATCAGAGAGCCCTTGTCACTTCCAAGCCTTCTTCATGATCGCGAAGGGACATTTGTTATGCCAATGGTTCACTTTTTCAGAGCAACAAAGAGACCGACTAAGTCATCCTTCCTTGCCATCCAAATATCCAAATATCAAAGGTATTTCAAATCCAGTTGACTGGGCAAGTATATGGCATGAGGTTTGTTCTCATTGTATTTCTTAGTCATCTTAATAGATACGACTTGGCATGTGTAGTTAGCATTGGTGACCATAGGCTATTGGTTTCTTGTGGATTTGCGATTTGAATAGTTAAGTGGTAGTAGTGTTAAGACTTTGGTATATGCTCACTAGTATGGTTGGCTTCTATACAAACTAGACCATTCTCCACATTAGGGGAATTTTCAGGTTTAAAATGGGCCTCATAAAAGATATAATAAAATATTATGAGTTACGCATTTTGTGGGGAAGGCCATAACCAATGTAACTATGGTTAAGTTAAATTGAAAAGACGTCTAAAATAAAATCAATCATAAAACCCATCTCTGATATGACTAAAAGTAGAGTATTTTTTAGTACATAAATTACTTTTGAATATAATATGATGAATGTACTTATAAAGTAATATACCCATAAAATAAAATATATTAATTTTCAATTTTCAATTTTGAATATAAGTTAGTTCTTCAATATTCAAAATAGGTTTAAACCCATGTTTTTATCATTTTGAATTTTAAATATAAAGTTAAATTTATATGAATAAATTGTCATTCATATATATAGAGAGAATAGAAATATAAATCAATTGTAAAATATAAATCTAAAAATACAAATTTAAAAAAAAACAAAAAAACAATTTTTTTTTAATTTGTTTTTCATCTTTTTAATACACCTTAAAAACAGATGTAAACTTTTTTTTAATATTTTCTTATAATATATATTATGCATATCACAATTTTAATGCAATAATTAATAATATCATTAACTAAATTTTAAAAAAGAGTGTTAATATGGAGATGAAAGAATAATGCATAAATTCCTACCACAAAAAGTGGTGTTAATATTAACCAAATGTGATTATATGTAATAAAAAATATTATAATATAATATTTTATTATGATAGAAATGCTTATTCAAATTGTTATATTAAGGTTTTATGTATGTATTTGGTTTTATAACTTGAATGTAAGTGTCTGATTTATGTTGATATAGATGAAGGTGTTTCAAAGGTTAAAAAGTGATAATAAAATATAAACTTTGAATAATACCTAAATTTAAAAAAAATGGTATTAATATTAATATACAAGCTGATGATAATATATATAGTAATTTATTATAATATAAAATTTTATTTTAATAAAATAAATAAATATATTTTTTATATTTAAAAATAATTATAATAGATTATTATATATATTAAATATTTTTTTTAAATCAGCAAATTATTTTTTTATTATAAGATGTTAAGTGATTTTGATTTTGAATAAAGATTTGATATATATATTTTATATATTAAAAAAATAATTACATAATTTTTATTTTGAAGAGAGCATTTACTTTTTTTGTATTTGTCATTTATTTTATATTAAAATATAAAAAAGTAATTACATAATATTGGTTTTGAATAAAGCATTTATTTTTTCTGTATTTGTAATTTATCTTATATTGAAAGAAATAGTACTTTTCTTTCTTAGTACCTTAAGAGTACTTTAGAATATTTATATTATATTAACAAATAATCTATGACTACTATTTTCATAATGACTACTTTACTTGCAACATTGATATAGTTAACTATGAGTTTTCATTCACCATTTACAATTTGACAAATACACATTTTTACTCAACCAATGCCACCTCAACCATTATGGATGATGCCATCCTCTAGAATGTGATTGGTTCTTTTAAAGTGGATTTTGATAGTACATTTTTTGTTTAGAGACCCATTTTTTACCTCAAAATTTCCTTAATGTTTTTTTGCTCCACCTTCACTTGTCCTCCTGTCCATCCATTGTTTCATACTAAAACATTCAACCCCTTTGGCTTAGATAAGATTGATGTGCTTAAAGACCTATCCCTAATATGACCTCTATGCTTGGATACAACCCATGTTTACTTGTGTCTTGGCTCTGGAGTGTGTGGCTACACTTTTAGTTGGTCACCAGAAGTTTCCCTTAGTCCTCAAAGCAATTTTTCATCATCTGAAGTGATAAAGCCGCAAATGGTTGTGTTTCTCAATGCAAGCCCTTGATGAAAGCTGCAAGTGGTTGTGTTTCTCAACACAAAGAATGAAATGAAAAAAACCATAAAATAAAAATGCACCGGAACACATAAATGATATATTTAAAGGAATGCGGACCAAATGAAAATCAAGACTTACAATGAACAACAAGTGATTACATAAAGTCTTGCAATCAATGGCAATAAATGATACTTGTTAGTTTATTAGAGGCCTTCTAATCACTCTACCCATTTGTGAGACACCTACATTCCCTAGTGTTCCTCTATCCAACACATGTCACCTTGGTCTCATTTTTCCCCTTTATTTGAGAAACCATTAAGTATGTCCAATAAGTTAAGCAATCACTAAGACTAACCTTGTCCATTTCATTTCATCTAGCTTAATGAGGAATGATCTCTTTTGTAGATTGGATTGAATGTGAAAGTGAGTATATGGCAGGGACGTCATTATTGACCATGTAACTGTTTTAATTATAAGTCTTATTTATGTATGTATTGTATCGATCGCCATTGTTTCGTGCTACTAATGCTTAGCATACTGCTAATATGATTAGGAATATACTACTTACACTTCTTGCATACAGAGACTCAGGTTTTAGCTCAGGTTGTGTTCTGATTGGTTTTGACCTTGCCAACCTTGTTGACTTGGTCAACGGGAAGGGCCCGTAGATGGATGTGGCCACTATGGTTTGATTGATGTATTTTGGTGCCATTGGAGGCCAACCAAACCATTCAATGCTTTATTTTATAAAAATTTGCTCATGGACAATTTTTTAATTAAAAATGGTGGAAATTATTCACAAATGCTATTATAGGTTGCTCCATTGTGTATAATTGTCATCATTAATGAATTTGATGCTTTTGAGTTCATCGATGCAATTATTTCGGTATTTCAGGAAAGGGAAGATGATGTTATGAGCATATTGAGTATTTACAGAGCATTTCACCATATTAATTACAAATGATCAAAGTGACCATGGCTTAGCAGGTGGAATGATGGGTAAGTAAATGGCAAAGATATGACTTGGGTTATGTTTCTATGGCTCCAGAGTTTCTCTCGGCACACTTTCACATGGGTGTTGTTGCATCATCTAGAATCAACACTTTGTTTCTCCATCTCCTAGGCTATTCACACTTCTCTTGGAGGGGCACACTTTTGATGATGTATCTCATTGTTATATCATGTACCATGTGTAAAGTGTTGTATCATGTCCCTAAGAGGCACAACTTGGCCCCTAAGTGACTATTTTGATGTTATCTCATGTATTATCATTTAATATCTTATATTTGGGTGTTATGAGGCAATTCGCCCCGCTCTAGTCTAATGATCCATGTAGTGAGTGTGAGATTAGATCTCCACCCTCGATTATCATTGTATTATGTTTTAATCTCAACCATCAATTTAAAAGTTCGTTAGAGATTTGGTCTCTCTCAAATCTATTTAGGAGAGGACCCCTCATTGTAAAGAGACTTTGTCTCTTGAGAGACTTAATAAAAGATTATTCTTGGCTCTTCACTTCGGATTTCTTGTGGATGATTAACTTCTATTTCTTCTAAAATATTTTGCTACCACTAGATCTAGATCTTTTTTTGAACAAATATTTTTAACTTTGTCTTGGCAAGAGGGCGTTTTCTCCCTAGTGCAAATTGGAAGGGGACTCTCTCTCTCATTTGGGGCGACTTCATCTCACAAATTTTTTCTACATCTTGAATATCTATTTCTTTGCTCCATTCATCTTTTGTGATCACTCTCTATTTTTGTCAATAGGATAGCTTTGTTAATTTCATCTTGATTATTTTAATTGCATTTTGCTTACAATGATCTCTTTGTCTTCGGTAGGGCGCACGTGTGGATCTCTTTACTTGTTCAGGAATGGGTGGTTGATGTATATGGTTTTGTTGAGCAAAGGGAAATGATCTAAATAAACTGACAAGATCTAAGTAATTCCTCTAACAGTTTTCTAGACTTTTTCTCCATTGACAACCATAATAAAAATCATTGCTAAAACCCTCATTTATAGTAACTAGGAAAATTCCTTAGGTCACATCGCTTGGAATTTCAAAAATCTAGCACTTGGGTATTTATTTCCATCCATAAAAAAACCCTAAGAACCCTAGCGTTTCATCTTTGGACTCCATATGCCCATCTAAAGTAGCCACTAATCCCTTAAGCAGTTCACACCCCTTGGCTTGGTAGTTGTTTTCTCAGTGTGTAACTTGCCTTTTTCTTGTGATCTCTTTTGATTTGTCAATTTGTCATTCAAACAATTAAATTAAATGTTAGGAATCTTAAATCATCAACTAAATTATTATCTTCGGCATTTTCCAATTTTCTACTTCAAATCCCCCAAGGTAGTGACTTAGTCAATTTTCAACTACACTCTTAACTTGGTTCATTGTAATTCATTAGGCTATTGAGAAATAATTTATTTAGATTGTATTTCACAACTTTAATCACTAACCAACCTCCTAAGCCTCTCTCTCTAGCTATATTATTGATCTAGGATTCCATAGTCAATATATCTCTATCTTCTATTGTCTTGTCTGAGTATCTTGTCTTTTGGTATTTCCCACGAGGATTGGCTAGTGTCTCCTCCTTAACCATTTGATTCATTTGGATTAAAGTAAAGATAATCCTGATCAGTGTGACAACCGATCCATATCCGGTGATCAGGATCCTCTAGGGTCACCTCTTTAGTTGCATGTCTCATCTTCCATCCTAGATAAGAAAACTTTGTTGGGAGGGTGGTGGGCGGGGGGTTTGCAAGTAATGAGATAACACTACCATTTAATTGTTGCACCACTTCCTTTTATTGAAAACTAGAGCTATTATGTTTCCCACCATGCCCATTAAGTAGGATAGCAACAATTCTATTTCCATTGCTTGCCCAAACATTGGTATTGGTGGGTAGGTTAGATATGATTTTTTTGTTATCTATTCAAATCTTTATGTAGAAGCCCATAAATCTAACAATGTATTATCGAATATAACCCCAACTCAAGGTTGGCATTCAATCATGAATTCCTATGGTTAGGTTGTAAAACATTCATTGGAAACTATATTCCATAATTTTTAGGAATTCTAAGATCACTACTCTCTTTGTATGTTGTTATGGTGATTATTAGTTCACCATTATGAACTCTAGTGTTTGTTTGTAGTTTTGAAAGTTCATGTTGTATATGAAATTATGTTTTTGGTTCTAGTTTTCCAACAAAGTTTACGTAGTTAGCCAAAGTTGTAGAAATTATGCTTAAAACATGGTAAATTTTGAGTTTATCCATATGGAAATTAAATGGGCACTAAATTGCAGAATTAAAAAAACATATTACGAAACCCCCACTGATTGAAGGTGTAGAGACATGACAAGGATATTTTTGTAGAATTCAATATTATCAAAACCATATTGGTTTTTCCAAAACTAGCAAGTTCAACTGATTTAAAGGGCTAACAAGTCCAAATCACAACCCTAAACTAAAAATGGTATGTTTCGTACAAATTTGTATGCTCTGTGAGGGACAACCATTTTGACCACACAAAATAAAGTAAAACAAAAACTCATAAAACTAACCCTAGAACCTTAGTAATTACTAGTAATATTAAATTCTTAAAGTAAAAAGATAGAAAATGAAAAATAAGGAAAATGTCTACTTAAAAAGTGAAAGATAAGGAGTGTCTAACTTTTACTTAATTTGTTAACATTATCATTAATTATTTTAGGTGTTTGAGAGTGGTTTCAACCTCATCGATCTTCATACGCAAAAGTATAATTTTAGATGCCATTTAGAATTCAACAAACTTAAATATTTCAAGATTGCAAGATTGCAACATTTACAATGGATTATATTATGTATGAGAGTGCAGGATTGTCATTTAATATTGACAATCAAAACCACCAACCCCTCTATATACTTCAATGTTTAAGGTCTTGATTGTTGAACTCCTATGTCATGGCATTACTAAAATTATACTTCACTAAAGCAAAATCACTTATTGGGCATGTGAAGCTTTTTCTACCTTGTTTAATGCTTGTATTAGGAAGTCTCATCAAAATTGGAGTGTTGACTAATGTTCTTGGAGGATCAACTTCAAGATTTAAGTAGAAGAAAAGGTTAGAGCCTAGAGGAGGGAGACAAAGGGCGCTACTAATAAATAGGATCCCAATATAGTCAATGATGTTGATGATATGTAGTTATTTGATGTAGCATGATTTTATTTGGAGTCTAGAGGCCATGTAGAGCCTTTTGTTTATGCATTTTGGTTCACATATGCATTGCACTCTATGTTATTTCAGTTATTAGCACCATTTCTATATACATGAAATATCTTTGCATATTTGTGTTTAATGGTTTAGATTCAAAAGAATGTACATGAATATATACTTTTTAAATCAAAATTTGAATATTATACATATTTTTTGGTCTAGTTTTGCTTAGATTCCAGCTTTTGAGATCCACCAGTTTGGTTCTAATAACACTGGTAGAACCAAATCCATTGGAAACTAGTGTCAATATCAATGATACTTCGTTATGGCACTAGATATATGGACATGTTAGTTTATATATCTATATTTACTGAATAACTTTAGGAGGATATAGGTATTGCTAGTAGTATGAGATAATGAAGATATATATGTTCAACTCATTTTGCTAGAAAGAAATAAATGAAAGAATTCGAAGGGAAGGTCTTGGGGAGATAAGGTTGTATTGGATCTAGTCCAATGAAGTCAACCTTTATTTTTAGTGTAGGGTATTTTTCACTTTTTATTATTATTAATGATTTATGTAGAAAGACGTGGGTGTACTTTTCGAAGACTTATGATGCTTTTGCTAAATTAAAATTTTCAAACAATAGTAAAAATGGACTAATTAGAAAAATAAGGATAATCTGATTAGATAATAGAGGAGGATTCTCTTCTACTGAATTGATTGATATTTTCAAGAAGTGATACAATGTTTTTTGCACCATATATACTCTTGCAAAATGTGTGTTTGAGAAAAGAAATAGAATGTCAACAAAGATTTCCACAAGTATGTAGCATGGTAGTGCAATCCCAAACAAATATTGGATAGAAGCAGTGCATATTGTTATGTACTTGCTAATTAGAAGTCCTACAAAGGCAGTATGAGATTATATCAAAATAAACAATACATAACTCCATTGAGAGCTTTGGGTTTTGTAGCACATTTTGATTCCAAATGAAAAGAGGAGTAATGCAATATACCAATCTGATGTATACTGATGTGGTGTAGAGTTTATTGTGGTATTGGTTGTTTGTTCAAGAGTTTCACATTCACAACTTATAGATAATAGGTTTGCATGAGTAATATTAATGTTGCATGACCTTGACAAACAATAGAATCCATATCTACAATCTAAATAAGATCAAAATCAAAGCATGGACATACCAATGAGATGTGCGGGAGTAGGCTAAACTCATATAGAAAACATGCAGGCCATGCATCAACTCTAGGTCACAAGGTGTAGTAGCTCCGATGACCAATTCACCCATGCAAGCTCACACCCTTCTTTGGGTGGAAGATTGATGATACAATTTTAGAAACCTAATCCCAATAAGCAGTCAAGAGATTAGTTATGTTTCATCCAGTACAATGGATGTGTGCTATGGCTCCAAGATGATATGATAATGCACCTCCACTAATCTTTGGCCAAGAGAATGCGCCCTCCATGTTGGATAAGAAAGGATGCATCCTCCAAAAGATGACAAGTAGTGACCCTTTATGAAACAACTTTTCAATGCGCCTCAAAGAAATAAATGAATGATCTATCTCTAGTGATAACCAAATAGTATGTCTCTCAAGTTGATCCAACAATACATCCTCACTAAGAGTTGAGATGTACACCCTTAGTATGCAGACTGATGCACTCTCACAAATTATTCAGTTTCTTAGATGCCATCGAATCCCTGCAAAGATGGATGGATACGATGTGGTCTTGAAATACGTTGATAGACCTGGATTATGTATCCCTTGAATATACTAGGGTGGATAGATTTCACCACCGAACTCAATTGTTGGCTAAGGGAATTCACCCTCAACCCTAAACTACTCTCAAAGCTCTCAAACCAATTCTCAACAATGAATAATAACAATAGATCCCTAAATAACTCTATTTGCCTTCTTTTATTCCTTTTTTGACCTGTGTAAGTTGCAACCCACTTAACTTATGCATGCATGCAACTTTAATGATGCATGTCACATACATTTTGAATTATGCCTCACTGCTTAAGTGGTCCTCTTTATCTACCAATGACTTGATATCACTGCTAATGGTGTGCTTTTGTCCTATGTGGCATCAATCATTAGTTAATTCAATGTTTATAAGTTATGGGATATTACAAATATTCCCTTACCAAAGATTGCTTGTCCTCCAGCAATGCCAATGCAACTCCACAATCAATCAAGTTGATTGAACTGAATCTAGGGATGATCCCAGGGTCCCAGATCATCTTAGGAGATTTGTAGCACGCTCTACTCAAGGTACTATCCTGCGAGGTACCATCACAAGAGACCTGAAAGCATCCTATAAGTAGAGTAATTAACCACGATGTAAGCCCAGTCAACCCCTCAAAGAATCACTCTACTAAGTTTTCAATTCCCTATGCCTGGAAATAAATACTGATCTTCTCACCTCTATCAACCATCGGTGTCACTGTACTACCAGTCACTGTAATTCCAGGATCCCAAATCAATCTGAGAACTACAAAGTACCTATTTCATCCATTGTTGGCCTTTATAGTATTAACCATCCGCCATCTATGCTTGTATAATAAACCAGTTGTCATATGCACCTACCTATATGCCTACATAAGTACCAGGATCCCATATGAATATGAAGTTAGTGTTGTTATTCTTCTTCCTCTGTACCAAATACACCAATGGAAGAGCATCACCACCATACAATGCTTGACCCTATGTAATACCAATGCTTTCCTCCTCCCCCATGGTGTGCTCCAATAATTTATCAATCTCTATTGTATGCTAAAATGTCCCACCTAGATCCCAATGCCAACTTGTGCATCTTTCATCCCAAATATCCAAGGGCTCCTATTGTACTATACCCCTGGCTAGGAATGTCTTTCCACAAATCGCCCACTCAATAGGACACTAAAACTTAATCTCTATCCAACCCAACCCCTAAAAACGACCTTGTGCATACGCACTATCATATGGAATAATCCCACTAAGATGGCACTGTACCCTTCTAATTTCAACTTGAATGCTCATATACTACCTCCCAATATCCCGACCCTAACCAACCTGTAAAAACCATATGGAAGATTTTGCTCCTCCCCCATACCAAACTTCCTCTCCATTATGCAAATGTGGACTCAATGTACTGCAAGCCTTGCCTATGTACTCTTGAAGAGGACTGCTTCGAAATGCAAGAGTATGCTTCTTTTGTTGCCCCATCAAGGAATCCAATTGCTCTTCAACACTAGAAATCTTGGCAGCTAACTCTACACATACAAGTCGAAAACCTTTAAACTCAACATCTTGATGTAATATGGTGTCCTAGAGTATCTTGGTCCCTTCTTTCATTGCTAGAATGCCTTCTTTAAGATGTTCAATTTTCTTCGGTGATTAATATCTGGGATGCCTATAACCTCGATCGATGTCTTTATATCTGCTTGTACTTTTTTTATGACGGTGTTGTCCAGTTGTGACCATCCATCCTGCAAACTGGCCACATGGTCATCTTCTGTAACATCCTTCCAACCATCCCTCTTTGACGTATGCTCTATCTCACACTTGTATAAACTCTCCCTAACCTCCATGTGCAGTTTCCCATTGGCAACACTATTTTACCCATTTCCATGTGCCTCATCCTTATCATTACTTGGTTGTATCTCATATGATGTGGCCTCCTCATGTATCTAGCATGTTATAAATCTCTGGACTTCTGTTGTAGATGAAGAGTGTACCAACTCCAACTCACCACATGTCGTGTCCACAATCTAATCATCGAACGTGTTGGTGTCGCTAGACTCATAGGATAGCCCTAATGGTACCTCCTCATGAACCTCCCCATCATGTACTGTCAACTCCATATCAAGCTCACCATCAACTTATATTTCATGCTCATCTTTCTCCACTCCCCCAACTATGCTTTCAAGGAGATCCTCATCCAAATCCTTGGGCTAGCTCCCGAACTTGATGGTGTAATAATCTTGAAAGGACAATGTTGCACATACCTCATTATCCAAGGCTAGATATTCTTGATATCAAGGCAAGTGTTGAAGTGCTACTAACCTCTGCAAATTTTCAACCAAGATCTTTTTCATTGTCTTCATGTCCTCACAGGCTGGCAAGAAACATGTACTTTGGCATGCACATCACCAAACTCACTGATATGCATCAACATGCATGACACCATAATTGACATGAACTACCGTGCACTTTCATGTATTGTCATGCATCAACATGCACTACTATGCACTCACATGCAGTACAATGCATCAACATGCACTGACATGCATCTTTATTCAATCTACTATGTGCCCACAACTAGCGAGAATCATGCTTTGATACCACTGTAATATACAAATTTGATGTGTATTGATGTTGTGTAGAGTTTATTGTGGTATTGGTTGTTTGTTCAGGAGTTTGACATTCACAACTTATAGACAATAGGTTTGCACGAGTAATATTAATGTTGCATGACTCCAAGAAACAATAGAATTCAGATCTACAATGTAAACAAGATCAAGATCAAAGCATGAACATACCAATGAGATGTACAAGAGTAGGCTAAGCCTCACATAGAAAACATGAAGCCATGCATCAACTCTAGGTCACAGGGTCGTAGTAGCTTCGATGATCAATTCGCCCATGCAAGCTCACACCCTTCTCTGGATGTAAGATTGATGATACAACTTCAGAAAGATGATCCCTAATCCCAGTAAGCAGTAATGAGATCAATTATAGTTCGTCCATTTTAATGGATGTGTGCTATGGCTCCAAGATGATCTAATAATATGTCTCCACTGATCTTTGGCCAAGAGAATGATCCTTCTGTGTTAGATAAGAAATGTTGCGCGCTCTATGAAACAACTCTTCAATGTGCCTCAGAGAGAGATGAGTGATCTGTCTCTAGTAATAGCCAAATAGTATGTCTCTCAAGTTGATCTAACAATACACCCTCAGTAAGAGCTGGGAAATATTCCCTCAATATGCAGACTGATGCGCCCTCACAATTTCTTCAACTGCTTGGGTGCCCTCGAATTCCTTGCAAACCTTGATGGATATGATGTAGTCTTGAAGTACGTTGATAGACCTAGATGATCTATCCCTTGAATTGACTAGGGCGGATATATTTCTTTTATTTGAATCAAGGGAACTATCAACCTCCCAAGGATATATCTTACAACCTGCAAGTCAAATATACGAGGAACTTGTGACTCAGCAGGGGCCGAGACGTCTCGGAGCCCACTTTGGATATAATCCGAGGTGGACCACCTATCCAAGGGTCGCCTACCCTTCTAGACTTGTCACAACGAGCTAAACAAGCAACCCTACCCATCGCTAATTTTGAACCTGTGACCTCCTTGGAGATAACACATGCTCTTAACCATTAGGCCCAATATATTTCACCACCGAACTCAATTATTGGCTAAGTGAATTCACCCTCAACCCTAAACTGCTCTTAGTTCCCTCAAACCAATTCTCAACAATGACTAATAACAATAGATCCCTAAAGAATTTGATTTGCCTTCTTTTATTCCTTTTTTGACCTATGCACGTTGCATGGCACTTAACTTAAGCATGCATGCAACTTTAATGATGCATGCCACATGCATTTTGAATTAGGCCTCATATGTTGCTTGATACTGCTTGGTCCTCTTTATCCGTTAATGAATTAATACTACTACTAATGGTGTGCTTTTGTCCTGTGTGGCATCAGTCATTAGTTAATTCATTGTTTATCAGTAACAGGATATTACAAGTAAATTATACCAAAAATAGAAATTGTTGATGTTTGTTGGTTATAGCTATCAAAGGTTTACATGTTATTAAATATTGACTAAGAAACCGGATTTGTCCTGGAGGCCCCTCATGTCCCATGGGGATCGAATCGGACACGATTCGATCTGAATTCGTGTCCAATTCGACTTTTAGTCAAATCCCTTTTTGGGACACGAAAAAAAACGAATCGGACACGAAATGAGAGCGTGTCCTGAAAACATGACACGAATTCCGAAAATAGGACACGTAAAGTGCGGAAAAAGGCATCCAAATTTGCTTTAAAACAAATTTTTGGCTTTCTTTTTGTCATTTGCAAGGAAGCAATCGGTTGAGAGTGAGTTGTATGTGTGGGTGAAGGAGTTTTGAAGGAGATTTGAAGGCTATCAATTGTTTCCAAGCGATTCCAAGTGCATTTCGATGGATTTGTGGAGAGGATTGCAAGCTCAACCATCACACAAGAAAAGGAATGGCTCAATCAACTAGGGCAAGAGGTAGGGGGCAAAGGAAAGGGAGAAATGCACCATCTAAACCCTCCCCTCCTATTCCACCAAGCACAACCGGTTCTCCTCCTACGCCAAGTGCTCCATCGACTGCTAGTGGAGCTCATTCTATGGCTCCATTTAACCCTGTTTTAGCAAGACAACAAGCCCAAGAAAAAAAATACCCTTTGTGGAAATATGTGACAAGGAAAGATGGGCCCATGGCAAAGCTTGGTGGAGGAGGCAATGTGTCTTGGAGATGCAATTTTTGCAAGCATGTGTTCATGAGCACATATTTCTGGGTTAAGGGCCATTTGTTGGTCCTTCCTTCTTGTGGGATTTCTTCATGCAAAGCGGTGAGTGTTAACCAAAGGAAGGATATGGAAAGAAAAGATCATGTTGGCTTAGGGAAGGTGGCAGCAGCAAGCAAGAAAAAAGAGGATGATCCTCTTCCATTTTTTATGAAGTCCTCTAGCACCAAGACTCCATTTCCACCTAGCATTCATGGGCGTGGGGATACTTATCAAACAAGAAAGAGGCAATCTACAGGTGGTCCAATTGATAGGATTTTCCAACAAGAGGCATGAGAAGAGGTAGACTTTACCATTGCATTTTTCTTCTACCTCAACTTAATCTCATTCAATGTTGCACAGTCACCATTGTATTTTGAGACGGTTCGAACTATCTTGGAACGAGCTCCAAGTGGTTACGTGCCTCCTATTTCAAAGAAGCTTAGAACCACATTGTTGGTTAAAGCAAAGAAGGAGGTAGATAAAATCCTTGATCCAATTAGAACAACATGGCCTTCATGCAGTGTGAGAATTGTTTCTAATGGATGGACGGATCCCGCACGCCATCCACTCATCAATTTCATGGTATCTTCCCATAATGGACCGTTGTTCTTGAAAGCGGTGGATGCTCTTGGAAAATACAAGGATGCACAATTTATGGGTGGTTTATTCAACAAAACCATTGAAGAAGTAGGTGTTGATTCGTGTGTACAAATAATCACAGACAATGCCCCTGTTTGCAAGGTTGCTGGCATGATTGTGGAAGCTAAATATCGACAGGTATGTTCATTTTGGACACCTTTCATTTCTAATTTGCTCATTGTTTGAATTTGGTCATTGCAATGTTAGTGTTGTAGAGTCATTGATACATGCTTTTATTGCTCTTACATGTTTTTTGGACACCTTGCATTGTCCATTCCTTGAATTTAGCACTGAAAGCCATTGCTTCGGATGTGACATGGATTGGCAACCTTATTGAGGATGCATGCCATATCCAAAACTTTGTACAAAACCACACAAATGCCCTCACCATCTACAAACAATACACACAGCTTTCATTGCTGAAGATTGCAGATACTCGATTTGCTTCCTCGTTCATCATGCTCAAGAGGTTGAGGGAGGTCAAAACCGCTCTTGGGTCCATGGTGATTTCAGAGTTTTGGGCTTTTTGGAGAAAAACGGATCAGGCTGCTTCACAAAAGGTGAAGGACACAGTGTTAGATGATGGTTGGTGGGACACGATAGATCTTAGCATTAAGATCATGGATCCAATCATTTCTTTGTTGCGGTTTGCAGACACGAACCAACCCATCCTAGCAGAGGTTTATGAGGGGTGGGATTCCATGATTGAGTCCATGAAGTCCATTGTCATGGAGAACGAGTGTCCCGAGTATGGGACAACGACAGAGAACTTATGGACCATTATTCAAGATATTCTTATCTCCAAGTGGGATAAGAATTGCACACATTTGCATTGCTTGGCCCACTCCTTGAACTTACACTCAGGAGTGGCTCACTGATGGATCGAGGGCCTCACACAGAGTCCCTCCTCACATGGATGCAGAGATTGCACATGGGAGGAAGATAGCACTTAGACGACTATTTCAGGATAACGACATGCTTGAGGAGGCGGAGGAGGGCTTTGTAGATTTTTCCATTGGCACTGGGAGATTTGGAGGCTATGATGTGCTTAGAGATAGGGGGGTAAGAAACCCTATGCTTGGTGGGCAACTCATGGGGAAACATCCCCTATTCTACAGAAGTTAGCCTTGAGGGTCATCTCTCAAGTTACCTCATCCTCTTGTTGTGAGAGGAATTGGAGCACATATGGGAACTTGTATAGTGTGAAGAAGAGCAGGCTTGAGCAGTCTAGGGAAAAGTCAATGGTATATGTGCACTCCAACCTTCGCCTTATTTACAGGAAGAGGGAGGAGTGGGTGAAGGGAAAGACAAAGATGTGGGATGTCTTTCCTGATGATATGGGTTTGGACAACAGCACTAAGTTGGCATTAGCCAACATGGATCTTAATGATCCAATGCTAGAGCCAGTCACTTTTGATGATAATGATCGTATAGAGGGGTCATCCTCCACAGCAGCAGATGCAGATCGTCAGATGGGCAAAGAGGAGGAGGGGGAGGAGGATGACGATCGGGGCAGGGGTAGTGACGAGTATGTTGATGTTGATTCATGCATGGAGGACTATTGACATACGGGATTCTCCCATCTTGATCCACCCCTTTTTGTATTTACTATTAGACTTTAGTCTAGTTGGCATTTGCCAGTGCCCAATGGCATTCCGACATATATGTATGCATTTTGATTTTGATGATTTAATGAGAAATATGGTTCCGACATGCATCTATGTGTCTCATTGTGATTTGTGAATGACAAATGTGTTGTGAATCGTGATTTGTGAATGACAAACGTGTAATCATTAATGTGTTTTTATTCTAATTTCTATTGAATATTTGTAAATGTTCTAGTTTCTAAATATTTTTGGATCTATATGTCTATATTTTTAAATTTTAATGTATTTTAAAAAATATATATATATGTATATAAAATGTGTCCTACATGTCCTGATTCTGGGGGTCACTGTGTCGGACTCTCGTATTTTCGTGTCCTTCGTGTCTCGTGTCCCCGTGTCAGGTGACTTAGGATATTGACAAGTAGGGATGCCAACATTGATGAAATTTTAAGTCTACTTGTGTGTGATTCAAATTTAAATGCAATGAAAATGGTTGGTTGAGGCTAAAATATCACTCAATGCATAAAGAAAATAGTTGCAGGTTAAGGGAAGACATCAAAAGCCAATGCATAATGAGAGCATGTAGATGATGAGCCTAACTTTACTCCAAGAGAGGTAAATTATGATCAGTGAAGAATAAATCAAGAAGTCAAGACCAAAATGGCACTACACTGCTTTGGAGGATGTGATATTGCCTATGTTTCCTTAGCCTGAAAAGGAAAGACCATGTGGGATATCAATGGAAAGTGGGCAGTAGGTATGAGTTAATGTCCACTGTACTGAATTTTTATGAACATTAGAACTACATTATGTGGAAAGGTCCATGGATATAAGGTTTTCTGCACTCATGAGAAACAACACTTGTGTTAGAAAAGTTGCCTCCATGTAATAAGAACATTGATTGCAAAAAGGTTTATGGGACAAAATACAAAGTTAATGGTTTGTTAGATAAATAAAAGACAAGGTTAGTTGCTAAGGGATTTGCATGGTAAGAGAGGATGCACAGAGGATGCATTCACCTCTGCAATGAAGTTAATTACAATAAAATTAATTATACCCACGACTACTCATTTTGGATGAAAACGTTGCAACATGGGCAAACACAGTACTTTTCCCAATGAAGATTTAAAGACGGAAGTTTGTATGTATGCTCTTGGAGCATACTTACTGATGTATTTTCAAAAAAGTTATAAATATATGCTCCAGGTGCCTTAGTAAGTCCAACATATCAATCCATGAGGTCACAACTCGAGCATCAACATGACAACAAGAGATTCCGTAATCTATAAAGTGCAAAATTCGAAATATAATGTGAAATGTTGCTGACAATAGTTGGCAAATAAGGAAGTAAAAGCAATGTACTGCTGTGCAGCAAGGAAATAATGGAAGGATGTGAACCAAACTTCAACATATGTGTGAATTAGAAATGAGAATGCAGGGGTTAACAATGAAGTGGACCTCATTCTCCCAAAGCAAGACACAGTACTGGGAACTTGACATTTTATATAATGAGTTCAGAACATCAGAAGCAAACAATCATAGCACAGATGCTCACGGCGTCATGCCAGAAGGAAATCCGCTAGTATGAATCAAAATTAAAATGTCTGTAAACTGAACGAATAAAGTTATGATAGCCGCAGGCAACAAAGATTCCAGTGCTTTTACCACTTGCAGTACAGATATTTTGGTATGCTATAATTTATTGTTGTAATCCAAGTTTTTGGTATAAAAATCAAGGATACATCTATTTGATCCTTCGAAGATAAAATACAATGAATAAGGTAAAATTCTATTATTCCACATATTGTGGAATAATAGAGTATGTTCGACTCAAAAAAGAAATCAAGTAATAAGCACAGGTTGAAATAAGATCAACTCAAAATTGCTCTCTTGACAGCAATGTGCCCTTATGTAGAAGAGGAAAATTCAAAGAATATAAACAAACTAAATATAGGAAACAAAATGAATAAACTGGCACTGAACTCTTGTATAAACTTGATGACGAGCTTCTCATCAGAATACCAATTTGCACATTATAGCTTTTTGTTGAGATTCCTCATTATAATGGCAATCTGAATGCCAATGCCCGTTTGCTGATTAAGGGAGGTTTCCCATAATAGTGCTGAGAAGAACACAATAGCTTGAGTTAGAGCCCAACGTAGGGATTATGATTCTATAATATTATGAGAAGGCGCCAGATCGTCTATGATTCTCTTGTGGAATCTGTAGTCCACTATAGTCATCAACAACTACCTGCAGAAATAACAAAACAATTTATTCATGCTACTAAATATAAGTTAGCAAAAGATCTCTAGGTTGCAAAGAAAAACCAATTTATGTGCAAATTTCAACAAAGGCATGCCACAATATTTACTTCATGACAGAGGGTAAAATGAGACAAATCACACCTCATATTCATGACCTTGATAGGAATATGAGACCTTCAGCTGTTTAGGTTCACCAGGACATGGATCACAGAAACCCATGATGCCTGATTTCTTAATCCCTTCGTGGAGCTGTTCAAGGAAACAATCTGAAAGTGAATAACAGTGAAATTTGTGGGAAACAATGAAAGTATATATATTATATATCTTCATTTATATTGCCATTAACAGATTAAGCCTGAAGGATTGCTTCACAGGAAACAATTGAAAAACCAGCCATGGATAACAAACTAAAATGAGGTTTCAGTGAAAAATAGTTAATGATCTAAATTATTGCTCAAAGTGTAGTGTCTAGAGACGAAATAAACTGTTTAACTATAAATAAAATGATGGAAGCAAACTGCTTTTGTGAGAAATCAACACAAAATTCCCTTTACTAAATTTTGCGCATATATATGATTCATCTTATTATAAACCAGTTAGGCAGGGGTATATTCTTGCACTTAATTGGTCACCTTATAACTGAGAAGTGCTCCTTGTGCATTGATGCCCAAAAATCATGGTTGAATGAAGCACAAGCACACCAGAATTTGGAGATGTAAATTGCCTAATTTAAATTAAGTTGAAGAAATACCATTTCTCAAACAGTTGAACTGTTTCATAAAAGGAAAATGTTATGATGGGCGCTAATGAGTGTTTGCCCTTGCAACTCTAATCATCTCGTTCAGTAGAACTCTAAAACATAAAAGCTTTCCATCGTGAATTTCAAATTTCAAAACTAGAGACTTACTGTTGGAAATCATATATCCAATCTCAGTTTTTTGAAGATCATATTCACGGATGCTTAAAAGTTAAAACAATTGATAGATGACAAAACATTTTGATGCTCGAATTAGATTTATGCCTCTGAAATTTTATTTGTATGGTGTTCCACACAAATATTGGAGAAAACTCCCAAGATAAAGAGAATATATAGTATATACACACAGTAATACACACTAATTGCTAATTCATTAAAATACCCACAAATAAGGTGAATTACAAAAACATATCCCAATCAGAATCAAGTATCTAGACACAAATAAGACAGACAAATATAACAACTACAGGATAATTCAGCCCTGTTAGTTCTAGGGAAGAGTTTAATAATGCACAAAATGAAAATGAAATTATTCTGTATGCCAGAAATGAGATAGAAATAAAAGTATTGGTGACATACAACCAAATCAAGGAATACTGAGCAAGCATCTTGCAGTCAATCTCTATGATTCTAGGAGAAACATCAAGACTCCCTCTCAGCGATGGTAGACATCATGCCAAGCTATGATATCAACACTCCCTCTCAGCTAGGAAGGTATTCTTCTTGCACGTTCTTTACTGGTTCAATGGTCTTCTTCTTGTCTTATGGGAGTTCTTTCACTTGGATAGGATGTCCATGTGCTTAGCATAAACGATGAGTGAGAAACTAGGGACTAATCTCTCCATCCCGTCACAGGAGTTGCAAGAAGGCTCTGCCCTGCTTTAGGTCATTCACCCCTAGACAAGTCACATGGCCGATACTGGAGGAATGCCTGATGCTCAACCTCTAGGAGGATAGTGTGCGCAACTGAGGGATAATCTTCCCACCCCATCACAGGGTGTCCGGAAGAAGGAACTGCCCTACTCTGAGCATCTCGGGACTAATCTACCCACTCTATCACAAGGTGTCTGGGAGAAATATCTCCACACTAAATCGATTGGAACAACCGTATCCGGTTGGACAGTTAAGAAGCGAGTCCGTCTTCCATTATTAAGAATAAAAATAATAATATATATTGATAAATGATAGATAAAATATTACAATGAGGCTCCCCTTTATAAGGCTTGAGCATGCATAGTGAAGTGTTACACCCTTTCACCTTAGTAACTAATAATTTATTTATTTATAATTAATAATATCATTTAGATATTCACAACATTGCCTTCCCCTTGGGAAAGCTTTGTCCTCAAAGCTTATATTATTGCTGTTGTCTTTTCATTCTCGTTTTGTGTTGAAACAATGTCATTACTTTCTTTATGTCTTTTCTTTTAGAACTTGTATTAGGTATGTGCTTGGTCTTTATGCAATAGTTTGTCAGTTTCCCTTCATTTGTAACTTGAATTTGTACTCCATTCTGTTTATTATTGTTGTCCCATTTTCCATGTACATGAATACAAGGAATATTTTTGTGACTGACCATATCAAGCTTTGTTCTAGAAATCGCTTGTCCCACTTTACTTAGGATGTCATCACGTAATGTTTCCCTTTTATTATCCTTACGAGTTATCTCGAGAAGTGATGTCACTTGAGGCTTCTCACACTCAAAGTCACAAATAGTGTTACATTTAGGTTTCTCCAGGGTGGTAGAATAGTTAAGGTAGAAAATGAATCTACGATATCTGATTTCTTTGACTTGGATTCCTTTGCATGCTATGTGATCCATCTTTTGTCATTGTATGGATCGTCCTTATTGTCAACGACACTGGCTTGACTCTTATTATAATCTTGATCGAGCTTATTTTTATTTTTATTGGTATTTTGGTCATCCCTAAGATATTTTGTCTCCTTGTCTTGTTTATTGTCTTGATCGATTTTGTTGCTCTCATTTTTGTAAACATACTGGTCCAACATATCTGACGTACTGATATGGTTTGTACTAGACCTTAGTTTTTGTAACACTTCCATTATTGTATTCTGGTTCCGTGTCATGATGCTCAGGTTTTGTGCCATGCTGCTTATGTTCTATGTCATCACACTCATCTTGTCATCTAACTCTTTTTGTTTCTTGTTCATGATGTCTAGTTTGTCATCAAGTTTTTTTCTAGTACTACAACAACTTCGTCTTTGATTTCTTCCTTAAGTGCCTTGCTGTTTTTTGTTTCTTCCTTCCAGCTTCTTTGGTTAGCGACGAGGGCCTTGATTTCCTTCTCCAATTTCTCAAGTTTCTCTTTTAATTCCGTCATGGCTTGGGTCCTGGTATGTGGTGTGTATTTGGACCCAATTTGGGCTTATATANAAAATATGATTATAATAATAATTATTAAAAAATAATATTATTATATTATATATATATATATATATATATATATTTATATATAAGGTTAGGTAATAAAAAAATTTTAATAAAATAAATATTATAATATTATTATTATATATAATATTTAATTTTTATTAAAAATTGTTTATGCAAGCTTACGATTCTCGTGAAGGAAGGCGGGAAGGTGGCGATATTAGGAGCAACGGAAGATTGCGCGAGAGAGTTAAGGCATAGGAGAGATGGGTATCGGCTATGGTGTGGCAACGGATGTAAGAGGGAGCATTGTAGGGCGTAAAGGAAGATAGAAATGGATAGCGAAGGATTGAGCAGTAAGTTGCAATGATGGGAGTAGGTGGGAGAGAGCAGCCGAGGGATGGCGGGGTGGACTGAGTGTTGGGTGAGGCATAGTCACAAGAAAGGTGGGAGCGGTGAGCAAGAAAATGATGGAAGCAAGCGCAAGGATGGTGGGGATGGCGTGAGCTTGGAGGAAGGGAAGACAGAGGGCAGTGGCAGCGATTGAAGGCACTGTGGGAAGGAGGCAGGGGAAAGAAGGTTGCGCAAAAGTTAGCAACAAAGAGGGCCGAGGGGAGGTGCACGCAGAGGGGTGGTAGGATGGTGTTGAGGGAGTTGATGAGGGAGAGGCAGGCGGAAGTGGAAAGGAGGCGTGTGGGAGAGTGTTGCAGCACGAGAGGCAAGAGCGCTTGATGGAAGGAGGAGTGTTTGCGTGTGGAATGAGGGGGGCACGACGAAACAAAGGTATGGCAAATTATGGATGTAGGGGTGTGGGAGAGAAGCGTGTAGGGGCTAGAGGTTTGGTTGTAGCATGAGAATGAGAGAGATCGCAGGTGGCAGAGGGAGATGGGTAAGATGGAGGTGGGGAGAGGAAGCGGCTTGAAAAAATGGAGGTAGATGTAGGCTTATGCAGGTAGGAGCAGGGATGTTGGGAAGAGAGGTGGGGTGGATGGGAGGTCTCAGCGTGAGAGAGAGACGTGGGTGAAATGGAGGGAAGATGTGATATGTGGGCCGAGATGGGCCTATCGTAACATATATAGTAGTTGGGCTACTTTTGTACCTAAGCAGTACTAAGCAGTTCTTTGAGCCAGTCCTTTACTGTGAGATCAGTAGATGATGAGCCAACAGTTGATGATCCCTTACTTTCAACAGATCCAGAGTGTCCAGAATGACCAGTTCTATGCCATGACTTAGCCTTTTGACCCCAGATCCGATGACTGAGTTAGCCATTTTCATGACCCAGAGCAGAGATCGATATAGTGCCTATGTATAGCAGCAACAATTGTCCCAGGGATTTTCAGACTTGATTTCAGATCCAGCGCAAGTATATGACCTAGGTGATATTATAGTTTGTGCATATGGATTTTGATGTTGCTCTGTTACCTATTTTAGTAGTGAGACTAAGTTGATATGGATTATATGTTGGCAATACTTTATCTCAGTTTACTCGAAATCTAAAGTATAAACGATCTAGTGGTTTTGACCGGGAAGTTCCTTTGTATACTCATTGACCTTATCCTACTCCTAGTATGGATTTAGTCTTTTCCCCTCAGAGACATAGCTTGCCAGTTTTGGCATCACCTCCATTGTCTCCATCCATCCGTTGCCTTCCCATTTTCATTGACTATCCTGATTTGTAATTACACTAGTGACATCTGGGATTTCCCCCACCTTCACCTCTATGTTGGAATAGGTCTCCATGTATAAAAATTGTGTCTCGGTGTTGGTTTATGTGATTTTAGTCACAGGGAATGTCTACCTCTAGGTCTTGAAAACAAGTAGTCTGACTAAAGAAAGTGATTTAGATACCGAGGCATCAGAGCTTAATATTTTTCTAAATAGATCCCTACCAGCAAAATAAAAGTGTCTTTAGACACTACTGGAAATGAAAAATACAGAACTAGCCAGTTGCTAACAGATGAGCACTCATCCATTGTATGATGTAAGGTTCATGTATCCCCGCAGGGTATCAGGGAGGCAAGCCCAAGAAGGTTGATCCTTGGTCATTTTCTGGAAGCCCAGAAGGCTTTCCAGGGCACCTGCTCTTGGAGGATGGCAAAGTTACAAATGAAAAGTAAAGTTGATGGCTAGAGGATGAGCACTCATTCTTTGTATAGTGTACGGCTCATCTGCCCCCACAAGGCAGTGGGGAGAGATTGGCCCAAGAAGGTCATGTCTTTGTCATTATCTGGAGGCCCAAAAGACTTACCAATGCACCTGCCTCTAGAGGTCAACTAGTGAAAAAAATGCTAAGCAATTTAAGTCTTAAAAAGGTTGCTTGTCTAGAGTCTAGTGGAGCCTTCTCATAATTCCACCCATTGGTGAGACACCGCCATGCCCTATTGTTCACCTAGTCCAACTTATGTGTTGGGTGGATCCCCTTGTCCTTTAGCCCAGATGCTCACAATGTTAAATTATCAAGTAATCCCTTGGCCTTACCTGTTGTCTTTGATCCCTTCACCCTTGACTAGCAAAACGGATAAATCTATAAATGAGTATACACTAGAGGTTCTTGTTTGGAAGCAACTGATCGTTTTAATTTGGATTATTATTATATTTATTATGCTTATACTTGCCAACTAAATCCAATCATACTAGAAGTGTCACTGCTAACATAGATAATTCAGCATGCATCTCCACTTGTACTTTGTAGTATCAGAGTTTAGCACTTGGGTCATCATTTGATCAGTTTTGACTTGGTCAACTCAGTATTGCCATGCCATGAGAAGGATCGATGATGAGTTATAGACCGACATTTGTGGTTGATGATTATTTATGGTCTACAAGTGTCCATTAGACATATTCATGCTTCAGATGGTGATTTATTATGATGGCTTGTGTTATTCTTATGAATATCAACATTTACAGGCTTTATTATTTTTATTGTTCTGACATGGATGGGGCCTCTAATGTACATTTGTGATGGACTTATGGGGTATGAGTACTCATTCCTAGTCGATTTGAACATTCTGAGTCCATTGGTGCAGCTGGTTTTTAGTTTCAGGCAAGCACAGGACAGATATGGGTCTCTGGGCTTTCTTGCAGCAGATTTTCCTGGAAAAAATGGAAATAAGGCACAGTGAAGAAAAAATTAAGTTCTCCTAGGACGTTATAGGCATTCTTGGGTACACCTAGTCCTTTGTACCATACTACCATGGTCCTAGATCCATCCGTGTAGTCATTTGACATTGATTTTTGGTCCCTTGTGAGATATTGGTTGTTTTATGTTCCCAAGTCAACATTTTAATAATTAAAAATGGCTAATGAGGAAATCAATTTGGGTGATTGAGGCAAAGCATCGGCATGGAATTGGTCTGAGGCAGAGTATTTGGGTCATCTTCATCATCCGACATCATCTCCACTTCAGTCGAGGTCCGCATGTCCTTGGTTTATGCATTTTGAGGATATTTTGATGTATTTTGAGGGAGATCCCCTAGTGACTTTTATCACTATTTTATATTATTTGCCACCACACATTGTTATTGTGCCATGGGGCCATGCTAGTGAAGGTTAACATAACCTCCTAGCCCCACCATGTGCTTGTTGATTTTTCTGAGCAGCATCGAGAGCCCTTCTCTTAGGAGAATAGGACCACCTGATCCGGGACCACGGTGAAGACTCAACCCAATGTTGAGTGACAATTCTATTGAATGATAGATATCTGGTATGGGACCATGATATAGACCCAGCTCTGCCCTGGGTAGACTCAACCTAGTGTTGAGTAGACATCTGGTCCGGGACCACGATGTAGACTAGTCTAGTACTGGTAGACTCAGCTTAGTTCTGAGTAGCCATTCTCTTGGAGAATGGAGGCACATGGTCTGTTAACCAGGAAGGCATTATAAGCCCTAGATTGGGTCTAGGCATGTGTGGCACTCTGACCCTTGATATATGGGCTTGGTGTACTTCTCCAAGGATTAGCTACTCTTGGTTAAGTTACCCTAGTACCAGATCTAGGTGTCACACAGAGTGTGAGATAAAAGCATTAGTAACTCTCTTGGTTTATGATGATGTACTTTTGGAATAAAAAAAGACCACAGGGGCACTAGGAAAAAGGCCAAAGTCAAAAGTCAAATTAAATAAGGACTTTTGTACCACGGGAAAAGGACCAAAGGTGGAAGTGAAAAATAAATAAGGACTTTGGTAAAAGTCAAAGATAAATAAAAAGACCTTTTGGTAAGAAAGTAAAAGTGAAATTAGGAAAAGATTAAAATATTATTATTTTTAGCTTTTCTAATTTTGGTCCACTTAACAGGTGAATGAAGGCTATAAAAGAAGATAAAGTCTTCTCATTATTACACACAAGTTTGCTCTAACAGGTGAAGCTGCTAATTTTACTGAAGAAGATTTTTCCTTAGCCAGGGCATCCTCAGTAAACCCTTAGCTAGGGTTTTTATCAGCACTTTTCTTCTCATAATTTTTGGGCAATCATATCTCTCTCTCTCTCCTCACGAGCTGTCTGCTTTCTCTCTTTTTCCGAGCAGACAAGACAGAGTTCAAGCAGCTCCCTTCTCTTCCACTCACGGGTTGTGATTTTCTTTTTGGTAAGGCACAACCCTTTTGTACACCTCCAGGCAACTCATCACAACCCTACTACGAGGGCTGAAGGTCCTATCAGCATCCTCAGACAGCCTCTAGAAGGCATACCCGTGAGGGTTTGGCCCACGGCCAACCCTCGAGTAGCCTAGGGCAGACCCTAATAGGGCTGTCGTGGCCACGAGCAAGGCTGCAAACCCTCCGGGCAGCAACAGGGCTACATATCAGGCAGCCAGGCAGACCACGGGCAGCAATCGAGCAGGTAAAAGATCACGGGAAGCAGTGAAGGACAGATCGGGCAGAACGAGAAGCTCCGGTACAGTTCGGGCAGTCTGCGATTTTTCAATCAGTAGACAGAAGGTATTTTCTGGGCAGTCAACAGTCTGAGATTTTTGTTGGCAGCCTGTGTTTTTCGCGCAGGAGAGAAAAATCTTTGTTTTTCCTGATAAAGCCCTAAATGGGTAATTTTTGTATATCTGGAAATTGTGGCTTGAAATTATCAGTCTGATTTTTACTGATAAATTTTACTATGACTGTGGTAAAACCCAGATTTGGGTTTGAGGAAGAAGAAGTTACGAGATGAGTTACTAATGCTTTTTGGGGTTTTTGTCCTTTGAAGGTTTCCCCAGTGAAAAATCTTGTGTCCATTGTGCTGATGTGATGAATGTGTTTTCAGTGCACTGATTATTTGTTTAAGTTCATCTGCAAATTTTTTAAGTTATATGCTAATGCTAAAATTCAACATGGTATCAGAGCTTAGCATGTGAAAACACAGTAAATGGACACTGTTGTTGTTTTTCACTAGATCTCGGAATAAAATTTGCAGATCTAACATTTGGATAAGTGACAAAGATGGCCTTCAATGGTTTCAAACCGGAAGAGAAGTTGTATGGTTCAGCAAACTTCAACTTCTGGAAGGCCAAGTTGACAACCATTCTAGATGAGAATGACTTGGATGACATTGTTCTTAATGTCACAGAAGAGCCAACTACAAACGCTGGTAGGCTTTCGTACAAGAGGAAGCAAGGTAAGGCTAGAAGAGTCGTTTATGATTCTATCAGAGAAGCATTGATGCCTAACATTACATCTTTGAAGACTGCTAAAGAATGTTATGATACTTTGGTCAACCTATATGAAAAGAAGGCTCCCAGTCAAAAGAGAGTCTTGAAGAAGAGGCTACGAACTTTGAAGCTGAACAAAGATGAAAGCGTTGGTTTCTTCTTCACAAAGATTGCATAGGTAAGAGTTCAACTCCTTTCTATTGGTATTATTGTTGATGATGGTGACCTTATGCAAACAATGGTTGATGGTCTCCCAAGCTCTTGGGAAACCTTCATGGCATCCGTCTGTGTACGAGAAAATCAGCCAACCTTTGAAAGGCTTTGGCATGATTGCATACAAGAAGAAGGAAGGAACACTGACAAGGTAATCGAGGATAACCTTGCACTTGCAGCAAAGACTAAGAAGTTCAAGAAGCCTTTCCCTCTGCAAAAGAAGGGTAAGAAACCTCAGGGTAAGTTTTCTGACATGTCTAAAATTGAATGTTATACTTGTCACAAGTTTGGACATTATGCTAGAGACTGCAGGCAGAACAAGAAGAAACCCAAGAGAAGGTTTCAAGCATCGGCTGCAGAAGCAGAGGAAGAAGAAGATGAAGAACCAAAGAAGAAGAAGGAAACCAAGGTTAATAAAACTGATGAGCCTAAAAGAGAGTACTATTTGATCTCTGCTCTAACTGGTTCTTTCTCAGCTTGCTCCACTTCTTGGTTGGTGGAAAATGATGCCTCCAGGCACATGACAGGTAACCGTGGTACCCAAAATGGGGTTGCAGAGAGGAAGAATAGAATGATCTGTGAGGTTGCTAAAGTCATGATCATTGATCTAGATCTTCCTTTGTCTTTGTGGGCTAAAGCTACAGGAACTGCAGTATACATTCAGAACAGAAGCCCACATGCTATCTTGGGGGAGAAGACTCCAGAAGACGTCTTCACCAAGAAGAAACCTGCAGTTGATCACATGAGGATATTTGGTACTCCTGTGTATGTTCATGTGCCAAAAGAGAAGAGGGCCAAGCTAGAGCCCTCTGGTAAGAAAGGTATCTTTGTTGGATACAGTGATTGCTCGAAGGCTTATTGAGTATATATACCTGGACAAAGGCACATTGAGGTCAACAGAGATGTGATCTTCCATGAGAAAGCTGTGTTTCGTAAAACACTAGAGCTTTCATCGGAAGATGCAGTTGCTCCACTTGAGTTTCCAGATTCAGAAATCCAGAGGGAGGAAGAGGAATTTGATGATCAAATTCCAGATATTCCTGAGAACAATGAAAGTCCACTAGAAGAACTACTTGAAGTTCCTCCTTCCAAACGGAGGCTTGCTTGGTATCGAGAGACGGTACAAGAAGCCAAGAAGCATAAAGCTCCTCCAAGAACTTTTAGAGAAAGCATAAGACCACAGAAGTACTTTGGTCTTATGAGTCAGCTTATCAGTTCATAACCTTCATCATACGAAGATGCACAAGTAAACAGGTATGGATTGATGCCATGATTGAAGAGTATAGATCAATCATGAAGAATGATGTTTGGGAAGTTGTTCCCAAACCTACAGGAAAGTCAATAGTGACTTCCAGATGGCTAATTTATAAGATCAAGCATGCTGCAGATGGCAATGTGGAGAAGTATAAAGCCAGATTCGTAGCTCGTGGCTTCAATCAAAAAGAAGGCATTGACTATGACGAGACATTTGCTCTTGTTTCCAGGTATACTACTATCAAAACCATCATTTCACTTGCTACAGTCTTCAGATAGATGTAAAGACAGCCTTTCTCAATGGTAAGATTGAGGAAGAAGTTTATATTGAACAACATGAAGGCTTTGTGACTCATCGGAAGAATACCCATGTCTGTAAACTGAAGAAAGCCTTGTATGGACTCACACAGGTTCCGAGAGTCTAGTATGCCAGGATGGCTGGATTTCTCCATAGCTTGGGGTTTTCCAAAAGTACAGTTGATTCTAACTTGTACTTTAAAGTTGTTCATAATCATGTCTTGATACTTGTTCTATATGTAGATGACTTGTTGCTTACAGCTGACGAAAAGTTGATAGACCAGTGTAAGAGGGAGCTTACCTCTGAATTTGAGATGAAAGATCTCAGATTGATGCATTACTTCCTTGGCTTAGAAGTCTGGCAAAATCCAGGTGAGATCTTCCTGACACAAGGAAAGTATGCAGTGGATATCTTGCAAAGATTTGGGATGTAGGACTGCAAGTCCATGAGCGTATCAATGACTACCAACTTGACAAAGTTGCGGGACTCAGCCTCTAGTTCACAGAGTGTGGACTGTACTCTATACAGACAACTTATTGGTTCCCTGATGTATCACGTGCATACGCGACTAGACATCTGCTACACAGTGAATGCACTGAGTCAGTTCATGTCAAATCCAAAGCACATACACTTGGTAGCTTCCAAACATGTACTCAGATATGTGCAAGGTACTATCATGTATGGGCTCAGGTATACTTCCAGCAGTGGAATATTGTTATCTGGATATTCAGATTCAAATTGGGCTGGCAATGCAATTGACCGAAAAAGTACCTCTGGTTATTGCTTCAGTATAGGATCAACAATGATCTCTTGGTTCAGCAGGAAGCAGGGTTCCATAGCTCAGAGTACAACTGAGGCTGAGTATATTGCGGCAAGTGATGCCTACAAGGAAGCAGTTTGGCTCAGAAAGTTGTTATATGATCTCTTCGAGGGAAAGCTTGACTCAACAATCATCCATTGTGATAATCAGAGTTGCATAAAGCTTTCAGAGAACCCAGTGTTTCATGATAGATGGAAACACATTGAAATGAGGTATCATTTCATCAAAGACCTAGTGCAGAGAGGTGCTCTAAAGTAGCAATACATTCGTACAGATGAACAGATTGCAGATATCTTGACCAAGCCTCTAGCAGCATCAAAGTTCGTGTACTTTCGTGACAAGCTTGGTATGGCAGAGAATGCCTCTCTCGCTGAGAGGGAGTATTGATTTTTCTGAGCAGCATCAAGAGCCCTTCTTTTAGGAGAATGGCACCACTCGGCCCAGGACCACGGTGAAGATTCAACCCAGTGTTGAGTGACCATTCTGTTGAATGGTAGATATCTGGTCTGGGACCATGATATAGACCCAGCTCTGCCCTGGGTAGACTCAACCTAGTGTTGAGTAGACATTTGGTCCGGGACCACGATGTAGACCAGTCTACTACTGGTAGACTCAGCTTAGTTTCGAGTAGCCATTCTCTTGGAGAATGGAGGCACCTGGTCTGTTACCAGGAAGGCACTATAAGCCCTAGACTGGGTCTAGGCATGTGTGGCACTCTGACCCTTGATCTATGGGCTTGGTGTACTTCTCCAAGGATTAGCTACCCTTGGTTAAGTTACCCTAGTACCAGGTCTAGGTGTCACACAAAGTGTGAGATAAAAGCATTAGTAACTTTGTTGGTTTATGATGATGTACTTTTGGAATAAAAAAGGACCACAGGTAATGACCACAGGGGCACTTGGAAAAAGGCCAAAGTCAAAAGTCAAATTAAATAAGGACTTTTGTACCACAGGAAAAGGACCAAAGGTGGAAGTCAAAAATAAATAAGGACTTTTGGTAAAAGTCAAAGATAAATAAAAAGACCTTTTGGTAAGAAGGTAAAAGTGAAATTAGCAAAAGATTAAAATATTATTATTTAATTTTGGTCCACTTAACAGGTGAATGAAAGCAATAAAAGAAGATCAAGTCTTCTCATTATTACACACAAGTTTGCTCTGACAGGTGAAGCTGCTAATTTTACTGAAGAAGATATTGCCTCAGCTAGGGAATCCTCAGCAAACCCTCAGCTAGGGTTTTTATCAGCACTTTTCCTCATAATTTTTGGGCAGTCATATCTCTCTCTCTCTCCTCACGGATTGTCTGCTTTCTCTCTTTTTTCGGGCAGACAAGACAGAGTTCGAGCAACTCCCTTCTCTGCCAATCACGAGCTGTAATTTTCTTTTTGGGCAGGGCACAACCCTTCCGTACACCTCCGGGAAGCTCATCACAGCCCTACCATGAGGGATAAAGGTCCTATAGGCACCCTTGGGCAGCCTCTAACAGGCATACCCATAAGGGTTTGGCCCATGGCCAACCCTCGAGTAGCCTAGGGCGAACCCTAACAAGGTTGTCGTGGCCACGGGCAGGGCTGCAAAACTCCTGGCAACATCAGGGCTACATATCAGGTAGTTGTGCAGACCACGGGAAGCAGTCGGGCAAGTAAAAGATCATAGGCAGCAGTGAAGGACAGGTTGGGGAGCTCGGGTACAGTTTGGGCAGTCTGAGATTTTTCAGGCAACAGACAAAAGGTATTTTTCGGGCAGTCAACAGTCTGAGATTTTTGCTGGTAGCCTATGTTTTTCGGGCAAGAGAGAGAAATCTTTGTTTTTCCTTATAAAGCCCTAATTGGGTAATTTTTGTAAATCCGGAAATTGTGGTTTGAAATTATCAGTCTGATTTTTACTGTGATTGTGGTAAAACCCAGATTTGGGTTTGAGGAACTTTTCAAAGAATTTCCTAAGTCATCTCATTTACAAGATGAGCTACTAATGCTTTTTGGGGGGTTTGTCCTTTGAAGGTTTCCCCAGTGAAAAATCTTGTCCATTGTGCTAATGTGATGAATGTGTTTTTACTGCACTGATTATTTGTTTAAGTTCATCTGCAAAATTTTTAAGTTATATGCTAATGCTAAAATTCAACAGTGCTACCTTGTGATCATTAGTCATCTTTTATGTGGTGCGCCCCTCATTGGGCATTTCTAGTGATGCGTCCCCATATATTTTTGAGTTAATCCATGAGATTGTATCCGGCTAATCTTAGACGTAGATTAGGATGATTTTATCTTATGATCTTAACCCTTGATCTTTTTGGATCTAGGTGTTATGTACTTCAGAGATCTGTATATTGAGAGGCTCTCACATTTGTAAAGGGACTTTTGGCTCTCAAACTCTTGGATTAATAAAAATATTTTTGCAAAAAATCTTGAAAGCTTTGTTGAATGTCTTGTATAAAGATTGGAAAGTCTAGTTCTCTCTAGCATTCTTGCGGATCTATGCATTTCTAATATTTTTGCAAGTTGACATCCATCCAGTGAAGGAAGCACTTAGGTAGGGGCGCTATTGTGACTGAGCTCCATATCGTCCGCTCAAATCGTCTTTGATTCAGGGAGTATCTTTATTGTGTTTGAGGACCATCTTGATGTTCTTTGATTCATCTTTCTTCATCGTTTCATCTTTCCTTTTCGTAAATCGATTCTCATAGCATATCTCTTTTGCAGGAGGAGGGAGCGCTTGGCATTTGAGAGGAGGTAGCAATATCACTTGGAGAGGCATAAAAAACGCTCGTAATTGATTAGGGAGGCAAGATCATCATCATACCAGGTTAGTAGCAAGCATTTCCAGGTACGTCTGCAATTTATTTAATTTTTTCAAGGGATCGATCCAATTGTCACAACCAAACCCTCTTTCTTAAAACCCTAGTTTTGTAGATCTGATAGATTTGATGAGTTTTTTATGGCGACCATCAAAACCCACTTGGAGATTAATGAATAAACCCTAGATCTCAAGTTTCACCAAAATTGGACTCCATTTACCCTGGGATCTAGCACTAGTCACCCTAGGTGGGGGTGCTCTTCTTGGGTGGGTGGTTGTTTCTTCAGATCTGTCAAATGGGTATGCTTGAACTCGCCTCAAAATCATAGATTTAATCCTCAAGCACCCCGATCTAGTTATCTCATGCCCTGATCTGCTCTTTTGGGTCCACTTTGTCCACTTATGCAAAAACCCTAGGTGGGTCCCTTTAGGGTTTCATTTCATTTGGCTAGATCTCCCAAGATCTACTTCCTTAACTCATTTGTGGTACAATCTCATCCAAGTTGGGATATTTCCTATCTTTACTAAGCCTCCCCAACTTGGCCCTAATCTCCATACCACTCTAATTTGATAGATCTAGTCTTATCCACTCATTATCTCTCCTTCCTTATACATTTTCAAAACCTAGGAGGGTCTTGAGTAAGTTCGCTAGTCTCTTAGGCTAGTAGGGTCTCCCCCTTGGTCATTCTCCGAATTGATCTAAAGTGACAAGAGCCCGTTCAATGTGACAACTACTCTTTATCCGTAGTGGACAAGACCCTTACGGTGTCACCGGTTAGCTACCTCACCTCTACCATCCGGATGGGATACCTTTAGTGGGTAGCTACACTTTGTGTGATAACAGAACCGAAACCGAGCTCGAAGGTGGGAGGTGCAACCGCTCTGATACCAATGGAAGAACTGTATCCGGTTGGATAGTTAAGAAGCGAGTCTGTCTTCCATGATTAAGAATAAAAATAATAATATATATATTTATAAATGATAGATAAAATATTACATTGAGGCTCGCTAAGGCTTGAGCATGCATAGTGAAGGGTTACACCCTTTCACCTTAGTAACTAATAATTTACTTATTTATAATTAATAATATCATTTAAATATTCACAACATCGATGTCCGAGAGAAAGCACTGTCCCACTCTAAGCATCTGGGGACTAATCTCTCCACCCTACCTCGATGTCCGAGAGAAAGCATTGTCCCACTCTGTGCTTGATGCTCAATGCATCAACACTACTCATCATGCAAGGGCCAAACACCCCACCTTGTCATGGGGTGTCCGGGAGAAGATGATGTCTTGCCTCTGGGCCATTCACCCATAGCCAAGTCACATGGCTAATACTAGGGGAATGTATTCCCAATACTGCAACCATCAACATCTTATCCATTGTAGTTGCTCCCTCTATCACATAAGCCACCCTGTTGTTCTCAAGCCAACTTCCTCTAACAATCATCCATCCTGGATTACTAGCTAGAGTATGTGCAAAATTTGCAAACATGAGATATCTTCCCATTTATCACAAGGCCCTAAGATCGCTCCCTCTGTCACGGAAGTAAATCCAGTTGTCCTAGAACCGAGCATCCTGTTCCCTCTAGAACACTGAATATTGTCTGGATCCGCAAGTTGGCTGACCTTACAGCCTGTATCATGTCTTTTTTGCGAAGCAGTCAACACTTGTTCTTCGGAACAAGTCTCATCATCTCATCTCTAAATTACTTTTCTTGTAGGCCATAGCACATAGTCTTTCATGTGGCTACTGCTTTGACCCAAACAAAACCTTTGGTACTCTAGCAATAGATGCAACATCAACAATCCTAGAGCATGCCTAATCACTTTTCCATTCCTCAAAGTTCATAGGTATCGAGTTTGGCTATATAGGAACCTGGAGAAGACAACATCAATTTCTCTTTTTGACAATGGACATACTGTCAAGAATTTAAAACAACATTGTTATGTTGAACTAACATTTTTGAGTATTTTGGCATTGGTTTCGATTACACGAAAAGGAAACATAGGAAACAACTGGAAATAGAAGCGGTCGCATGATATGACTAAGAATCAAGCCGCGTCCAATGAAGAGGAGTCATCGATGGCCATTGATCCACCACCTGAGATATCAAGCTAAGGTTTAAACAAAACAGAATCGCCACATCCATTAATAAGCCAAAGTCGTTGACTACCAAGACATAAGGGAATCGATCGCCGAAATGAAGAGATAGACCACCCATAAACTGAAGAGCCCTAGAATGAAAAGGTCGCTCGATTGATAAAGTTGTTCGTGTTCATAAAAATAGGAAAGCCGCTAGTGTATATAAAACCGCCATTTAATATATTAAAGAGTCGTTGTTGAAGATGTGATCGTGGAGCCGTCGAGACAAAAACCAAACCCATCTGCTATCAAAATATAAAGCTACACATGGCATGATCCTTTTTTTATCTATGTTTCTGAAAATAAATCTCAAAGTATGTCAACAAAGTATTATTCGAAGTATGAAGTTGCAAGTAATTTCTTTAAGGCTTGATTCCTTATAGTAATTGCTCTGATACCATGTTGTTTTCATATATTTCACAACAGGTAATTACTTCTTATGATGTTTACCAAATTTCCATGCCAAATTTATCATAAAGCAATTACACAATGGAATATTCAACCATAAATATATGTAGTAAAACACAAGGATCCAGTAAAGACAACCAAGCACAAGAGACACAAAGATTTATCTTGGGAAAACACGAACTTGGGAAAAACCCATCCAACCTTTCTTAGAAGAAATATGTTCAGAAAACCAAGTACAATTAGACCATGACCAAACCCTAATCCACAAGGGTTTTACAAGCATGAAGAAACCTTAATACATGTGCATGATAAAAAGTACTTATCTCATGACATAGATCTCCATGAGCTAGCACCAAGAGAGAGAGATCCCAAATACATAATATCGCCAAAATAAGACCAACCCTAGCTAGGGCATAAACAAACCCTAGCGCATGTCTTCTTCCTCCTTCTTGTGCCAAAGATAAGAGATGATCAAGTGACAATGATCTTGATGATCAAGTGATGTACCTCTTATTTATACTAATCCATTGCTTTACATTTGGGTCCACTTTACACTTGGTCTACTTTACATTACATTACAATTTCATTTTGGGTTTGGGCCGACTCATTTAATACGCATCATGTACCCACTTGGTACATATCATGTAACCATATGTACCCACATGGCACAAATTATTGGGGATTTCTTCTGCGTTCGATGGTCTTGTACTAGCTTCTGGAGCATCTTCACTCTAAGAAAGGTTGTTTATGATGTTCTCCTTCTCCAGCTTTCTCACTTGGCATGTCTTCCCGTTACTTCCCTGGGAGAAACATCAACAATATCTCGGGATGTCTTTCATGTAGTCATGCCTAGCATGAAGGGACATTAGCAGAGTAGGCATGGATGTAAGGTGTGAGAAACACTCTACCAATTAGCATGGATCTAGTGGTGGAAACATGCATGTGAGACTTTTACCTAGGTGCATGTGAGATGTGCATGCATGCATGATGCATGATTCACCAATGAGTTATTAAAAAGTTGCAGAAGGTAAAAGACAGGCAACACTTATGTGATTCAAATGCAAAAAGCAAGAGGCTACAGGAGGGTGACTGATTTCATGAGGAGGGTGAATTAGTGCATGAGAGAGAGGGCAGATTCCCAAGATGAGAAGGACACATGCTTGAGGCTGAGAGGGCTGAGAGGAGTGAGGCATATTCTTCAAAGATTGAGGAGAGGGTTCCTTGATCATTAAGAGACCGGGTGACAATCAAAGAGCATTTCTATTGGGCAAGTAGAGAGATGGTCAAAGGGGTGCATTCCAGAGACAGAAAAGTGCATTCTTCAGTAGCCGAAAGAGCAGAGGAAGACTGGGGTGCACCTTTCAGAGACTGAGAGGGGGCAAACTTCCCTAAACAAAGATTCAAACTTGATTCCATCAGAGATCAGAGCAAAGTAGAGGACGCAGTTTAGGGTATTTCCTGATTGAGTACATCCATTGTACTCAGAAAACAATGCTTGTATCTGGAACATCTATCACATAAAAGTCGTCGACCAATGTATAATCCCCAAGTTGTACCTGTAGCTAAGGTATCCTCTGTGTGCATTTCATCTTGTGATTGCCAACCATGGCAACGGTAAAGCCCTCAAAGTCCTCGATGGGAAGTATTTTCCTCTCTAACCAAGAGGAATCTATAAAGTTGTGGGTGGCCCACAATCAATCAAAGCAATGGCACACTGTCCTTGGACACTTCCCTTGATCCTGATAGTATGGAAGGTGGGGACTCCTATGAGGGTAGCAATAGTTGCTCTCTGTGGCAATTGTTCCAATTCTGCACTATGTAGTTCTCCATCTTGTTTTTGCTCCAATTCATCTTCCTCATTGTTATCTGAAAGTACTTCGATGAGGTGTACCTTCCCTTTACCCATACATTTGTGGCCTGGTACCCAAGGCTCTTTGCAATTGAAACATAAGATCTTCCTTCTCAAGTTTCGTCGTGTGTCCTCTTCCAACCATTCCTTCCGTGGAACTATCTTTTCCTTGTTTTCTGGCAAGTTGGTAAGTTTTTGTGGAGGCTTGTTCTTGGGCGTAGAATATTGTAGTTCACGAGTCCTAATGATAACATCTTGCAGAGTAATTGGCATGTAAGCCTTCTCCCATCCACGGAGTGGCTCTGTTAGTGCCTATGTAATAGCATAATCAGTCGACTCTCTGATATGCCAGATAGCATAACTACAACTCTTTGGAACTCGGATATGAAGGTCTCCGCATTGCCTGTCTGCTTGATCTGGGCTAGCTCCCTAAAATGAATTTATGGGTCCTTCCTACCAAAGTGCTCCATGAGCCTATGTGTGAAGTCAACGTATGAGGTGATAGTATTGCGACCCAGTGTCACCAGTCCATGGTACCACCACTCATGTGCTTCCCCGTTTAAATGTAAAGTATGCAACTTGATTGCATTTGTCTTCCTCATGGGTTTAAGTTGGAAGTAGGTATCCAACTTTTGTACCCAAATTTTGGCTGAACAACTAGATGTCCCATCAAAGTTGGCAATAGTTAGTTTCCCCATTGTGCGATGTAGCTCAAAGTTTTGATTAAATCCTCTATTGAACCCTCCTGGCATGTTCCTGCTTTTCATATTGCAAAAACCTAAGAAGGCCATGGCCGAGTGAAAGTCATCTCCAAGTGCCCTGTACTCTTCTATATAGGCCCCAAATGGCTCCTCTGGCTCTGCTGGTATAATCGGTCTTCCGGTGGGATTCTCTAAAAAATGAGGCATGGTAGGTCTAGAAGGATTGTTGTATATGTAAGGAGTATTATGCATAGTAGTATATCCATGTCTCCCACAGTTACTAGTGGATACCCTGTCTCCCTGTTCCTGTAGCTTGTTCCGATCTTCCCTTGGTGTATCAACCAACCTGTTTATTGCATGTAACATCTCTTTCTTCCCCTTGGCTAAGTCATTTAAGGCACTAACTACACTATGGAATGCCATCTTGTCTTCATCTTCCCATGTTCCCTTTTCTCTATCAGAGTGTATCCCTGTTGTGTCCATGTCTGAATTTGTGTCTTCCAATTTAATCTCTTCTAATTTCGTATCCTTTATGTACCTACCCTTTCCTCTTCTATATGTCACAAAAGCAGTGTCTTCTGGATTCATTTATTGTTCATGTTCAAGCCCACAGCTGGTGAGGAACATGCTTTGATACCACTGTAATATCCCACCTGATATTTTCTTCTTTGTATTGATAGGGTTTATGGTTTTGGGTCAAAGTTTCAGTATGTTGTAGCTTAAGGTTGGATAAAATTAATTTGCATACAATATTAAGAGTGTACACAAACCCCACAATAACAATAACTTGAATTCACAATGAAATTAACTACAGAGACATACCAATATTAATAGCCTGAGTATTTGAGCAGTCTGGAATAAGCATGCATGTCATGCAATACGAGATAAGGTGAAACGTGTTGCTCTTCAACGGTCGACGCCCATGCAAGGAAAACGTACCTCTCTGAATGATAATCTTCCCGTAGACAGTCCAATACTTGGTGGATGATGCTGAGATTCTCAGGTGATGTAGTATGGTCCCCCTGGAGAGATAGGCTGACACATGCGGAGATTTGGATCACTTTTGGTACACTAGTAAATTGATTTGCCTAAATAGGAGGGTGTCCCTCTTTCCCACGATTTTTACTGTAACTTCTCCAAGTGTGCAAGAGAGGGCTTGATATTCACCAGCTATAGTAAGTTGACCCTTCCAATGAGAATAGAAGTGACATGTAGAACAAATGCAGTGTCTATGATTCAACATGAATTTCTCTCACTATCTCCAATGCGCCCCCAACAACAAAACGTGACTATTTTATCCTTTGCTCCTCAGTGTGCCTGATCTCTGTTTAACACTGAATACCTTGAAGTAATGTTGATAGCCCTGAGTGACCTATCCAGAAAGTGATTAGGGAAAATAGATTTCGCTGGCTAAAACACTTGTTTGTTGACGGCTCACGCCCTCAACCCCAACTTGTCGTTGTGGCTACTGCTGCTGCTACTCTCGAAACCAATCTCAAAAGTGAATAATAAACTTGGGTGCCTTTTTGCTTCGACTTTTCTTATATAGCTTTTAGGGTTTTCATGCATGCAAACCTAATTGCTCAATAACGCATGCAATGTAAAATAAGGCCTGCATACTCTGCACGCTTGTTGATATCTGCTCCAATGGCCTTCTATAATCTACTAATGATCTAATAACACTGAAGTGATGTTCCTTTCTGCTCCTTGTGATATTAGCCCTCAGTTATTCCCTTTTCTTTAATACCCGCTCGAACCTATGGGAATAAAATACGTTAACGGGTGTCTCTGGGTGATTTAATTAAAAGAGGACATTAAATGTCTGTTGCTCTTATTCATGCTTTTGCTCCTTCAACTCTCTACTGTAAATACTTCTTTAGAATCAACAAGTCATTAATACCCCAAGAATTCAAAGCTTGCGAAATCAAAGTACCACATTTTCTTCTCCTTCAAGCTTACTTCAACATTTCCACCTCTTGCTTATTTATACTATTTTTGCTCAAGAGATGTGTCCACAAGTTGGGGTTCCTTTGAATTGGTGACACCCCTTCTTCTTTACTTCTTGGTCAACCTAACCACCTCATTCTATCTTTCGTTAGCGTATATCTTTGATAATTCAGCCTTGTGGAGTTTTGCGCACTTGAGTCCAATGACTTGGTGGTATTTGCGCATATGGGTTCCACTTCTTGGTCGGATTTGCGCACATCCAAAACTTGCAAACTTATTCTCTATGTACTTCTTCAAATTGGCTTCACTTATATAGCGAGCCATTACCCAATGGATCTTGCGCACTGCTAAGACTTGAATACACTTTTATATATTTCTTCAAACTGGCTTCAAGTCTTCATGCTTCTTGCTTGACATCAACATCGATCTTGTTTGTTTGACATCAATGACAATACCAAAATTCAACAATCTCCCCCTTTGGTATTGACGTCAACACCTATAAGGAAGAGCTCCCCCTGACTGTGAGCTCTTCCTTTTAGCACACAACTTGCTCCCCCTGTATTTATGTCGCTTGGTCCTTTGATGTGCTCTTTTGCACAAAGCCTGCTTCTGCTTCTGCCTGATCCTCCTTCTGAGTACTAGTCTTCCCCTGACTTCATGCTGCTCAATTCATCTTCCTATCACTTCCATTGCGCTAGATATTCTGCTATGTCGTAGATAATTTTTTGTATCACTTATTGACTACAAATTATTTTTGTCCCCTACTAACGACATCTTCATTAATGTGATTTTGCACATCTTGTCACATTTTTCAAAAGAAAATATTCATTGATGTGTGTCATTAAATTCTCCGATAGCCGCACATATCTCCATCTGTCATTTAACTTTGTAATAACTTGATGCAACATTAGCATACAATACTGATTTAACGCACACGATGCATCGATATATCATCTATGACCCATGTACTTGCGTGATGTAGCAGGATTTGTTCTTCGAGCGCAATCCTTTTACTTAATTGACATGAACTGTCTGTCAATTCAACCATAAATTCAATTAGCTTTTGTGTCCATTCATTTAGCGCAGGAAGCAAATTTCTGAATTTATATATGTGTTTCTTACAACCTTTGGTCAACACAGAACCATCAAGATTTCCTTTTTTCAATCTTGTTTTCATACTTCTGTCGCAATGAAAACCTGTCTTCAGCATGTTAATGCTGCCATTGCAAGGCTTTCGGAAGCAATTGAGTCTCAACAGCATTAACTTGCAAATTTTAAGGGCAAGTTTGAGAATTTGACGTCTTGGGCTGAGCAAGCTGATAGACAAAGATGGTATTCCCAGACCCAAGTGAATCGACGACATGCTGATGAAATTGCGATCTTGAAGAGCCGGGTGAATCAACTTGAGAAACAAAAGGAGCTCAATTTGGTGCAGCATCTTCAAGGAATGTCCGGCGGTACTGCTTTTGATATGCAATCTTCTTTTGATGCAGAAATTGCACCTTACATTACCCAGTGTTGTTGATACCGAACTTCGTCTTTCGCTGCCAGGTTGCTGAAGATTTTACTTTTGTAACCCAATATGTCTGCTGAGGCAGTTTTGACAAATGTGTGCTTGTCGCAGTGTCTTATGTAATTACATTCTTCCAATCCATATCCCACTTATGGCCTATTTGTTTTCCTATATGTTTTGAGCTTCAAAGCTCCAACATTTCGTAAGTTATATGAGTACCCTTTTGTTTCTTGTAACAACAACTCCTTCATAATACAAATTCTGATTATGCAAAAGTGTTGTATCTATGCACAATGATTAGTCTTCTGTCATGATGCATTCATACAATACAAAGTTGTTCAGACATGAATAGTTGTCCATCAATACTTATATAGCAGGAACTTGTATATGTGTCACATCCTGAAATCAATGTATTTTGTGTGATAATTTCTCTATTGTACTCTAGCTGCAATGTCTATTTACTTTCCTTGAATTCCTAATTGATGACATGTTGAATTCAAGGATCTTGCTCTCAGAAATCAGAAAGAAGGGCAACATTCAGTTGGCCAAAATAATTACACCTTGAACACTTCAATGTATTGACCCTTCTTTTACTAGTATGACAGGAAAAATTATAATTATTGAAACAACTAGCATTCCAGGGTTGGAATTGCTTTTCAAACTTCATCTGATTTGTATCTGAAATACATTTGTTGTCGCAAATATTTTCAGCTATCTTATCATAGCCAAGATCTGACGTGCCTGCTAGTGATCTGTAATGTCCTCTTCTAACTAAGCATCTGAGACACCCGTTAACCTATTTAATTCCCATAGGTTCAAGCGGGTATCAATGAAAAAGGGAATTGACTGAGGATTATTAATACTAGTAGCAGAAAAGAACATTTCCCCAGTATTATTAGGTCATCAGTATATTAAAGAAAGCCATTAGAGCAGATATCAAAAAGCATGCGGGCCTTATTTCACCTTGGATGCGACACTAGGCAATTAGATTGCATGCATGCAAAAGTTACGTCATGCAAACCCTAAGAGTTATAAAAGAAGATACGTCGAACCAAAAATGCATATATTGTTATTATTCACTTTTGAGAATGGTTTTGAGAGTTGTAGCAGCAGTAGCCGCAACATCAAGTTGGGGTTGAGGGCATGAGTCTTCAACTAACAGGTGTTTTCGACAACGAAATCTATCTGCCCTAATCACTTACCGGATAGATCAGTTAGATCTATTGTCTGCACTTCAAAGCATCCAGTGTTCATCAAATATCTAGCATACAGAGAAATAAGCTATTACATGGGTCACATCTTCACTGCTAGGGGCGCATTAGAAATCCAGAGGGCAATTCATGTTGATCAAGAGACTCCTTATTTCTTCTGCATGTACTTGCATTCTCCTCGAAAGGATCATACTACTATATTAGGTGATCTTTAGGCCACCTCTTGCACATCCGAAGAAGATACCAACAAAAACGTCGAGAGAAAGGGGCATCATCCATCCCGAGGAAAACAATTCGCTAGTGTCCACAAAGGCCTCAAAAGTGTTGCATGTGTCCACCAAAGTCTTTAGGGAGACCATACTACACTACCTAGAAATTCTATGCATCATCCTCCAAGTATTGAAGCATCTAGAGACGGATCCTCCTCTCGAGAGGGACGTTTTTTTTTGGATGGGCATCAACCACAGAAAAAGCAACACGTTTTCACCTTATCTCTTGTTGCATGGCATGCATGCTTCTTCCAAATTGCTCAAATACTCAAGCTATTAATATTGGTATGTCTCTGCAGTTAATTTAATTGGGAATCCAAGTTTATTGTTAATTTGGGGCTTTTGTACTCTTTTAATATTGTATGCAAATTGATTCTATCAAACCTAAAGGCTACAACACTCTGAAACTATAAACCAAACCCTAAACCCTATCCATATAAAGAATATCAATTTGGGATGTTACAATGGTATCAGAGCATATTCCTCGCCAACTGTGGGCTTGAACATGAACAATAAATGAATCCAGAAGACACTGCTTTTGTGACATATAGAAGAAGAAAGGGAAGGTACACAGATGATCCGGAGTTAAAAGAGATTAAATTGGAAGACATAGATTCAGACATGGACGCAACAAGGATACACTCTGATTGAGGAAATGGAACAAGGGAAGATGAAGACAGGATGGCATTCCAGAGTCTAGTCAGTGCCTTAAATGACTTAGCAAAGGGACAGGAAGAGATGTTACATGCTATAAACAGGTTGGTTATTAAACCACAGTAGAGTCAGATCAATCTACCGATTTCACCGGGAGACAAAGGATCCACCAGCAATAGTGGGAGACATGAGTACACTCATAAGCAGAACACTCCTCATATATACAATAAGCCTTCCAAACCTACCGTGCCTCACTTTATGGAAAATCCTACCGCAGGACCAACTGAACCATGTGAACCATTTGGGTCATATCTACAGGAATACAAGGATTTGGGAGATGAGTTCCACTCAGCTATGTCATTTTCCAACTTTTTCAATATGAAAAGCAAGAACCGACCGAGAAATTTTAACAAAGAGCTTACTCAGAAGTATGAATTGCAAAAGACAATAGGAAGGTTGGCCATTCCCAATTTTGATGGATCTAGCGGTTATCCAACAAAAATATGGGTCCAGAAGTTGGATACTTTTTTCCAACTAAACCCTATGATAGAGGCCAATGCCATTAAATTGGCTACATTACATCTAGACAGAGAATCTCATGAGTGGTGCTACCATGGGTTAGTGACGTTGGGTCACAGCACCATCACTTCATACAGTGATCTCACACAGAGGCTCATGGAGTGGTTTGATAAGAGGGACCCTAAGATACATTTCAAAGAGCTAGCTCAGCTCAAGCAGACCGACAGTGCCGAGGCCTTCATCTCATAGTTTCAGAGAGTGGCAGTTATGGTGGACGATGTATCCGAGAGCAGATTGGTTATGTTATTTACAAAAGCTTTGAATGAGAGTTTACGTTGGTGGGTGGATGTTGATTTTCCTAAGCAGCATCGACAACCATTCTCTTTGAGAATGGAGGCACCTGGTCAGTTACCAGGAAGTGGAACCAATCTAGCACTGGGGGAACTCAGCCTAGAGCTGAGTGGCCATTCGTTAAATGGAGGCACTGGTCAGTTACCAGGAAGATGAACCAATCTAGGACTGGGGGACTCAGCCTAGCGTTGAGGGCCATTCTTCGAGAGAATGGAGGCGCTTGGTCAGTTATTAAGTATTTGATATTGAGTCAATTGATGCATCCTAGAGCTGAGGCACCTGATCAGTTACCAAGTATTTGGCATTGAGTCGATTGATGCAGCCTAGAGCTAATGCACCTGGTCAGTTACCAGGTTATCACTATAAGCCCTAGACTAGGTTTGGGCATGTGAGGCACTTCTACCCTTGATCTGTGGGCTTTGTGATCTTCTCCAAGGATTAGCTACCCTTGATTAAGACACCTAGTACCTGATCTTGGTGGCACAAGGAATTCAAGATAAAAGCATTAGTAATTCTCCCTATTTATGATGATGTACTTTGAGTGGGCATCAAGGACCCCTATGACCACTTGCATTGACCACAGGACACTTGAAGAAGACTAAGAGGCTAAAGTCAAAATTACATAAGGACTCTTGGACCACTAAGAAGTCAAAGTAAAAATACAAAAAGGTCTTTAGTACCACTAAAGGTAAAAGATTAAAACCTATTATTATATTCCTATCTACAAGGACCATTTCAAGTGAGTAAAAAGGCTATAAAAGAAGATCACTTGCATTTCATTTGGACACACTTCATCATCAACAAATGAGCTGCTCCATAGAAGATTTTCGCTAGTTTTTGGAAAGGAGAGAATACCTCTAATTTGTTTATGCCCTAGCATGGTGGCTTTACTAGCTAGGGCATCACCCCATCCTCCATCCTCCTCACGACAAACAGGTGTAGCAGAAGAGCAAGTCACGGGAAGCCTTCTTCCATTCTAGGTCAGCCCTAAACTGACCACAAAGTACTCAGGCAGCCTGCTCCACTTGACGGGCATGCATCACAAACCTCGGGCAGCCTGCTTCACTTCACGAGCAGACAAAACAGACCCTCAGGCAGTTGTACGGACTTCGGGCAGCAGGAAGGAGCATCCGGGCAGCAAGAAAAAGTTCACCGGCGGCCCAAATTTGACCTCGGGAATCCTGCTATCTCCTTCAGGCAGGCACAGGAATCTTGGGCGGGTCTTTTCCTTATCTAGGTAGTCTCAGAAGTACTTCCAGCTAGCCACATAAATATTCGAGAGCAGGCTGTCAGTCTCGGGCCGTCGGGTTGCTGAGAAAAATATCTTTGGGCAGCTGAGATAAAATCTAAGCGGAAAGCCCTAATCCAGAGTTTTCTACGAAATTTGTCTTGGTGACAATTTTGGTCAAATTGTGCTAGGGTTTGAAGTTGTCCAAACCAACTAGAGTTTGACAAATCTTGAAGAACATTCATCTCATAATTCTGAGATTCTTTTGCAAACTCAGTCATCTCATTTAAAGGATGAATTACTAATGCTTTTGAGGTTTTTGTCCTTTAAAGGTTTCCCCGTGAAAAACATCTTGTGTTCTTTGTGTTGATGCTTGATTATCTACTGCACTTGTCTTATTGTTATCTATCTTACAGTCTGCAAAATTAAAAGAATACATGCAAATGCTAAAATTCAACATGGTATCAGAGCTTTGCATGTGAAGACCCCAGTAAGAGAGCAGATCATTGTTGTCTTCCTAGAACTTGGGACATTTTGTAGACTTAGAAAATTGACTTGTGAAGCAGAGATGGCCACCAACACTTTCAAACCGAAAGAGAGGCTTGAAGGATTAGCCAACTACAAATCTTGGAAAGCTAGGCTCATGGCCACCCTGGAGGAAAATGACCTTGATGACTTGGTTCTCAACACCATAGAAGAACCAACATCTAATGATGGCAAAATTGCTTTCAAGAAGAAGGAAGCAAAGGCTAGAAGAATCATCTATGGCTCGGTGAAGGAAACCTTGATGCCCACCATCACACCATTGAAGACCGCCAAAGAATGCTTTGACACATTGACGAATCTGTATGAAAAGAAGGCACCTAGCCAGAAGAGAGAATTGAATAAAAGGCTTCGTACACTGAAGATGAACAAGGATGAAGGAGTTGCACCCTTCTTTAATTGCACGGGTAAGAGACCAACTTACTACTATTGGTATAACTGTGGATGATGATGATCTTGTACAGACTATATTCGATGGTCTTCCCAATTCTTGGGAAACCTTCCTGGCAAGAGTAACTGGACGTGAAAATCAGTGAAATTTTGATAGTCTTTGGCATGACTGTTTGGAAGAAGAAGGAAGAGTTCAAAACAAGGCAACTGGACCTAAGCAAGGAAACCTAGCTCCTACAGCTAAAACAAGGAAGTTCAAGAAGCCCTCCACTCAGAAAAAGAAGGGAAAGAAACCACAAGGTACCACTATGATGCTCCAAGTTCTGAATGCTTTAATTGTCATAAGATTGGGCATTTTGTCAAGGATTGCAGGTAGCCCAAGGGGAAGTTCAAAAGGAGGTTCCAAGCTTCTGGCGTAGGAGAAGAAAAGCCCAAGAAGAAGAAGAATTCTAAGGCTACCAAAGAAGATGAACCCAGAAGGGAATATTACTTGATCTCTGCTCTTTCTGGATCCATCGCTAATAGCACTAACTCTTGGTTAGTAGATAGTGGTGCCTCCAGACATATGACAGGTCACCGTGAAGCACTCACTAGCTATAGAAAGAAGAAGTTCACTACACAAGTGGAACTTGGGGGATGACACCACTTACAAGATTGAAGGAGTTGGCTCAACCTCACTTCAACTTGAATCAGGTACAGTTTTGCATATTGATGATATTTTAGGTGGGTTTCCAATAAGCAGTCAAAGACTTGAACAATTCAATTGTTCATCACACGTGTTCAGAAGTTTATCAGGCCAATCAGTGGCCCGTTTTTCTATTTTTATTTTTTACATGTTCATACCCTGTAGAGAAATTCTAATAAATGACTTAACATGACGAAATTATGTAAAAGGTTTAAATTTACTAAGACCTAGTCATCAATACTTTACTCTAGGGTGTTTTTTCCTTGAGAATTATACGTTGTTTTTTAATGACTTATAATTTTTGAGTTTTTCACCCACTCCTCCAAAGCTAGAGTAAATGTCTTGGTGGTTAGACCTTAGGAGGTTATTAAAACCTATGTGTCAATGTATATTACCATTCTAATCATTGTTTTTGAGTCATATGAACATGTACTAAGTCCCCCATAGGTTTTTTTTAATTTCTGGAAAATATAAATTTTTCCCTTTTTTTAGACTTATTTTTATTAAGTTAATTAAAAATATTCGAAAGAGAATAAAAGTGTGGTCTAGGGGCGGAATTTTCCATGGGGGTGCTCATTTTCTAACTCAGAGCACTCACTTAACCCCTGAACCCACTTTCCTAAGTTTTCGAGTAATTATTTATCTCCAAAATTAATTATTACTCGAAAATAGTAAAAAAGACCAAAAAATAGATAAAGTGAAAAATTCAGCAACTCATAAAATAAAAGAAACATGTCGAAATTGAAATTTGTGAGTTTGCGAAGCAAAGGAGAAACATTTTGAACGTTTCTAAAACACTTTTGAGTGTTTTTCTCGGCAAATGAAAGCTTCCTCATCTAAAGAGAGGGCACATTCTCCAAAAAGTGGACGTATCCATTATGAGATGGAATGAGTTTTAGCAAGTGGCACTTTTGCTACGAGGTGTTTCCATTGTACAAACCTCAAACAACTCATTCCAACTCATTTACAAGGCATGCCAAGGAAGCAAGTGCATTCTCTCTTGGACAAGTTCACCGCCCCCCCCTCCCCCCCCTCTTGGTCATATTTTTCTATATAAGCAAGGCATTGTTCCATTATTTAGGATGAAGCATTGAACCTCTACTCTTGTAATTTTGCTTGATCATTTGATCACATGTTAACGAAATATTTTTGAAAGGCTTTGGAGGCCAGATGTTGTGCAACCATCCCCTTTGATGTGCTTTTGGTTGATGATCTTAGGTGATGTCCAACTAGTCATTAATTACTTTACAATAATTGTTGATATATCCAACTTAGAGGGTTATTCCAAAACACGTAGAATAAGCATTCGTCGTTTTTTATTTGCCTATTAATGCTAGATTAATTAGAGATAATGAAGCAACAGGTGTATTCAGTTGTACTAATGCCCTTCTAATCTTTGTTAATTATTCATTCTAGATTTAATCTCTTTTGGCAAGTGTTTGTGACAGTGCAGGATAGATGACTGAAGGAGGAAGTTGAGCTCAGTTGCTTCTTCATTCATTGTAAGTTTTTCTTGTTTCATTTCGTTTAACTTTGTTGGGTTGCAGGCACATTCGGTCTTCATTTCTTTCAAAACTAGAGAAGGTTCTCGTTTCTTCTACCTTCAAAAAACTTAAAATTTCTTGGCTACTGGTCTTTTTAATTTTCAGATCTTTCTTTATTCTTAATGCTAAATCTTATTTCAGATCTGATATATATGTTTAGATCTCAATTTTAAAGGATATTTTTGTAGATCTAACATAGCTAGCTTCTCAATTTTCAAGTAATCTAATAGTAAATTTTAAAGATTTGAATAAGAAGTTAGTATATTGATTTTTAAGTGACTATCTAGCAGAATTTAAAGTGCTTTAATTGGCTGCCCCAAATGGCAAACCAAGATCCCAAGGAAATCTTGCTTTCCTTGATTCCTTTACTTGTTTTTATCATAGTTTAACTATCTAATTTTTGCAGTTTTTTAAAGGCTGACCAAAGACACTTTTAAAGTGTTTTTGGGCATCTTTCATCACTAATAGCTTGTTGTTTTTGCAGCATTGTTGAACAGATAGAAGGATACTTTGGAAAAAATTTAAACTTTTAGACCATCCAGAGCACCCTAGACGCTCCTACCTTCTAATTAAATTTTCCAATAAATTGTAAGGTTAGTGATCATATTTTTCAAAGGCTCACAAGCATTTCTGATCTTGTAATAATTAATAATAAAAAGAGCAAGTGGGCTACACAGTGTCTCTTTTCCTGGAGTGATTTTTCTATTTTTCTTGTAGATCTTAATTAACACAAACACAATCATCTTAATAGGTTGTATACTTTTTTACAAGTAAATTTAGTTTAAAGTTGCTTTAAATTTATTAGTTTTTGTAAAGAACACTAACCCACTACGATTTTTTCTAGCACAGAAAGGGAAAATAAAATCATAGTGTAGTAATTAGTCTCATAAGTTTGTTTATATTTACACAAGCACACAATCCGTCCTAGAAGGGCTGTATCGTTTTGTAATTTGTCTTTTTTTTTAATTGGAACAAACATTTGCTTCTTCCGTGTATGCTCTACCCCTCGCAGCTTTGTCTAACTCTTGGGGATATCAAACGCGGAAGTGTGCATTAATTAATTACTCACATTTAATTTAACCAACTCACATTAATAAAATTAACATCCCCTAAACATTACGAAAATCTGGCGTAAACGAGTTTGGTGAATAATGGGCAAATTCTTCAAGGAAAGCGAGAACAACTAGAAAATGACCGTGGGGTCCCATTAGGCTACATCCTTGTTGGTGTAGTGCTGAACACCCCCTCGTGACTCCATCTAGCCCATATTTTCCCGTGCAGAGCCACTTTTCCCAAAATCTAGACATATTCCCCGTACCATCCGGTATATCAGGAATCCCCTCTCTCCTTTAATCAATTCATCTTTTGATAATAAAATTGACCAAGAACACAATTGCAAAACATTTACTTTACTCCACCACACTGGTCTTTAACATTTATTATTTGCTTAATAAAGTTACGCTATATTTTGTCGTGATTATTCTATTTCATATATGTTGTATAGTTGATTTAATTGTGCAATTGTCTTGATTAATATATTAACCTTCAAACTCCTAAACAACATTTTTTCATCCAAAACAACTAAGCAACTAAATCCTTAGTAATATTAATAGGGTCTACCCCCCTTGGCTTCATTAGGAGTTAAGCCTAAACGGAGGATTCAAGATCAAGTGAGAGTACTTGACTCAAGACTTGCCCCCAAGGATGCACCAAGCAGCTTGAAGATTTTTGTTGCGTTAACCCTAGATGCGTAAGAGGCAAAAACACCCGGCTTGAAGAAAAACCTCATCTTCGTTGCTGGTTTAGAAGACAAGGGTTGCAGGGTCCTCTTCATGGACAAGAAGGTCCTATTATGGGCAAAGAACGAGAAGCTAAGCTCAGCAGTACCAATTGGGGTTCGAGAGGGAGGCCTGTACAAAGCTTTTGGAAATTCTACAAACTATATTGCTGGTTTTCATTTCAATACATTGTTAGTACTTATTTCTCAAAGTATCCAATGATTTGGGTTTGTTATGATCTGTATTGTGTTATTATTTCAATTTCATAGGTAGAACTTCATACATTGGAATGGATTTACATATCTATATTTTATTATTTCTATATACATAAAAAAATCTAAAATGCTTATGTATGGAAACTTAGCTTTAAAACTAAAAGCTTAGTTTTAAAACTGGTATAAATATTTTGTATAATTTTCTGGAAACAAAAGTTCCATGTTTTGTTTTTCAATTTATGTCATTTCTTTCCATTGTGGTAAATAAGAGAGATTTCTGGAATTAAATCTATTCTTGAAGGGAAACAAACAAAGTACTTTTAAAAATAAAGATGTGTAAGTACTGGAAAGGTATTTATGTTTCATAAGCATTAATATTTATACTAACTACTGATTCAATAGTTAATGTCATGGAATTTTTAGAGGCACTTCTAACACTAAAAAGAAAAAGGAAAAAAAAACAGTCTTAACAGATACAATAAAAGATTGTAGCAGGTGCTTTAAACAAAGATAAGTACTCATTTGGTTTTCTTTCCAAAGCTTATATTGTCCAAGAGACTGACTTGGGTAGGTCCACGAATTCCTCTTCTAATTAAGCACCAAAGACACCCATTAACATATTTAATTCCCATAGGTTCGAGCGAGTATTGATAAAAAAGGGAATTGACTAAGGACTAATAGTACCGGAAGAAGAAAAGATCATTACTAAGTTAATATAAAACATGCATATATTATGTTTTGGCGTCTTTAAGCATTTTAATTACCATAATAAACGATATCAAGTGGGAAACCAAGTACCCACACCCCATCCCCCTTGGGGGATTTGCTCGTCTTTTCATGGTGTGAATTTTTCTAACCTTTTTCTTTACTTTTGTAACACAATCACACACTCTGTTGTAACAAGTTGTATAGATTCTAAAGTAGTTTCAGAGTTTAATGTTACGTTTTTCCCCTTTTCAAGTAAAGTAATTGGAATAAACATCCGCCATTTCTATGTATGCTCTTGCGCATTGCTGGTTTGCCCTGAGCTTTATGATAACCAAAAGCGGAAGTGTGCACTCATTAATTTTTTATATCTAATAAGAACTCACCATTATTAAAATCAATCCCTGCAACATAATGAAAATCCGACGTTTTCGAGCTTCACTATTTGTGGGCAAATTTTGCAAAGGAAGCGGGAACCACTAGAAAGTGACCGCAGTGCCCCGTCAGGCTACACCCTCGTTTGGTGTAGTGTTTGACACACCCTCGTGACTCCATCTAGTCCACACGTCCTTGTGCATATATTTCCAAGTACTTTCGGGTATATCGGGAATCCTTTTTTCTCCTTAATCCATTTCATCCATAATAACTAAAACTGACCAAAAAGCATTGCACACTCCATTTACTCTTTTTCGGCACTAATCTAAATTAAACAATACTTTATTTAAGTGAATCTAATGTGTCATGGTTGATTTATCATTTATGTACTGCTAGTTGATTTCACATGTGATGCTCTTGTTTCAATATTTCATTTCACACCTAGACTAATTTCATCTTTTGTTTCTTAGCTTAAAAGCCTTAGATTCTTTTATAGGGACCACCCCCCTTGGTTTCGCTAGGAGTTGGCCTAGACAGAGGAGTTTAGTGTTGAGTGGCAGTATCTCAACTTGAGACTTGCCCCCAAGGACGCACCAAGTGGCTTGAAGATTTCTGCCACGCTAATCCCCCGAGGTGCATGAAAGGCGGAAACATGTTTCATGTTCGAAAATGTGGCAAATGCCATTTGTTAAATTTTGGATGTAGTACGACAATGGACATATATCATGATGATGATTCGTATCAATATTAATATGTAATTTCAATTTCAAGCAATGTGCAATGCCAATGTGTGGTACTGGTTGAAAACTTTATATATAATATAAACTTGAAAAATTTAATATATATATATTGCACAAGTTTTCGAAATGCATGAGCGTGGGGACAAGTATCGGATACGTCTATAAGTTTCCCCCAAATTTGCAGGAAACGAGAGGTTGGGAACGAAAATAATATCTATTAAAAAGTACAAAAAATATAAAAAATAAATAATTAAAAACAATGTGAATTAGCTTATCCCTTATATTATGGTTGTAACTAGAACCTCTTAGTAGATGGAAATGGCAATAAAAACAAGATTACCAACCACATCATTGATTATATAAGGTAGACTCTTTCTAAAGTGGGGAATTTTAAAAGTTATAGTCCCTATAATTAAAACGTATTAGAATATTATATGTTTACAAGAAATTCTATGCTAGGGTATTTGCAAAGGTATATAAATAATCAAATTTAAATTATTATAAAATAAAAATTTCAAGATAATTTTTAATTAAATGTGATACATGAATTCAGTTTTAAAGTAAGATTTAAAACTATTTCCAATTTGTTAAAAGTTTATTTTTATTCATAAAATATATAAATTTGAATTCTTTTATTAATTTATAAAAATTCAAAATAGATTTAAATTTATTATTGATTAGTAGTAACTGTATTTCAGCGTAAAGAGGACTGAATACTCTAGCACGGGAAGTAGACAGAGATCAGTGTGTTGCTGCCTAATTCGCACCTCGAGTCACGGGGCAGAAATCTTCAAGCCACTGGGTGTGACCTTGGGGGCAAGTAAGAGTCAAGTGTTGTCACTTGATCTTGACTCCTTCATCTAGGCTTTCTCCTAGCAAAGCCAAGGGGGGTGGTCCCTATGAAAAAAAAATCTAAGGTTGTTAATCTATGAAAGAAATGTTTCTAGGAGTTAAGTGTGAAATAGATTAAAATCTTAACAATAAGCTACAACAAATGATTTATACCAACAACTTTAATAAATCAAACAACATTCACGACATTAAGCGAAAAAATGACTTAACCATAAAGATGACAAAGATCAGTGTTGGTGAATATGGAGTGCTTGTATGTAAGGGGTGTTGATGTGGTCTCATTGCAAGTATTGCAGTGTCTTGTTGTTAAGTTTTAAGATTTCATTAATGAGTTGATTAGGGAGTGGGTTACTTCTTGGTTTGTCCCACTAAGACTCACCTTCTTAAATTGAGTGTTAAAGCAGCTTTACCAAGTGTCCAACGAGGCGAGGCATAACCTGCTTGGAGTAAGCCCTTAACTCTGTGGTATTCGCTCTTTGCGAGCTCCCGAGTTCTAAAAGATTTGTTTTATGTGGATTGTCCTATTAAGCTAGTCACTTTAATCCATTTTTGGTTGTCTCACCGTTCCATCCAAAGGCTTGGAGTGTTGACAACAACATACGGAGACTAAAGCCTTGGTTTATTTTAAAAATTTTATCAAACGTAAGGTTGTTTAAAGAAATCACAATTCTAATACTCTCATTTCCCCTTTCAAGTACTTCGGGAACACGATCGAATTTGTTAATTTTAAAAGCAAGCAGAAGCTAAGCAAATTAAACAAAAGAAACTGCTACTCTAACAATCAAACCACAAAATGGAGACAACACTGAATCCCCCCAAGGGTATGAGGTGTGGGCACTTGGCTGCCCACTTGCTTTATTTATTATGGTTATTACAATGAAGGGATGCTTGCGATCCTTATAGATTGGTATCGACAAACTTACAAGTTTGAAGGTTGTAACAATCTGAGATAGGTAGAAGAGAAGAAAAGGCCCTGGATGGCTTGAATCTTCAAAATTTTACCAGCATTTCTCTCTATCTGTTCTTCAAAAAGTAAAAACCAGCCACCTGAAAGCACTTAAAAATGCTAGATAAAGTGTTAAAAGCATAAAAAAATTATAGCTTCTATACTTAGAAAATTAATCATTCCATGCACCTAAAGCTAGATTAAGAAAAGATTAGATCTACTTACAAAGATTAAGATTTAATAATTAGATCTAATAAAATAATACATAAACTAACATTAGATCTTCTAAAAAAAGACTAATTAGGTAAGCATGCAAAATCGTAACCAAAGAAAAATTCGATTGAAAAGGTGAAGGAAAGAGAGAAGAAAAGAGTTGAAAGCTTCGGAACTTTGGGCGGTGGAGTCTACTTTGGTGGAACACCGAGGGACTATGTCTTTCACAAGATATTGAAGGTGGGGAGGATGCAAACAAGCTCAACCCCTTCTTCAAGTGAGATCACCTGCAAACTTAGAAATCTTTGCACAAAAATGGTCAAAAACTTGGTGCCACCTACAGTAGAAACTTGGAAAACATGAGCATTAATCAAAATGAACATGCCATTCTAAGAGATCTACTTGCAAATGAATAATAACACCTGAAGAAAACAAGCTTTTCTAATCTTATCCTATTGGAGGTAGCTCCCTTTCAAATGCCAAATTCAACTAGCAGAAAGCAAAGAAAACAAGATAGATTATACCTTATAAGCACTTGACAATTACCTATCCACACATGAAAAGCATTAAACCATAGATCTGCCTCCAAATCATTTTATTATTCCAAAAAATATTAGAAACTACAAGAGCAAAGCTTTAACAGCCTTTCGGTCCTCTGACCATCATAAAATTGAGAAGCAAAGACTTGCTTAAATAGAAAACTCAACCAAGAGAGGGTGCACTTGCTTGGTTGGGATGAGTTGGGGATGAGTTGGAATGAGTGGTTTATGGTTTGGACAATGGAAAGATCCAAAACCCAAAGTGCCATTTCTAAAAACTCATACTAAAAAAATGCATCCTTTTTTGGAAAATGCGCCCCCACTTGGGAAGATGCGCCCCACTCTCATGAGGAAAGATTTTATGAGATTAACAAGATTTAGCCTCTTGAAAACATTAAGATACTCGTTGCGTTGCTTGTCCAACTCAAAAAACATGTTTCCAGCATGTTTCCTTATTTTTATGGGTGGTCGAATTTCTTATTTTATCCAATTTTTTAACTCACTTTGGGTTTTTCTAGTAAAAGTTAATAAGTGAAAAATAAATCACTTATAAACTCAGGAAAGTAGGTTTAGTGGTAAAGTGGGTGCTTTGGGTGTGAAAATGAACACCCCCATGGCAATTTCGGACTCTAGACCACACTTTTATTACATTTTTAATTTTCTCAACTGAACTATTAAAAAATAGCATAAGTTTACGGGAAAAATTATTTTTTCAAAACTTAAAAAAATAATCTAGGGGGGCCTAGCACATGTCCATATGACTCAAAATTAATGTCTAGAATCTTCATACACATTCACACATTAACTTTAATAACCTCCTAAGGCCTAACCACCAAGACGACCATTCCAGCTTTGGAGGAGCAGGTGAAAAACTCGAAAATTATGAGTCGTTTATTCAACAACATACAATTAACAAGGAAAATACACTTTGGAATACCCAGATTGATGTCTAAGTCCTAGGAATCCAAGTCCTTTACAAAAATCCCATGCTGGTACATTTTATTACAACTTTCCCCGCGAGGTATGAACATGTCGTAATAAAGGTAAAAAAAAAAAGGACCTTCTAAGACCTAAATGGACTTTTGAACTCAGAACTTGAACAAGTATTTGTTCATCTTTGGTAGCTCACTCAAAAGTCCAACTAACCGCAATCTAGTTGGTAACACAGTGCACCAACTCGACAAGGTAGCATGAAATAGACTTTTACTACAACTTAGTTTTCTAGAGAAATTTTTTTAAGTCAACCATGTATATGTATGGTCGCAACGAAATAGGAATGTCGTTAACAACCCACGTAGCGATCATGAGAGCGTGGAAGCTCCCAGTGAAGGAATCGCACAAGAAAAAGTCCCCAAGTTCCCAATTTTAGAAAGTAAAAGTTCCCAACCATCCGAAACGGTTCCCA